>JAJJWW010001296.1:0-230445 GCA_023531295.1 Papaver armeniacum | reverse complement strand
TTAATTAGTGAAAGTAACATGTTTCTTTAGAGCAGAAGCGGCAGATTTCAAGTTGTACTCAGGTTGGTAAAATCAAAAAAAAAAATATCAAAATTATACCTGGCCAGATCATCCTTCAATTAGTAAAGTAACGGTCTTTTGGGCACACATATAATAACGTTACTTTTTCTTGGAACGATTTTTTGGGCCCATTCCGTATTTGGAGCGGACATGATTTTAGTTTTAGTAGGATATTTTTGGTAGGTTGAAAAGGGCTCCGGATCACCTGTCCCTAACTTCGGTGTCTCTTCGTGTCCCAACGCTAAAAGGTTGACATGTGTCCATTCATATTATTAACCTTTAATATAAAATATGTGAACAACGACTAAATTGAGTAATTAAAGGAAAAAAGTTAAAAATATGTTGAATTTACCATTTCGTTAAAATTTTGAAAGCGATCCCGAGTTCAAACCAAAAATGTTTTTGTCTGCAGTTACTTGGGTATGGTGCTCTGCTTCTGGATTTCATGTATAAAGAACAAGGAATTGTGGAAATACACATATACCATAAAATGAAACCAACAAGTGTTAAAGTGATCTTTCAATGAGAATCTTCAAATGAATTCAACATCCTCAAAGAAAATAGGCCAACCAATGCGATCAACTATTCGAAGGTGTTCCTTAAACAGGGACAATGTTATAGACTATTACAACCAAAAGCATGGTATATTTTTTTTTTCAAGCAATCAGCATGGGATGATGATAACTATCGATTTGGATTTTTCGTCAATGCTGAATTTAACTTAAAATTACTATCATGGTACTAGCAGACTTAACAGAAACTATCATTTTTAATAGTTCGAGAATGTGTGACTTGTTCTTGAACGAAACTAAAGAATTTCCGGTACTCGCAATGTCTTGAACATTCAAGATGAAGAACTGCACATGAGGGTAACTGGGATGACGGAGAAATTCAGTATCTCGGGGCATCGAGAGGAGAATTAATTTATGATTTTTAACAAAAAATGGTAAGTCAAGATATTTTAAACTTTTTTTCCTTTAATTACTCAATTTCCCAACCATTCTGATTTCATATTTGAAGCAAGTATAAATTGACACATGTCGACTATCTAGCGGTGGGACACGAGGAGACACCGAAGTGGGGACAGTGATCCCGAAAAACCCGTTGAAAAGGTCCGTCTTACCATATTTGGGTACCCTAAATGAACAAAAAAAAAAAAAATGGGGTCTTTTCGTTTATCAAACTACCAGTAAATTATAACTACAACAAAAAAACTTACCTAACAACAAACGATGATTCATTTTCATCAAAGTGCTTCTTTCAGAAATGATGATTCGATTATCAAGAAATAGATTAGTCACTATAAAAATGAAATATTCTTGAAATATTCAATTCGGAAAACTTCCATACCTTTCAGTGGTGGTAGTACTTTTTCCATCTCGCTTTCATTAAAGTGCTTCTTTCTTTTTGATATACTCATACCTCAAAAACAGACTCTACATTTATAGATATTGTTAATTTTTGAGCTTCTTCCAGTTCCTCCTCAAATTCATTCTTTCTGTAATCCTTAAAAAAAGAAACAAGATTTTTTTGATATAGTAACAACATCATTAAGTTTCATATCTTCAGTTTGAAGTTGTGCTCTATGCCAAACAACCATACCAAGTATAAGCTCAAAATTATCAATCTCTCGTGTCAATATGGGATAGCAGTATCCCTTGTCTTTGCATCAAAATCAGCCAACGTCGATAAATTGATAAGGCATCTCGTATTTCGGGATTGAAATCGGATTTCTTTGATACCTTTTGTATGACTTTCCCATCGAGTATCTGATAATGGTTTAACCGTAAGACCTTTTACATGTTTCTTAAACACCGTCCCAACGTTAATAGATCTTTGGAAAAAAATTAGATATATGTTGCACAACTTGGAAAAAGGAGATTGCTCTTGGACATGCACTAGCCATATCACAAGGTTAAGACTATGACAAGCACATGGTATATAAAAAGCTCTAGGATTTACTTTAGTAGTCTCTTTTGCACCCTTTTATTTTTTTCGGTCATATTAGCTCCATTATTGTACCCTTGCCCTCTAACATTACAAATATCAAGGTTTAGGTTCTGCAAGAGCTATTCAAGTTTATTAAAAAGTCATCTTCTGGTCGAATCGTCCACCTTTACAAATCCCAAAAAGTACTCCTCAACTTTGGTCGGACTGTCCATACATCTTATGACAATTTACATTTTCTCTTCATAACTTATGTCTGGAGTACAATTAAGTATTACAAAAAAATATTTTGCTTCTTGAGTTTTCTGAACAATTTTATCTTTCACATGACGTGCCAATAATGCAATTAATTCATTTTGGATTGAAGGACCAAGATAATGATGATAAAACTTCATGGTCTTTAATACGTCGAAGATGTTCTAGCATTACCAAATCAAATTCTGCAATCATTTCAATAAAGCTTAAGAAATTATTGTTATTCGCTGCCCCAACCTTGTCGTTTGCTCCACGGAATGCCAAATTATTTTTAGCAGGGGCTCTTATAATAAAATTATTCTTATTAAGACTTGTTTCCAATATTCTTTCTCCCTCTTGATTTGTTCATGAATCTCCTTATCAATAGTTACATTCTTGTAAAGTCTAATTTCCAGTTCTTTCCATTTATGCATGGCAGTATAGTTCCTAATAGATAACTCAGGACGTGAAAACTTAGCACCCATATTATGCCAATGCCTACTACCATTCTTATCCAACTGATAATTATGTCCACCATGCTTGAATAATTTACAACAAAAACAAAACAGTCGATCCAAAATATTTGAGTATATTGGCCATTTTCTATCTTCGGTTTCCCCGTTGCTCAGACGCCTTATGTAGTGGTGATGTTCATAACATCTAGCTTCGGCATCGATACCTTTGGGAAAAAACAAAATCAATGTTATTTCTTATGACATGACCATGTTCTACCAAAAGATCTCTCAAGTAATGGTTAATCTCTTTCCAATTTCCCGGATCATGAACATTTACTGGTACAAAATCTCTATTTTGAGCTCATCTTGCATATTCTCATCTTCACTTGCATCTAATTCTTGGTCTCTTAGTTCTTCTTGCACGTTTTTATCGTTTACCCTAGCATTCAACAAAGCATCCTCTTCTAACATACTATTTACTAAGTTTTCTAATGTTCGTCACTATCAATATTATTGGTTTCGTCTTCATCGCTTTCATTTTCGCTTACAATGTGTTAGATGATTATTGGTACAAAATATTTATTCATATCTCCGATTTGAAACCGTTCTACGACATCCTTTGCTTGTTATATTACCACTTTAGCGTGACCGCTTATCTTCTTTCTAATCATGGTTGTCGGCTTGAATTGTTTATATTACCATGTGAACAGACAAACAAATGAATTCTTTATGAAAGTGTCATTAACACATGATAAAAGTATCAAAATTGGCAAAAGCTCATTTCATATAATAAAATGCACAATGTACAAAACCTTAACAATGCCTAAATTCAAGATGAATGCATCTCAAAATTCTAATCAACACAATTCAAGATAAATTTATCTCAAAATTATAATTAACACCTAAATCCACAATTGTTAACTATTGGGTGTTCCTAGTTACAATCAAAATTCATAAATATCGCAAAATTTAGCTCACAACTCTCAAAACCCTAACAAAATTACTAAAAATACCTAAAGTAATATCAAATCATTAATCATTCAACAACATATCAATCTCCAAGAGTAAGTAAATAATACCTTGTGAGACTCACAAGCCCTACAAATAGATGATATTGATTGTGAATTTTTGATCGAGACGATAAGATTTAACGATTCAATCTCGTTTTTAGTATTTTGAAAGAGATAGAAATAAGAGGAAGGCAATCTTGGATAGATAAAGAGAAAAAGACACGGAGGGCTAGTGAATTTTTTTTTTTTTTTTGACGTGTGTATATAAGTAGCATGACTTAACAATTTGGGGCCCCCAGAAAATTGGGCCCTAGGCAGCTGCCTATGATGCCTTGTGTATAAAAGTGGCCCAAGTCAAACACCCCTTATCCAAATATTTATTTTAATAACAAGATTATGATTTTTAATTAAGTTAGTGTAATGATTAAGTTAATTAATGATTAATGAGGTTAAATTATAAGTCATTTTTTTAGAAAAAGAATTATCGAATGAGAGAAGAAAAAGAATGCTTCGGAAAAATATTTAGAATCATTTTATTTTGTTTATATTATTATTTTTTGAGATGGTTGATTTCGAAATGAGTGACTCAAGAGACAGCTCTCCTGAATCAAAACCTTCATCTCCTTGAGTATTCATTAATCTTCACAACAATATAGAAATGAGTTATTTGTTAGATGGTGATTGCATTCTTCATGAAACTCAATCTCAAGATGAAAATGATGGTTTTTACGAGCCACAACCAGATGATGAGTATTTATAAGGTACTCAAGTATACTTCAAATTTAGTTGATGTTGCTTGAATCGTCCATAACTTTCTTGAAAGTGAAAAAATTATAAATTGATTTCTTTATGTAAAAAAGTCCTAGCTACAATATCTCGAAGAACTCTGTAGTTTAACTTATCTGCAAAATGTAGTTCGGCTAAAGTTTCCTAAGACATATGCGAGTAGGTGAACTTATCTTCAATGGAGTTTTTGTTTTGTTTAGCTATCAGGTTCCGGGACAAGGATATCTTTTACATCCTCGAAGTACCATTATTTCTCAAATTTATCTTTACATCCTCAAATTTATCTTTTACAACGCATTATTTCTCAAATTTATCTTTTACATCCTATGAGACTAGTGTATAATAAAAGTTCGGCTATCAGGTTCAGTTTAGTCGAGTTCATTTTTGTTTAGCTATCAGGTTCATTTTAGTCGAGTTCACCATTATCTTAGAGGATGTAAAAGATAAATTTGAGAAATAATACGTTGTAAATCATACTAAATGGGTATTTTTTTCTTCTGGTGAATGGTACTCATTAACTTGGTCTCTTATCGAGGATGATTATAATCTAAATCTACGATATTTATTAAACACTAGTCTTGCCCCGAATACCCCAAGGATATTGTAACGTATGTGCTTGAGCAAAAGGTTGGGCGCAAAAGAGAGGTTTTTTATGTATTTATCAACCACCATAAACACCAACAACTTATTCATTTTGATAGGAGTATGAAATGTGTAGTACTTTTAACAATCAAAATATGCGGAAAAATAAAAAACACGCATACACAAAAAAAAAATTGTTAACGAGGAAATCGCAATAGCGGAAAAACCCTGGGACCTCGTCCATATTTGAATATCAAACTATATTAAGAAGCTAAAAACGCTAGCCTACTATCAGACTTCGCACTGGAATGTAGTTGAGACAAAATCCACCCTTACAGTCGCGCTCCTTACCCTCCAAGTGATTCCCTTAGCTGACGTCCTTTACAACCTAAGAGTTTTTTTAGCCTAAGTGATTACTTTTGACACCAGTATGCCTCTTACAGATAAGCTTATTTGATTTCTCTTTAGATAAAAGATCAAGGCTTGGAAATCTATTTGTGATAGGCAAAGGTAGCAAACTTCACAAATTCAGAACACTTACACCTAGTTAACTGAGAATCCTGGATTCTTAACCACCTCTGAAGAGCAATCTTGAACATCAATTAAGAATAGTTTTGATATATCTATCTTGAGGAATCAAAAAGTTTGAGATTAAGTGAACTTTGTGATTTCTATCCATCTTGCCTATCTGTAAGATAGATAGAAAACGTCGATAATAGAAAAGCAAGATCAGGATACGCGAACTATCAAGGTAAAGATAGAGTCTGACCTGGATTCAAGAATCCCCAAGTGAAGTCTTTCGCCTGTAGACTTAATTATATTTCTCAAAGGAAACCTAGCTAGGTCAATAGAGTATGACTCTAGTTATCAACTAGGATACAAATTTTAAGGGATTTAATTTCCCAGTTGAAAGAGCGTCTCTCTTTTTAGATGTTCAAGACTGAGGGTTTCTTAGAATTCAAGCTAAGATTCATGAAAACACTTTCTCTGTTTAGATGAAACTCTGATTAGGATTTCAAGGAAGCATGTGAAAAGTCTGTCTTTTACTTACATAGAAGAATATACACACAATGGTCTTGCAGAACCGTGTATAATGAACGTTCTTAGCAAATATACCTTATCAACTAAAACGCAATATTGTGTTTATTTAAACACTTAACGTTTTAATCATGATCTACACACACAAGGTGTTTTAGTGATTAATGATGTCTTAGAGGTGTTTATGAAAGTAAGTAATGCTAAACATATTTTAAAAATAATTTTACTTGAGCATCTGATAATATTTTACTGTGATTGTTGGTGAAACGGTTTGTGAACCGTAAGGCAGTTCACGAGTCATCCATGTAATCCATGTAATTTAAAATTAGTGTCAAGGAATGCCTTTGCAACTGACACTGCAGTGTATGGATGACTCAAGGCCATGAAGTGCTATATTTAGAGAATCTGTCCACCACCAAATGGGGGATGGAAATTTTGAAGCAGTTCCTTTTGTCCTAGGAGATCAGATAAAAGTCACTAAAGATCATAACATAACGGCTGCTAATCTTGATATTATAGCTATAAATTATAGACACTTCACTAATTTCAACTGGAAAGGACCAAACTTAAAGTTTTTATTAAGTTATCTTTAATTATTAGAAGTTAATCGTAATGACAATGCTCTGTGTAATTCTTATGGGTGTTTGCATGATGCTGGAGGCAGATCTGCAGACTATTTTGTAACCACTGAGTAACTATATTTTAGTAGTTAGGTTTTTTCTTATATGTTGTATGAAAAAAGATCTTTTAGTATGCTTCTTGTGAATAGCATAGTAAAATCCTGGCAAGATTTTGTAAATAAGGTATTGGTGACTGTTATTTAGCGCATCTTATACCAGTTGTCAAACAATGTATCTCCTAATCGGAATGGATTGCCGAGATTTATCATACACCATTATCAAGTCTACAACCCTTATAGATTGAGTATACCATAAGTATATGGACACCATTAATTACCATCCGCTAACCCATAAAAAACCCTCCCCTCCAATTAGACTCTGGTCTTATAACAGACAAATAGTCTCTCACTCGTTAACGCAATAGCCTCTCGCTTCTTCTCTGTTGTACTTTTATTTTCTCTCGTAAACCATCTCAAAAAACCTTTTTTACTCTTCTCTTGAAACCCACTTTCTCACCATAAATATCTTTCTAGTTTCCCCCTTTCTTTTCTCCCTTAATTTCTTATCTTCTTTTTCTTACAAACTAATTTCACTACTAATTGTCATTTTCATCTCTGAACCAAACTTGTTGTTTTCTTCTTAGAAGCTTAGTTCACCTTTTGAACACGTATACTTGAGATATTTAGCTTAAAAAAAAATTCTTCCTCGATAATAAGAGATATAATGGAGGACATAATTTATTTTTCATTGTTTTGTTTGTGTACAAAATGCATTGTGATAAAGAAAAATTGGGTGTAATTGTTTTCTTATTAGTTTTTGGGTTTTCCGAATCTGTGATGGTTTGTTTGCTTCCTCTTGTCATGGGATTTTGGGTTTTAGAGTACGCATTGAAAATTAAAGCATGTGTTTTCATGTTTGGGCGTGAAAATGGCGGTATAACTGTGTAACGTTGGCTTGAATTTATCAAAATTTTCATTTGACTTTTCCCTCGTCCATTGCATTTAGGAGTGGTGAATTTATAGGTATGATTATGGAAACTAGGATTGGATGTAGTTGACATTTAACATTTTCAGATCTTTACCTTGATAGATCTTTACCTTGAATCATGGTTGGAGCTTCACTTACACAAAGAATCCCATGCGCTAGCCGAAAATTTAGACCCCCGACTACAAACATAGTCAAACAAGACCCTTAGACAAGATATACGATTATTGGCCATTAAAAAAAGGTAGGTTAGGGGGAAATCAAGTAAAAGCACAAACGAATGCAAATTTTACCTTTGCATTAAACTTTAAAAGAAGATTAGTGAAATATTTCGTTGTTAGAGGGATATATTGAGTACCAATTCCTGCTTGATTAAAGGATTTTCTTAACCAAGGTCCTGCATAATAATAATAAAAAACAACAAATAGAACACATTAACGAAGAACCAGATTATAAGTATTTAATATTGAAGGTAAGAGGAAAACAATAAATATCAGATTTCTTTTGATTCTTCTTCATTTCTAAGATACATATGATAAATACTAGTTGTCTTTGTATCTTGTTTAATATCATTGTATTTTCTTCAATAGAAAGAAACCAGAGTTCTGATCTTATTTCATTAAACATTAAATCAACTCTTTTCTTGATCTTCATCAACACTCAATAGTGGTTGTTCAATAATATGGATGAAACAAAACATGATCAAAATAAACCATAACATCGAGAACCCAAAAATCAAAAGTTATAAACTTACAAATCCATTTGCTTAGGCACAATCGCAAAGAAGAACAACAACCTTCTTAGCATTGCAATCAGAAGAAAAATTTATAATCGCCAATTTATTAATTGGAACATGTTCTTAGCATTGGAACCTTCTAATAACATAAATTAGTATTAGTTTCTTTTATAATATAATAACTAACATAACATAATAAATAAAGCAGAATAAAATTTAGTTATTTACCACCCCATGGTAGTTAATGCACCATCAGTAGTGGGAAAACTAAGTCATTTCCAAACATTAACTTTAATTACATCGAAGTAACAATGAAATTTTAAGAAATAATTTTAAGCTCATGTGTCTAATATAGAATAATCTTTAGTACATGTTATGTATATAATCTCAATAGCCTTTTAATTTCTTAGAGTTATTGCCCTAAATATGACTCGACATATAAGTGGGAACCCACTCTATTGAACACAAGGTAATAGTCGGGGAGAAATAGTATATTTTCTGATTGTATTATCGTTTTAATTAGTGATTGATTTCAATAATATTGGACAATGAATACAATCATGTCTTAAAATGTAGTAGCCTATAAGAACTTCGAGAAAATAAAGTAAAATGCAGTAGCCTATAAAGACATGGTTAGGAAAGTGTGTCATGAAGAAAAGTTTGCAGTAAAATTATGTGCTCTATAGAAGAAATAGTTATGTAATCCTAATTGTCGAGTAAGTTATTTACAAATACAAGGGAGCTTTATACGTATAAGTTATTTTCTTCGTATAATTTTGATAATTACATACACACATTTTCATTACTTTCTAAATCTTATAAAAATATAACAAATTTTAAGGTCTTGAAACAACCACTGTACCATGTAAGCATATTTGAAGGATATCACATTGTAAAAACTCACCTATGGTACACCAAGGACACGACCCTTAACTGAAATCATACTTTTTTCGATGGACATCTTACAAGGATGAACTGATACAACCTTGCACTTGCCGTGAATTATTTGAAACAATGAAATGAATAATTAGACAACTCTTGATATGTAAACACTAATGTAAAGGGAGAAAAATGAGATATAAACACTAAAGTAATGCTTCCTTATCGTAGTCGAATTGTTCGACATTGCGAGAGGTCCAAGCCTTGATTTTGACATTAAAGAAGATCTTTGCTCGGAGTCAAAGAGTTTATATAACTTTGGGTTAATGTGGTGCAGCCAAACAGAGCTCGATAGAAAAAAAATTCAAGAACCCAACTGAGAGACCAAAGACAACACTACACATCCCAAGCATCATGCTAACATCCAACGGAAGATACATTGGTTTGTTTGGCCTTCCAACATCAAGACATGGCGCATTTCTAGAAAAAGACAAGTGAAAATTATGATGTTGTTTAAAATAATCATAAACAGTAATCTCAACATCAACGTCTATTTTTTTTTTCCCGGGAAACCTGCATTAAATTTCAAAAGAAAAAAAACAAGTATTAATACAAGGCATGCTTTCCGGAAACAAAAAAAAATGATGTTTATGATTGTAGTACAAAATAATCATAAACAGTAATATCACTAATTTTAGAAAGTAGCCTGATCAACTAGAATGAACTACCAAAAGGAATGAATAAATAAAAGATATGGGAATAAAAATAGCATACATTTGTTCTTTGCAGTTTTCTTGGATTACTCCGATAACCTTGAATTCCTTTTGGGTGTGCTCTGCCTTAACCATAAATTTCTCATAATTTGTTTGGCCTGCAACTTCAATAATCAACACAACAAGCTTAATAAAAAATGAGAAAGACTTATATTAACTAGAGTAGATTTCTCTTTTACGTCTCCCTAGTCAATTTCTCTGAATGCTACTTGTTTTGGATTTTGAGTATACACTCAGTCACAGTCCATGTCACTGTATTGGATTTGTAAAAACAAATAAAAGAAACCCGATAAGGCAATAATTTTGTGGGATACAAACCTAGAATAAATGCCAACGTCATGAAAACATTACCTATACTTAACATAGATCCACTTTGTGTAATCAGAGATTTTAGATGAAACCGTAGAGCAATGGTAACTCCACAATCAGTTTCCTCCACCAAGTCTATATCACCATGTAAGGACTGAAGCAATCTTTTCGTGACAATTCTCTCAACATCCACACGATGACCATCATTAAAATTCAAAATTTTAAAATGATTAGCCGGCAACGAAATTGGCTTTCCTTCCTTTCCAGCATGCCTAGAGATTGGGGAAGTCACTGGTTGGTCTTGACAAGTTTAAACCGAAAGTAATCATATAAACAATCATTTTTGCACTTTGAGCATGAGGATACAGTCCTCTAATGAAGTCATCTGTGAAGATTGCATTCACAATATATATATAAAGAGGAAAAGGGAGCAAAGAACAATGAATAACAAAATACTATCAACTGGAAAGATATATGCTTGTCTGGCTTCCTAGTCATAATGGGAATTTTTCAGTAAAAACTGCTTATATAGTCATTAATGACTATACTAATAGCATCATTCGCACCACTGCTAGTAATGCTATCATATGGGAATTCCTAATGGGAATTTTTCACCACCAAGAGTCTTGAACTTTTTATGGAAATGTGTCAATGGTTGTTTACTTAATAGGGATATACTTTCAAGATTTGTCCCTGACATACCTGTGAACTGTTCTCCGTGTGACACTGGTCTAGATACTATACAACATCTTTTATTTGAATGTTCCCTAGCCATGGGTTTGTTATCTTCTGACGCTGAATTAGCCTTTCATGAACTTCAAATGTTAGTGCTTAGTTTACATTGCTAGTAAATATGCTTGATTGTCAAGTTGTGAGCTCAACAGATCGTGGATAACATTCAAAGTACAGTGCACATGTACATACGTAACCTTATAGAGAGAATATGATTGACTTCTCACTTAAAGTCTTACCAAGCTTTGAATATTGCGGAATTGTTAGGTAGCTATAATCAATTTTATTAATCGTAGTTTAGCATTATGATGTTGTGATTAATCTTATTTATCTTCATCTTGGAAGAAGAAAAAAACAAGTTAAAATTTTCATTGTTGAATCTTTCACTGTGTGAATTGTAGTGATTTTTATAGAAATTCCTTGTGCTACATGAGCACCCACTAAAACAGATTATCATTGTCAGGTAATATTGAAGTTATTGTATATCATCTCGAATTCCCTAGGTACAATAAAACCAGGGTTTAAGATTTATAAGATTTTTTCTAGTATGGATGGAGTGTGTGAGCCTCAATTTAAGAAACTATTGTCCGACGAATTGAAAGGAATGTAAAAGGTTTGTATGACATAAGTACTCCAATTTTTTTAACATGGAATCATTACTTTTACCTCTTTAGAGTCAATGTTAATCTTGTCAAGTTATGTTTCCTTTAGGTTATAGATAAACTTTTATCTCAAGAAACAAAGTCTGTATCTCCATATATTTTGATTAGTTATATTATATATTAGATTATTTATTATTACAAAAAAAAAATCAAGGGAGAAAGCGATATATACAAAACCTAAAAATGTTTACACTTAACCAACATATATGATAAAACAAAAACCAATGACGATGTAAATATAGATGAGATAAATTTTTGAAGTTGTAGACTGGAAATCAATTTGGCACACAACTTATTTAAGCTTAGATATAAAACGCTAATAATATTATTTTCTAAAATCTTACTGAGCTGAAGTAAAATAGCAAATGATATTATATTTTCCTTTTTACTCTTGTTATTAATAATGATGTTAGTATTGCGGTTTTGTACAGTTTGGAAAGTCAATGTGTTTTATTATTTCTATCAAGATGACATGTTTCTTGTACATAAAATTTAAGCATTGTTAGATTGATCGATATGTGATATGATTGGTATCCTAAAGTACGTTTTTGAGAGATTTATAATGAAAACTCAAAATACAAAGTGTGGACTAAGAAAATTTATTTTCTTTTAAAAAATAAATATTTTTAATTATGTGCGTCTTAAAATACGGTGAGCGTAATTGCACAATGAATTCTACTATCTTAGCTATCATATTAAATATTTGGTTCAACTAAGATCTTAGAACGATTAAAAAATTAAAATTTTGTTAGTATGCTTCGTATCTGAATAACTTCAAAGAATACTTACATATAATCTAACCTCGATTATTACCGTAACACAACATAGTAGTTCAAAGGCTACAAATACATGTGACATTTCATTATCATGGGAAATAAACTACTTATATCAAGAAGAATTACTAGTTCTCTTGAAATCCAAGATGATATATATGCCTGAAAAATGAAATAGGAAGCTTATTCATTATTTGGCTCAATCCTTTTTTAGTAAAAGATTGGCCCGAGTTTAATTTCAAAAATCAGAAATTGTTTTTAGAAGTCACAAGTAAAAAGAAATTAATTACTTCACAAATAGTATACTCTTTTACTTATAGAAATCATTCGGAAATTTGGTTCTCAACCTAACTTCTGATTACTTAAGTCGAAAGTTACTCTCTAAGGTGTATATCTAAATACCTTTTAAGAAATTTTTTTCTCTAATGATATCAAAAGAAATTATGTGTGAAAAAATTTTCTACCAAATTTTCAAGTAACAATGATCTACTGGGATGAGAGGTGGAAAATAAATCTTACTATAAATCGAGATTTAATCATAAATAGTCTAAATCCTAAAAACACTATTTTGTGGTAAAAAAAAGATATAGAAAAACCTAATAGTTCAAAATCTTTCCAAAATGCCTCCATGTGGTGACAACCCACAAGACACTAGGTCGTGGATCGATGTAGAATGAAATACAAACAAGATGCAAACATTGAAAAAAAAAAAACAAGTAAAACATGTAAGATTTAGCATGGTTCAACAATAGTACAAGACTTTTGTATATTTCCTACTACTTCTTCTTCAATATTTTGGAACCTTTAAATAAGGAATTTCATACTCAACAATTGATGAATCAATTAACAAACTATGTTCCAACTATATGTTAATCCTAAAATATAAAGATAACTCTCATGAACCAAATGCTCCATAAATTACCATATAATGTTTTTAGCAAAACAAAATAATCTATATATCACATAACGAGATAATCTTTTTCTAAATGATACGTCTTCCACTACCAAAGACGTGTCTTTCACCATCAACGAACAAGGTGATCTTCTTGAAAAGAAGAGAGTACCAAGTACACCACCAACTATTTGATTCGGAAACATGTATGAATAAAACCTAATACAATCACGAAGTGGGTCAATGGAAATACCCTTAAAGAAGATTGTATATAGATTCTCTTTTTATTTCACAATGAATATATACAAACCAAAGGTTCGTGAACCTGATTGTATAGAAGAGTTCTCGGATAATATAAAAAATTAATATCCAAGATCAATTGATTAGGTACTACTTGTTCTTATTATAAAGATAAACAACATAATTCGTAAAAGGAAAAACACAAGATACTTAAATTTTGTTGACGAGGAAAACTACACCTGTAGAAAAATCTCGGGACCTCGTCCAACTTTGAACACCGCACTGTATTAAACTGCTACACACATTAACATATTATCAGACTTTTGACTGGAATATAGTTGAGACCGAATTAACCCTCTAAGAAATTTAATTATAGTGATGTTCCTTATATTTTTTCAAACTCGCAAGATTCTATGCACTTGATTCCCTTAGATAATATTCTTTACAGCCTAAGAATTTATGCAACCTAAGTGAAGAATTTTGATACCAATCTTCCTCTGACAAATAAGCTTATTTGATTTCCCTTTTGATATGTTTTTAGATTTGGATTTTTTTTTTGCTGTAGACAAAGTCCAGAAAACCTAATAAATTCGGAACACTTACACTCAGTTAGCTGAGACGCCTGGATTACCAACCACCTCTCAGGGACAATCCAAGCAAATCAAATAAGATTTTAGATATCACTCTTGAGGAATCACAAAGTCTGGGAGGAAAGCGAACTTTTTATTTATCTTATTCCTCATCCAAGATTACTAGAACCTCAAAGATCAATAATAAAATATCGTCTGACAGGAGGTTCACGAATCCCTAAGTGAAGTCATAACTAGAATACAGTTCAATTAAGAACCTAGGTTATAGAGGATGACTCTAGATTAGCAACTAGGACACAAGAGTGCTAGAGGTTAAGAAATTCCGTTACAAGAGTATTATAATTATATCTTTAAGTTTATATATCAACATCATCATAAGTGAAATCTCTAAGAGCATGCATTTAACTAACGTTGTAGATCCAGCTGAGATTCCACATTATCAATCTTTTTAGTAAGTTGTTCTTTTCCCATAAGAAAGTTTGACGTTTCTTTAATGAAGGCATCTTTTATTAAGAGAATTTCATCTAATAATAGATTAATTTGCTAAGCAAACATATTACTTCATGGAGAGATTTCAATGCTAGTAGGATCGCAAACATGATCATCAGAAAAGAAGGTAAGATCTCCAACCTTATGAGTATGTTTATCCTCTGGAAAGTAATCTAGAGTAGCCCTCAAGGCTTGTGATTTCTTACAGAACTCCTTGTAAGAACATATAGTGATAATATTTTCAAAACCAAGACACTTAGAGCTTTGAGGAGTGTCCTTATTGATCCGAACCATATTGTAATTTTTACTTACGGATTAAGAAAACTTTTTAAGAGATCTTATTTTCCTTGAAGTATTTTTTATAAATTGTTGTAAAAAAATGACAGAGTAAAATTTAAGATATTCTCATCTTTCTTTCCAAAGTATTTCAAGGCACGAGTGAGGTAGACTCGTTATCGAAGTACTAGCGAGTTACCTACTGTGAGAGTGTTTTTCTATTACATATAGTTCGTGATCAAAGCTCTTCAACTTTCCAACAAGGATGCTTCTCTGGAACCGTTAAGATCGTTCCCTTCAATGATATGGCATATTTCTTAGACTCATATCGAAATGAAAGGACCTCGAATTTTCATCACAATATCCTTTTGTGGGATAGTTCAACCTAACATATGAAAGGCATTTGTTGGGAAAATTAGCACCCAGGAGTGCAGTAATGACACATAATCACAAAGGGCAATTGGTGATTTGTACCAAATAAGGAGAAATAATAAAGAGAAACGTAAGATAAACAAGCACACACAACCACAACACAAGATATATGTGGTTCACCTTACATGCTACATCCACGACCAACACCACCAGAAAACTTTCATTAAATCAAAGACCATTACATGCTCTTTCTGCAACCACGACAAGAACCAAAGAGTTAACAAGACATACCCGAGAACACCATCGAAGAAACCATATAAACCAATTCTCTAACCATCCCTCGAACCAGTCTTATGTCTTCTCTTCTATACCTTCTTCATAACACCACTAAAGAGGAAAAACATGGAAACACTAGAAACTTGGTTTAGGGCAAAGCCCCAAACCCTAAACACTAGAAAACCAAAATCATCTCTCTACAAGTTTTTCTCTTACAACGATATTGTCTTCACGGTAACACACGATCCTCCCTACCAAAGAGACCAAATCCCTAAGCATAGGGATTTACCACTCTTCTAGTTGGATGTATACAAACCGACAATTCTAGTCCTATATATAGAGAACATGAACTTGGCCACCAAGTATTAGTCTCCTATTAGGAAACTAAAACTCTTTTCTAAACTCTACCAAACCTAGATCAGGAAAATCCACCTCAATGTGGAAACGTTTCTAGAATAGGAAACCCTTTGTTTTCCTAAAAGCAATCACTATTTTGAATAACTTGTGATTAAATTCCTCGAACGAATCTTCGTCATCCATATGAAGGTTTTCCAAGCCATAAATTAGGGTTTTGAAGCCTTGCTTCTTTTTCTAACATATTTCGTGTTAATGGGAAAGGAAGGAGAAAACCTGATCAATCTACTTTTTGCTTGTGGTCTCATTGCTTGTGCTAATCTTGCAGCATTGCCAATTGGGAAGCAAATCCAAAATCTTGTTTTCAAGAGTGGCTATGCTCAAGATTTATATGTTACGAATGCTTTGATCAGTATGTACTCTAAATGTGGAAGAATCTCAAAGGCTGAACAAGTTTTTAGAGATACAGATACGGTCGACATCATTTCCTGGAATTCTTTGATATCTGGTTATGCACTGAATGGATATGGGAAAGAGGCGATTAAAATTTTCGAAGAGATGGAGGTTAAGGGGTTATGCCCAGATCAGGTTACCTTTGTTGGGGTTTTATCTGCTTGCAGTCATGCAGGGTTGATTGATCATGGGATAAAATTCTTTAAATTAATGACTGAAACTTACTCCATTGACCCTGTGGAAGAACACTATGCCTGCATGGTTGATTTGCTAGGGCGTGCAGGAAAGTTGGAAGAAGCATATAAACTTGTAATTGAGATGCCGGTGACGGCTAATGCAGGAACTTGGGGTGCATTACTCGGGGCGTGTCGGATGCATAAGAATGCAGACTTAGGGAAAATTGCAGCTGAGAAGCTTTTCGAGTATGAACCACACAAAGCATCAAATTATGTTTTAATGTCTAATATTCACGCCGAAGCAGGTAGATGGAATGAGGTGGAACGGGTGAGGATGCTGATGAAAGAGCGGAGAGTGGAAAAACAACCTGGGTGTAGTTGGATTGAAGTAAAAAATCGGCTCCATCCATTCCTCTCTGATGATTCAGCAGAAACCAGGACTAGACATTTGTGAAGCACTGACTCTTCTGACATTGCATGCTAGAAGCACAGATTTTGTTCCTGATGTCGAACTTTTCCAGCTTGATCATGGGTGATTAATTACAACTGAACTCTCTTCGAAATTTATCATTTTGAGAAACCCTGGCGAGTAGAACTTACTAGTGTTTGCCTAAACCTGTCATTCTATATGTTCCGTTCGATAGTGTTGGAAGTGGGGCAGCAATAGCTTCAATGGGTGTTCAACAGAAGTCACACACAGGCCATTTATGAATGGCGATGAATCAAAAGCACGAGGTTAAGAAAGGAATCAAAACAATTAGTGATCCATCTCAAATACCAGATACTTCTACAGGTGGACATTATTTGATGCCCGATAACAGCCTCAATCCTGGAGGTTGTTGTGTTTTGTGTTTATCGGCCTCAACGTATTTAGCTCTTCAAGAATTGGACGACATGAATTAGGGTCTTTTAGGAGGTATTCTAGTTCTGGACCTTTGAGAAGAGGAAGGGTAGACAATTCTGGGAGTGAGTACTGGCGCTTTCTAGATGCACCGTTGGTGAGCATGGGGTTGCATTCAGGTTATAAACAGAAGTTGGAATCGGGTTAGTAATAGTGTTGTACGTGTGTATCTCTGATTGGTTAGATTAGTGAGCTGTTTACAGCCTGTCCTGTACACACACGTCACTGAATTTGTGTTGCCTTGTAATATAAATACAAGGGGTGTCTGGTCCTTATACTGTAATACATTTGTTTTTATTTTCGATCATTTTATTAATGATACTATGGTATCAGAAGAACAATACTTCCGCTACTGCCATTAATGGCTTCTCAAAACCTTTCAGATCCAGTTTTCTAATTCACTACACATCTTTGATCCAAATTCTGGTTTCTCAAATTCTTTCATCTCTTTCCTACTTCTAAATCAATTCTATTCCTATGGCTGCTTATGAATCACGAATTTCTCGAGTTCCTCTAAATCAAATCTCTGGATACTCTCATACAAACTCAAGGATGATAACTTTCTGACTTGGAAATCACTTCTTCTGCCACTTCTCCGCAGATACAAAGTTGATGGTTTTCTTGATGGTTCTTTACAATGTCCTCCATATCTGATTGATAATGCTGTCAATCCCGGTTATACGGCCTGGCATGATGATGATACTACTCTTATTCTTTGGATTCAAATGTCGATCTCTGAAATTGTGATTCCATATGTTGTTGGAGCGGATTCTTCAAAAGATTTATGGGACAACATTGAATCAAGGTATGCCAGAAGTTCTTCTACACATTCAATTCAACTTAAATTTAAAACTTCAATCTACAAAGCTTGGATCAGGTACTGTCTCTACTTTTCTGAGTGAAATCAAGAAAATAACTGATGAACTTTTTGCTGCTGGATCAAGAATTAATGATGATGAATTAGTTGTCACAATACTCAATGGATTAGGACCAGATTATAGTTCTTTTTGTACCTCTATTCGTATTCGTAATCCACCAATTTCGTCCAAAGAACTTCATAATCTACTTCTTAGTGAAGAAATAGTGGTTACCAATAAGCAAAAGAACTTGATTACTGAGGCAAATTCCAAGGCCTTTGCTGCTACAAGACCTTATGCTCCAATGTTTCGAGGTAGTGGTAGAGGTACAGTGCTTGCTCCAAGATCTGCACCACCTTACTCGGGATTCATCGGACCATCTTCATCTTTCAATCCAAGAGGCTACTCTCGGTTCCAAATGGCTTATGTTCCACCACCACCACCACCACCACCATTTTCAAATGCAAGACCTCATTATGGAGCTTCTTCTTCTTCGGTTCCACCACCTATCTCGACAAAATTTGTCGTCTGATCTGTATATGAGGCTGGTCACCTTGCTTTAGAATGCGGACATCGATTGAATTTTGCCTATCAAAACACTTATACTCCTCACAATCTCAGTGCCATGCTTGCTACTTGCTAATATTTTGGGAGAGAACCCTTGGTATCTTTGATTCGAGGAGCAAATAGCCATATAACTAATGATGGCCCAGGCTGCCGGAAGCCACATCTGTTGAAGGAGCGGATGAGATTCAAGCTGACCAATGGTGAAGGTATGCCAATTACACACATTGGTAATGTGTCTAAAATTGCATCTTCTCACTCTTTTCACCTAAATAATGTGCTTCTAGTTCCAAAGTCATCACAAAATCTATTGTCGATGCATAAATTCACCGGTGATAACAAGCTTCTATCACTTTTGATTAGGTTGGTTTTGCTGTTAAGGATTACTCAACTGGGAGGACCATTTTACAAGGGCCACATAAAGGAGGACTATATCCAATCAACTTTATCAAGTCTACTAGCAGTAAAGCCTTCTTTAGCAACAATAATCTAGCTTCAGTTTGGCATCAAAGGTTGGCTCATCCATCTTTTCAAGTGCTTCAGAAAGTATGCGGGGATATGGATTTATCTAGTTTAGTCAAAACACCACTCTTTTGTAATGACTGTCATCTAGGGAAAAGTCACAAATTACCTTTACTTTGTCATCACATAGAGCTCGGTCTCCACTAGAACTACTACATATGGACTTGTGGGGTCCTAGTCCTGTAATTTCTTCAAGTGGTTTTAGATACTATGTTAACATTGTAGATGACTATTCAAGGTTTTGTTGGATATTTCCATTATATGAAAAATCTGAATTCAAGGCTATCTTTCTTCATTTCAAAGCTATGACTGAGAAATTACTACATACTTCTATTGTTAAAATAAGAACTGATGGAGGTGGAGAATTCTTAAACAATGAACTTAATGGTTTTCTAAGTGTCAATGGAATAATACATGAAGTATCTTGTCCACATACTCAAGAACAAAATGGAATGGCTGAGTCCAAACACAGGCACCTTGTGGATACAGGAAGAACCTTTTTAATTCAATCAGGTTTGTCAGATAAATTTTGGGTTGATTCCTTTCATACAGCAAATTATGTTATCAATAGATTTCCTGTCAGAAGCTTGGGTTTCATATCACCTTTTGAAAAGCTATTTGCTCAGAAACCTGATTATTCTTTCCTCAGATCTTTTGGTTCCTCCTGTTTTCCATGGATTAGGCCCTATACTGCTCATAAATTGCAACCTAGAAGTGTGCATTGTGTCTTTGTTGGCTACAGTTCTATGCATAAAGGGTATAGATGTCTAGATATTAAAACAGGAAAAGTGTATATCTCTAGGCATGTGGTTTTCAATGAACAGCACTTTCCATTGAAACCTGTGGCTACTCTACTTCCTGGCCTTGCAGTCCTTCAACATCCTCGATATCTCTCCTGCTCAACCCAATCACAACACCCGCATCGATTCGATCAACATCAACACTTGATCAATCTTGTTCAGTCATCTCTTTGCATCAACACCTGCCAGTCCTTCTACTTCTGCAACACTGCCATCAGCTGCTTCCTCAACACCTGTCACTTCATCCACTTCAGTTCCTGGTATTCCCAATTCATCTTCAAATTCTCATTCCATGATGACAAGAGGCAAAAGAGGTATCTTTAAACCTAAAGTCTATAATACCAAATATGTTCTATCTGCTAATCTACATTCAGCTATACCTCCTCCTACACCTACTTGTTACTCTAAGGCAATTAAAATACCACAATGGAAAGGATCTATGGTAGATGAACATACTGCTCTTAAAGATGCAGGCACTTGGACTCTTGTAGATCCAGATCCATCTTATAATGTTGTAGGTTGCAAATGGGTTTTCAGAATCAAATACAAAGCAGATGGTTCTATAGACAAATTCAAATCTAGATTAGTAGCTAAAGGTTTTCATCAACAAGAAGGAGTAGACTACACTGAAACATTTAGTCCTGTAGCAAAACCTACTACTATCAGATTGATACTTTCTTTGGCAGTTCACTTTAACTGGGAAATGAAGCAATTGGATGTTAGTAATGCTTTTCTACATGGGGATTTAGCAGAAGATGTATATATGCAACAACCTCCAGGCTTTGTTGATCCTTCTAAGCCTCATCATGTCTGCAAACTTCACAAATCAATTTATGGTCTTAAGCAAGCTCCCAGGGCTTGGTATGATAAGCTCCTGCAGGTTCTTATTTCACATGAATTCAAGCCATCACTAGCAGATGCTTCATTGTTTGTTCAAAAGTTTGGGTCCAGAATTACTATCATCTTGGTCTATGTAGATGACATCATTATTACTGGAAATTCCAATGAGTATATCTCTCAGTTCATTACTCAACTTCAGTCATATTTTCCTATTAAAGATTTGGGGTCTCTTCATTACTTTCTTGGGCTTCAGGTCAAAAGAAACTCCAATCATCTTTTTCTCAGTCAAACCAAGTATGCTCTAGACTTACTGGAGAAGTTCAATATGACTGGTGCTAAGCCTTGCAACACCCCTGTGTCACTTTCTGCTCCACTCACTGCCTCAGATGGGATACCATTGTCAGACCCCAGTGAATACAGGTCATTAGTAGGTGCTCTCCAATATCTTACTTGGACAAGACCTGAAATTGGTTTTGCTGTTAATCAAGTCTGTCTCTATATGCAAGCTCCAACTGATCAGCATCTTATTGCAGCTAAAAGAGTTCTAAGGTACATCAAAGGTACTTTAGATTATGGTGTGCTATTTTCTAAGGGTCTTCTTACATTACATGGGTTCATGATGCTTTGGTGGGCTGGGTCTATTGATACTCGAAGATCTACAATTGGTTTACGCCTTTTCTTTGGTCCAAATCCTATTTCTGGTCTAGCAAGAGACAAGGCAGTGTCTCCAGGAGTTCAAGCGAGGCGCGATACGGATCTCTAGCAAATACAACCTGCTGAAATTGTTTGGGTATGTCAATTGCTCAAGGACTTACATCTTTTCCTTCCTTCTCCTCCTTTGATCTCTTGTGACAATCAGAGTCTTTGTGTCCCTTTCTTCAAATCTGTGTCTTTGCATAGCAAAATGAAGCATTTGGCTATAGATTATCACTTTATCGAGAACCCGGTCCAAAACAAGAATGTGCGGTTACTTATCTTTCAACATGGGATCAAATTGCCGATATTTTTACTAAGGGGATGGCTGGCCCAAGATTTTCTTGCCTCGAGAGACAAGTTGAAGGTTGTTTTACTGGTAGCACCCTTCACCTTGAGGGGGTAATAGTGTTGTACGTGTGTATCTCGATTGGTTAGATTAGTGAGCTTTTCTGACTGTCATCACACACACACGTCACTTTGAATTTGTGTTGCCTTGTAATATAAATACAAGGGGTGTCTGGTCCTTATACTTTGTAATACATTTGTTTTTATTTTCAATCATTTTATTAATGATACTAGTTAGAAACAGAATGCCCCCGTCATCCTGAACCTACCACGGTGACCGTAAATCTACTTCAAGAACCATAATATCTCATGTGATCTGAAATGTTAACAAAGTGTAATAAACTATTTACTTCTTTGTCAATTTGTAGAATTTATGTTTTCCATAGTCTTACTGCGTTTGTAAAATGGCGTGAATGTCAGCTCCATTTTTTTGTTCACTATCCTACTTTGCAGTCTCAAGCTATATAGATCACATTCTAACTTCTGTGAAGTTGACTAAGATATAGAGAAAGGGAAAATTGGGAATATGTCCTGTTTCCACTAATTCGTTTGGGGATCTATCCCATAACGGAAAAAATTAAGAAATCTATCCTTGAGAGAGAAAAAAACTGTTAAATTGTTAACAGCCCACACGTGTGGGATTACACATGCGCTAATTTTACATTTTTACCCTTCACATTTACATTTTTACCCTTCTGCGCCTAGAGGAGTGTAAGATTTGACAGCAAGTGCTTTTGGCATGTCATGTCAGGATTGTTTTGCGTGCGTACATGATGTTGATCAGTATTGACTAACTCCCCATATAGGAGTAACGTAGAGTTTTGACAAATTTCTTGTGTGCTAATTTTGTGTAGCTGGCAACGAACGAACGAAACCTTTAATATGCACAACGACGTTAGGTGTATGAAATTACCCAAGCCAGAATTTGTTAGGTGTATGAAATTACCCATCACCCGAGCCAGAGCAGAAAATAAACATTAAAAACAATTTGAGAACTGAAGTTAAAACTCAACAGTGGAAAAATTGTGATGATTTGGCAACAGAGACACAAAACAATTCAGGGTAAAACAAAAGTTCATTAATACAACTGAGATTTCTGTATCAAACCGACGATATATAAAACAAAAGTCCATTTGGCTCAAACGGACGATTGGTTTGTCAAGGTGCCGTCCAGTATGCTCTCTATAATACGTCAACCAACATGTATTGTGATGTTGCAATCTGTAGCACCCTCGGACTACCTATTAGTACATTGCATCATCACCAAAATGTGTATTCTTGAGCATTTTTCCTTAACCAAATCTGTCACGGAATGCTCCTTTCCTATATTTCCACTATTTTTGTATATCTAATTGATACCTGCACAAAGAAAAAGAAAAAAATTAACATTGGTTGAAAGGAAAAAAATAGTACAAAATGAAAAACTAAAGAACCGCAGCAATTAACGAAATTCCATGCACACAAAGCAAAGATAAAGCTTTGTGGCGCGCTTCAAAGGTTGATGTCGGTGGAAAGTAACAACCCATCTGGCTCCTCCCACTGTTGGTGTACATTACATTACAACTAATGGCAAACAATTTCCCGTCAGAGAAACTAGAAATTGCTGCTGTCAATATGCATTTCTTTCTACCACAACCACACCCAAGTACAGTATTAATGTAAACCAATCAAGCATATGTCAGTGTAAAGGCAAATATTCATCAAGAATCACAACTAGAAGATAAATTCTCCTAAGACACAATCCCAATATAAGTTACCGCGTCATTTTATACAGAAACTGAGAAGGGGGGTGAAGTTGGTTATTATTCATTTAAACTGTGTAGAGTATGCACTGGTTCTGGTATATGTAATCCGGCCAACGGAAAGCAAATTATTTTACCAGCTCACATGAAGTAAATTACACCACTAGGTTATGGCAGTTCGAAATTTGCAAGCCTTTACAATCAATAAGTTAGCAAGCCTTGACACAGGACAAGTTTCCATCCTCGTAGTTCCAGGAATCCCTTGAAAATTAACATAATTGCTTATTTACTTGCAGCCTTATAATGGATCCAACAAATTCAATATTATTAAAAGTGGATAGAATTTAATTGAGTCGTATAGAGAGCTTGAATTGGAAAATAATCATACTGGAAGCTTTTTATAATGATACCCTAGGCTGTTATTTATCATCTCATCTATGTCTATACAACCTAATTACAAGTAACAATTAATCAAAGATAAAGTAATGTTATTTAACCCATAAAATTCATGCTTGAAACAAATCCTCATCTCAAAACCCTAAAATCAATTCTATATAAACCCTATACTGAAAGTTGCCATTAGACAAAAGTTAACCAAATTAGATGTGATATACAACGAATTGGAATTGGGTTGGAAGTGCTTACCAGTTTTGAATCACCACGATATAGATTTGAGCAGCTTTCGCAACTTCAATGATGAAAAAACCCCAACCTCTCTGAGATTCAAGTTCTTATTCCTTTAATCATACATAGTCATCCCGAAAACAAATAAACGAACTCGATCTTCACTATTTCACTCGGTCTATCTCTCTTTCTCTTCATCTCTTGGTCTCTCGACTTCTCTCTGTCAATCCATTGAGTTTCTCTCGATTTCTTTCTCTACGGAGAAGATGCAAAACCTATTCTTGTAAATTTGACACAAGTATAATACCACACATGTGGTATATCAACCATCTAACGGATTTTTTCTTTCACTGGGATAGATATCTTAATTTTTTTCCGTTATGGGATTCAGGGTTCAGGGTTCCGTTATGGGATTCCGTTATGGGATAGATCCCCAAACGAATTAGTGAAAACGGGATATATTCCCAATTTTCACATAGAGAAACGGGTCAAAAAGAAACTTGTGTAGTATAGAACCTATAACATAGATTATATGGTGCCCTTTTCATTTCCTTTTTTTCCTGAAAAATTCAACATGAAAACTAAATTCTTCAAACATTCATTAATCGGCATAAGCCGTAAATATAGTCTTACACGCCAATAACTGCAGAGTATGCTTACATCAAACAATCGAAATAAAACCCTGCCATAGAGTATTATCCCGCAGGTATATTATGCATCAGACCAGAAAATATCCCGCAGGTATATTATACAAATACAGGAGTGTATATTATGCATCAGACCAGACGATATCCAACTCGCCCCAGTTGTCTTCTGAAACACCCAATGCTTTCCATACTGCCTTTGAGGCATCAACAATGTTATTAGGGCATGGAGGTTGATAATCATGTTCATCATCACAACCCATAGTTGAGTCACACTCGTCAACAACCATAGCGACAACAGTCCGTCCATTACCTGTTATAGTTATGTTGTTCATACACCGTTGTTCATGGTTAAACCATCCTGTTGATAATGCCACGACCGAGTATCGTCGGAGTGATAACTGTTATCACATTCAGACGGACCACCACCATCACCATCTTTCTCAAAGCTATTGAGAGTCAAGACGGCTCGACCTACAGGAGGCGAACATGAGTATGTAGGATACAGTTTTCCTTGTTTACAACAGTCAGAATAGTTCTCTTGGTTACATTCACCTGGTGGGGCTTTCTTTCCCTTGATTTTCCCGCTAGGTCTACCGTCTACATGTTTGAGCTTCAACAATCTCTAAACAACTAGTAATGGCAATAAGGAGAGCTAGTAAAATGAAAACGTATGAATTGGTACTCATTCCTTTCTTCATCTTGATTTTGTTTTGCTAGTCTCTTCCTTTCCCTGTTTATGTATGTAGGCTTAGTAGTTTGTTTGTTTTTTGATGTGTTATGGTGGAATGCTGACTAGGTTATATATAGTATTCTGATGAGCTGCTAAAAAATTCTCACAAATTTAAGTTATTACCCATAGTTTGTTTTTAGGTGTGGATATTAATTAAATATTCATTTGACAAGTATTTTGGAGAGTACGTACTAGAATTCCTAGATAGAAAATGTATAGTGAAAAATGCCAAAGCAAGGGTATTTAGTACGTTTGCTCGTCTTATTCTAGAGAATTGATCCTTAATTTGTTTTATTAACAAATTAATCTAAATCATAAAATTAATTTAAGGTTCACTCGCGCTGAGATATGTTCTATAAGGGGCGGTATCTTTTAAAGTTTATGCTTGGGCTCCTGAAGTTAGTGTTTTCGGACAAAGATTTGCCGGCTACTTCACCAACTTGGGCATTAATTTCAGGTGTTCCAATTAATCAACAGAATGAAACCACATTTAAGACCCTTGGAGCCAGATGTGGTGGTCTCATTAAAATCTCAGATGGTCAATATGAAGTACCGTCTGAAATGCGTCAATCAGATGGTCAAACTGATGAAAGTGGTGTTGTTTGTTTTTTCATTGGAAGAGCCTGCAGTACCAGCTCATACGTCAGTTCTGGATGTGCCTTCAAGAAAACAGCACATTAAATGCAACACCACCAGTAGTTGAGGGCCTAATTAATTCTCCGAATCATTCCCGAATGATTTGCGAACATATCCGAACCGACCGTGTCCAAATGATATTTCCAACTATTTGAACTCCGAACCTGGTTCTGGATTATATGGACCTCCGCGAATGATTCGCGAGCGCATCCGAACCGAACCGAATCCGAATGATACTTCGAACTAGATTTGAGCGCCCAACCTCGCTCTCCAGTAGGTGACTCTCCGACTGCATTTGGTTTTTGTTTAGTTTTGTATATACTTTATATTTAAATACAATTATTCGATTAAAATTTGAATTGGTAGTTGTTTAACCAGTGTTTTATGTGTTGATTTTTGTTTAAAAGTCTATAAATTCGTTTTGTAATACATTTATGCGATTAAATTGTTTACTTAACTTGTTAAATAATCACGCTTACAATGTTTTTTTCATCTTATTAGTCTCGTAATAAGGTCATAATACTTATCAATTTATCATATATGTAAGCCAAATTTTAAGTGCCGAACTCACATTTATAAAAACGAATATGTACGTACGTATGCCGTTCCGAACTATTGTCCTGACAACGAACCGTTGATTTTTTGACCGAATCCGACCTATCCGAATCCATATAATTCCGTCGCCGTCCCGAATTACTACCCGTATGCCCAATTGCTAACTAGGGTTGAGGGCATTAACTGTGTTTCTTTTGTGTATAGGCGGGAGATTTCAACTTTCAAGTTGTTATCAGGTTGGTGAAATGAAAAACATTTCAAAATTATACCGGGCCAGATCATCCTTCAATTAGTTAAAATAACGGTCTTTTGGGCACACGTGCTTTTTCTTGGAACGGTTTTCGGGTGCAATATTCGAAGGGGACCATGATTTTAGTTTTAGCAGGACTTTTTAGAGTTAAGTTGAACGGGTCCGCCTTATTGTATTTAGGTATTCTAGGCGAACAAAAAAAATGAGATATTTTCCCAATTTTCGAATTACCAATATAATTATAAATTCCAACAAAAATTTATCCGACAACAAACAATGATTGAAGTGTAATATTAACAACTATAATATTATCAAATATTTATAATCTTGTTCAAGAAGGTACAATGTTAGTAATAGATGTAAAGATCGTCATCTTCTCATTTGCCGTTGCGAACTCATTTATAATATTGTCGTAGTCAATACTACGTAGCATATCTGCTTCAATAGAATCTCTTGAGACATCGTTGATCAAAGGTAGGACTTGATCAAATGTAACTTCGAAAAACTTTTCTCTGCAGATGCAATTTCAATAGGGATTGTCAATAAAATTCTACATGCAATAGACGCATTTAAATAGCAGTCGCCCATATCCGTTAAGAAATTCAACACCGGACAAACCTTTTCGGTTTCCTTAGGAAAAAAACTTCGAAAACCTTCAACTCCGTATATTCTAATTTTATTTCATAGCTTAGTTATTTTTCAAGTTCAACACAAGAATTCCTTAAAGTATCATTATCAACAGACCTTAATTTTTCTAAATGAAACAAAACCCCAAAAGTTTCCTCGTATGTTTGAAATTGTTTAAACCTGCGTTTGAGAGAAGAAGTAGATTAGTCTATTATAAAAATGAAATATTCAATTTAGAAAGCTTTCATACCTTGCAGTGGTGGTTGTACTTCTTTCATCTCAATTTCATCAAAGTGCTTCTTTCTTTTTTGTACTCGTACCTATAATAAACAGGCTCTACATTTATAAATATCGGAAGTGTTTGAGCTTCTTCCAGTGCCTCCTCAAATCCATTTTTTCTATAATCCTTGGAAAAAGAAACAAGATCTTTTAATTTAGTAACAACATCATCAAGATTCATATCTTTGGTTGAAGTTGTGTTGTATGCCAAACAATCAGCTCAAAATTTTCAATTTTTCGTGTCAATATGGAATAAGCAGTACCCCTTGTCTTTGCACTAAAATCAGCCGACGTTGACAGCTCTGATAAGGCATCTCGTATTTCGAGAGATTGAAATCGGATTGCTTTGATAGCTTTTGTATGACTTTCCCATCAAGTATCTAATAATGATGTAAATCCTGTAAGACCTTTTACATGTTTCTTAAACACCGTTCAACGTTTTGTAGATCTTTGGAAAAAAGTTATATATATGTTGCACAACTTGGAAAAAGGAGATTGCTTTAGGACATGAACTAGCCATATCACAACCTGCAAGGTTAAGACTATGACAAGCACATGGCATATAAAAAGCTCTAGGATTTACTTTCGGTAGTCTCTTTTTACACACCTTTATTTTTTTCCGGTCATATTAGCTCCATTATCGTATCCTTGCCCTCCTCACCATATATTTTCTTTAAACTCCTTTCGAGGACCTATGTAGTCACCCTCCTCGTTGTAATAGGGTTCGCTCCAGGAAAAAGTTAGATGGCTTGAAAAAAGTCTTGGATCAAAATCCTCTTCTTCTTCCCCTCTACGATGATGTGAAACATTCAATGCAGTTGAGAGGATGGCTAGGACTGTTCATATCCCTTAAAAATTGTTCAGAATTATTCTTAGCCATCACAAGTAAGTCTCCCATAGGGTCCTTCTCTCCAGTTTCATCACAATCATCTTCTAAAGTTCTAAAGAATGATAAACTTTGTCAATCCGGGCTAATACCATCAGCTTGCATTGGTAGGACAAGGGACACCCTCTATGTTATCCTCTTGGAATTTAAACAATACACAAAA
The DNA here is from genome assembly GCA_023531295.1 of Papaver armeniacum. Classification (NCBI taxonomy): domain Eukaryota; kingdom Viridiplantae; phylum Streptophyta; class Magnoliopsida; order Ranunculales; family Papaveraceae; genus Papaver; species Papaver armeniacum. The sequence goes on along the minus strand of JAJJWW010001296.1, from coordinate 201,083 downwards.
ATAACTTATGTTTTCATAAAAGAGTGTTGAACATACGATATTGGTTTGTACATTCATGAATTTGGATAACAATTTTCATTTCTCTCATACTTTAGTTGTATGGGGAAATTGTGAACAATTAATTACTATTTTCCTGTTTTTTTTTTTTTTTTTTTTTTTTTTTTTTTTTGTTTCTTTAGAAGATAAAATCAATTTCTCACCACTTCCCCATATTCCTAAAGCGGGAGGGAGATGAAAATTTACACATTGAAACATGGTTTTGGTCACATACTAGTCGGCATGGTCGATAATCTAGAAAAAGACGACTAATACTTAGTCGGAATTTTTCTATTCATATACGAGGCCGACTAATACTTAGTCCGTAGGGTTCTATTCGTATAGTTGAGACAAAGTAGACTACCCCTAACTACTTATAGTTTCATCAGTATCCCTGCGCCTTCGACTTTTAGAGTCACGCACGTTAATTTTCCAAACCTTTAGATCGTATTCCAAACAGTAAAGGATAAATATGTTTGGTAACCACTCTATTCAATCTTGGTAATAAGATATTATGAGTCGTTGACAAATGCTTTTTCTATTTAATCTAATAAACTCCTTTGTCTGGTTAGATCAATGCAAACTTTGACTACCGAAATAATCAAACTTTAAGAGTCGCAATCAATCAAATAGATCTCATGCAACTAATCAATCAAGTCTATTAAAGATAAACATGATTCTAGTTTGATCCTAGCCGATCAAGGTTTGTGCACACAATTCACAAGATACGAAATAATAAGAAAAACTTCGTCATCTTCAAATATTCAAAACACCACTTGAAACCTCTTTTGATCAATCACACACATAACTTAATAATGGATTATCACAAGATGTCTTTAGATCCATATCTCGTCAATACTTTGATCTAGTTTGAGTGAGCCTTATATCGAAGAGAAGGTTCTCAAGAATAAACAAACTAGGTGAAATCAAAGTTTCAACAACCTTTAGTCAATCAAATCAATAATCTAAAACTACAATAACAAATAAATTATCTAATTTCCACCAACGGTACCCATAGAGCTTCTTGATCCCACCGAAGTCTTTAAACGAGTGGTCGTAAGAGATTTCACCTAATTAGGATACTTCCTCTCCAGATAGACAACTCCACCAAAAACAACAAGAATGAAGTTTGCATGGATCTTAGGATAGTTTGCAAGAAATGAAAACTCAAGAATTTACACACCAAGGTTGTTTGGACAACAAGGAAATTCCAAAACCGAAAATATTCTCAAGATTATTTTTTTTCGAAGCATGAAATTTATTAAAACTACTAAGGGACTATTACAAGAGGGTGTATAATACCCCAAGATTCATCAATTACAATTAGAGATGTAAGCCATGAACCTACAATAACATGATACTAGAGCAAAATAACGGTCTTCGATTCGTAGTTGCATCGAGGGAGAATGTTGGTGTCGAAGGTCGAAAGGCCTTTTGGTCAATGCTTTCCACAAGAAAAGTTGTATTGTTGATGGAAACGATAATGTCCATAGGAACTCAGGTGAAGGTAGAGGTGTTCGATGCAATTGATTGAAGTTGCTGGCCATACTTTTGAATCTTGATGTTGTGGTGAGCTTCCATCTATTCCTTTGTTTTTCGGCTCGATCCATAACTTCAAATGATTTTAACTTTGATTAAGTCTTGAGGTAGAATCCAACCTCCGCCCTTGAAGGATTAGCACTAATATGAAATACTGATATTACAAAGGATACTGAAGGCTTTGTAAAAAAAAAAAGATTTAATGTCTGCCCTTAAAGAAAGTATTAAAGCTAATAAAGATACAACAAAGGCTATTAAAACTCAACTAAGAATTAAACGAGAATTACTGGACTCTATCTAGATTACAACTAACAACGACAAGGCCTAAAGAAACTACTACACTAAAATCAAACAGATAAACAAAAGTAAAAGTAAAAGTAAACAGAAATATAAGTTGTGGTCAGAAGAAATGGTGGATAGTCCGCCATCCCCTAAAGCACACAAATTAAGGTTCGTTGCTCATAATTGTGATACCAGGTATTGAGACCAGTTCATGGTGTCCCAGCTGACAATGCTATTGTAGTTTATGTTGCTGCTTGTGCTGCTTACTGTGATAGATTGAATGTCATTGCTATTGTATCAACCTGTACTGAAATTTACTTTGTCATTCGAATTCCTCTAGGTTAACTAGGTTCATGAATATTCTCCGCAAGGTCCCAACCTTCAGAATGAAATTACATTTCTTCCGATAAAATTGCTTCTTGCCAAACCATAAGATCCAAAACAAGAATAACAAGCAACCTCTCTGATAATCTAACATGGAAACATGTTCGGTAAAAACTCTTTTCAAACAACGTGATATGATTTTGACAAAAGGCTCTTCCGTTTATCCCAATAAACTCCTTTGTCGGGTTCTTAGACCAATCTATTCAATAACTACCAAATTAATTGTTTAGACTATGCAATCAATAGTTCAATACTATGAATCACAAAGAAATGTATTGATCCCGATCCACTCAACTAATCAATCAAATTTATCAAAAGATAAACCGATTATAGTTGGATCCCCAGCCGATCAAGTTTTGTGCACACCAAAGATTATGAACTCAAATAAGAAACCTTCTTTGTCTTCAAATATTCTTAGATCTTCAATAAACACCTGCACACAAACAAATTGAATCTCTTGTGATCAATCATACACAGAACCGAGTCTGTAAACGGTGGATCATCACAAGACGTCTTTAGATCCACAAACAGCCTAAAGATCCCCGTCGATACTTCGATCTAGTTTGAGTGAATCTTGTATCAGAAGTAATTCTCAAGCATAAACAAACTAGGTGCAATCAAAGTTCAACAACCGTTAGTCAATCAAATCAATCGAAAACTAATAATAAATTGCAATTATATTCATGAACATTATAGCCACGGTTTGCAAAAGATTGCATTCCTTATTATATAAATGTATGGGTTATTTGGTTTTTGGTACTTATGTTTTGTACAACATTAGTGTTTGGTCTAACATTTGTCCAACTTAGGCTTTGGTACCTGGACTTTACGTTGACCGGCGTTGACTCTGTTAAGTCAAATTTAAATTGCGGCCCAAAGCCAAAACACACGGTTTGCACCTAAACCCTAATTTGGCTGCGCCTACTCTTTGACAAGGCCATGACTCAACGCTGGCTACTAAAACGAATGGTTACAATAATCAACTGATACCCTTCTCTTTGAGATGCATATATCGACCACACAAGTTCGCCACCTGACGCATGGCAACTTGAGACCCAAAGCCAAAACACACGGTTTGCACCTAAACCCTAATTTGGCTGCGCCTACTCTTTGACAATGCCATGACTCAACGCTGGCTACTACAAACGAAGGGTTGAAATAATCAACCGTTACCCTTCTCTTTGAGATGCATATCTTGACCACACAAGTGCGCCACCTGATGCATGGCAACTTGCGGCCCAAAGCCAAAACACACGGTTTGCACCTAAATCCTAATTTGGCCACACCTACTCTTTGACAAGGACATGAATCAACGCTGGCTGCTAAAACAAAGGGTTGCAATAATCAACGGATACCCTTCTCTTTGATATGCAGATCTCGACCACACAAGTTCGCCACACCTGACGCATGGCAACTTGCGGCCCAAAGCCAAAACACACGGTTGCACCTAAACCCTAATTTAGCCGCGCCTACTCTGCGACAAAGCCATGCTCAACGCTCGGTCACTAAAACGAAGGGTTGCAATAATAAACGGCTACCTTCTCTTTGAGATGAAGATCTCGACTACACTAGTTCGCCACCTGACGCATGGCAACTTGCGGCCCAAAGCCAAAACACACGGTTTGTACCTAAACCCTAATTTGGCCTCCTACTCTATGGCAAAGCCATGCTCAACGTTGGCTGCTAAAATGGAGGGTTGAAATAATAAACGGCTATCCTTCCCTCTGATATGCGGATCTCGACCGTTCAAGTTCGCCACCTAACTTACGGCCCAAAGACAAAACATCACGGTTTGCATCTAAACCCCAAATTTGGCCGCGCCTATTCTTTGGCAAAGTCATGTCGACTCTACCATGGCCACTGGCATGCCACCATGCCACACGTAACAACCTTGCTACATGTTTTCCCATGAAAACACTCGAGACATCTAACATATGTCACAAACTGGGGGATGCTCATAAAGGTTATTGGTTTCGCGGTTTACAGCGTGCGGCGTACACTACGCCCATTACATGAAAGTGTCATAAGAATGAGTCGGTTAGTAAATACAAGGAATAATGGTGAAACGCTCCTTTCATTATAGAACATCAATTCCAGGCATTACCCATTTATCACCTCCTTCCACTTTACTCAGTCGTTTTCATTTTCTAGAGACCAGAGTACGTTATGTTACGACTTGTATAAATAGGTCTTACCTATTTCCACCAAACGACAAGTTTTGGTCAGGGAGCATACAATACTCAGAAATCACTTGTTAGCTTTCCATTTCTTGGTTTAGGCCGAATTTGTACATATTGATCTATCGAATCTAAAGTACTCCCGTGCAGTACATTGTTTAGGGTTTAGACTCGTTTCTCACCCACCACACACGAAATTACCGAAACCAGCAGAAACTGTTTTCACCCTCAAACAGAAAGCTCATAGACAAAAAAATTCTTCACTGCAATTGGATCATATCTATTCAAAAAATATATACATATCTCTTTCATATTAGAGATTATTGTTCGTTTCTTATACTAACGGACTGACGTACATTCGTTTCCTAAAACAAGTTTTCATAAAATTTACCCATGCATAAACACATTTGAGTTTTTTTTTTCCATGAACAACTCATGAACTTCAAAAAAAAAATCTTTACCTGGTTGGTGTCGTCGCTGAATTTGGCCGGTGGTGATAAATGGGTGAAAGTTGATATCGCAACATCCCGTGTTTTTAGCATGGCGCATGCTAAAAGATATGCCATTTGCTTGTGATGAAGCTTCATCCAAAGCTTCCTTTGCATGGTGAGATGCATTTGGCCTATGCCATATCCGGTGCCAAGTAAGGCACATCGCATATGCATATTGGCTAAGGCCAATACGGCATTGGTTGGAAGCTACATTGGCCAGCCAATATTGCATCAAATGATGCATTAGGTCAATTGGGTAGATGATCTTGAAAATGTACAACCAACATGGCTGGACATCGAGTTGGATATGTACTGCCAATTTGGCTGGACATCGAGTTGGATATGTACTGCCAACATGGCTGGATATCGGGTTGGTAATGTACAGCCAACACGGCTGGACATTGGTGTGGACTATGGGCCAAAGTCGAAAATAAAGCCATCACGGCCCTTCATCTAAGTTTGGCTCGGGAAATGTTCAGCCATCCGGGCCGGACAGGTGTAACCGCCATGTGAGCCAGTTGAATGTACATCCATCTTCGCCGGTCATTCAGAAAGCCATGGCAACGTCCATGAATAGTAAACGGGGAGTTGGTGAAAGATTTTTGGTCCCCCAAATTGAGTTCTAAAAATGTCAAATTAACATATATAGGGAGGGGTAGTTGGTTGAAGGTGCATATGCGGACTATGTACCAAGTAAGCTTCATAGCTTGGCTTTGGAACGGTCTGAATGATGCTCAGGCCTCATTCTTAGTCACGCAGCCTTACGAATGGAGCATATGATGATGAGGCATCACTATGCCATTCCACTGACTCGATGATGCATCACTTGGATGTATTTGAAGGAACGCCTATATGGACTAGGCCATTACCATCACATTACTTGGCCACATCCTAACAAACGAGTTGGAATAAGTTTCTTGTCCCTTCGTGGATAAACTATGGTATGTGCTTGATCCTTTTAGTAGGGAAGGGTACGTAGGAATCCACAATGAGTTTCAGCATTGCCGGTCCAGCACGTTGGCCCCTTATATCATCTAAGCTCGGTAGCTCGACGCAAGAGATGATTGTGGCCAGACTTGATGAGGCTTAGTTGCATGCCAGTAAGTGGATGCTCATACTTTCTATCAAATTATAAAGAGTTGGTAAGCGAGGTAACGTAGGAAATGTCAAGGGCTTGGTGCGGCCTACACCAAAGTCCAAGGCTTATGCCTGGACAAGACACGTTAATATGACGGTTGCTCAGCTAGCTAGGAAATTCAGTGATGAATTCCCTACATAAAGGTAAAGCCAGAGATGCATGAAAAAGCATTGGCATTGGCCTTATAGCCTTAAACCCTTTTGCGGTACAAGGGTAAGTTGGAACGGTGTGAAAGCTAAGTTTGCTGCGTCATGCTCCACGAGCATGCTTGCAAGGGAAAATAGACGTGCATTTAACTAGCCCTAAGGCCCGGATCGTAGCTTCATCATAGCGCATCGGGGAGTTATGGCCTGCGGGGCAATGCCCCAAAGGCGTAATTTTCCTGGTCCTGCCACGTTGGTATCGAGCAAGTTTCGAGATAACTCTTGGATTGTGCGGAGTGGACTTGTCTACAAGTATTTTCCTTAATGAAAAACTTAAAGTTGGAGAGTATGCCAATTTGCGCGGGAAAGAGTTTTTAATCTGCCGGGCCGATTACTTTGCAAATCAAAAGCCGAGCTTGTATAAGTACCGTGAGTTTGCCAAGCCTCCCTGGCACCCCGCTTACGAGCATCCTAAGACCGTGCGGGGACTGGGTAGATAATTGGACCGATCATCCCCACACGTTGGCACTTGCCAAGGGTATGCGTTGTCAGGCCCCGCTAGCATCCCACTTATGAGTGGCAACCGGTAAATCCGTCGGGGACGGTGGCTTGCATCCAACCGCACCGGCATTAGAGATTGGTCCTCACGGTGTTGCGTTGAGTTTTGCCTTGTCATTTAGATGACATCTTTCAACTTTTGAACCTTAGGGATTCTTGGGTGGTAGTATGAGATGCTATCTAGATACCTTGTTGAGATATCCTCTTGGCACCGCCAATTGCGATTTTTGGTTTTGTTGTGGGCACTTTTTGGATTCCCGGGCGGGTGGTATGGGACATGTGTTCGAAGGTCTAAATTGTTGTTCATGACAACTTGAAGAAACCCATGATTTCTTAGCATCTTGTATGGGACTTTTGCTCAAGAAATCCAACTCGAAGAGATTGTCCACAATAGTTTTGGTTTTTAATTTCGGGGACGAAATTCTTTGAAGGGTGTGATTGTAACACCCCGTGTTTTTAGCATGGCGCATGCTAAAAGATGCGCCATTTGCTTGTGATGAAGCTTCATCCAAAGTTTCCTTTACATGGTGAGATGTATTTGGCTCTGGGCCATATCTGGTGCCAAGTAAGGCACATCGCATATGCATATTGGCTAAGGCCAATATGGCATTGGTTGGAAGCTACATTGGCCAAAGCCAATCTTGCATCAAATGATGCATTAGGTCGATTGGGTAGATGACCTTGAAAATGTACAACCAACATGGTTGGACATCGAGTTGATATGTACAACCAACATGGATGGACATCGGTTTGGCGAAGGGACAGCCAACATGGCTGGAGATCGGGTTGGTAATGTCACACCAACACGGCTGGACATTGGTGTGGCCTATGGGCCAAAGTCGGAAATACAGCCATCACGGCCCTTCATCGGGTTTGGCTCGGAAAATGTTCGACCATCTTGGCGGACAAAGGAACTGCATGTGAGCCAGAATCAATGTACATCCATCTTGGCCGGTCATTCGGAAAGCCATGGAAACGGCCATGAACAAGTAAATGGAGAGTTGATGAAAGATTTTTGGTCCCCCAAATTGAGTTCTAAAAATTTCAAATTAACGTATATAGGGAGGGGTAGTTGGTTGAAGGTGCATATGCGGACTATGTACCAAGTAAGCTTCATAGCTTGGCGGAATCTGTATGAATGATGCTCGAGCCTCATTCTTAGTTGCAAGACCTTACTAATGGAGCATATGATGCTCTGAGGCATCACTATGCCATTCCACGGACTCGATGATGCATCACTTGGATGTATTTGACGGAACGGCCTATACGGACTAGGCCATTACCACTGTTGCTTGGCCACGGTCTAGCAAACGAGTTGGAATAAGTTTCTTGTCCCTTCGTGGATGAACTACGGTCTGTGCTTGATCCCTTTAGAGTAGGGAATGGTACGTAGGCAGCCGCAATGAGTTGCAGCATTGCCGGTCCAGCACGTTGGCCCCTTATATCATTTAAGCTCGGTAGCTCGACGCAGGAGATGATTGTGGCCAGACTTGATAAGGCGTAGTTGCATGCCAGTAAGTGGATGCTCATACTTCCTATCAAGTTATAAAGAGTTGGTAAGCGAGGTAACGTAGGAAATAGAAAGGGCTTGGTACGGCCTACGCCAAAGTCCAAGGCTTATGCCTGGACAAGACACGTTAATATGTGGTAGGCCCGAAGATGTGTCTAATTTATTGGCCTACGGTGATAACCGCAAGTGCACGGTGTCTTGGTTGTAGGACTGAGCAAGTGCGGGTCGAACCACAGAGACTTGTGGTGCTCTGATGTGTGATCTAAGGGCTTTCTAAACTGAGTTTCAACTGATATGGTGTAGTGACAAGGTAACAAAAGTGTTTGTGCCGAAACGGCTGAGTAGTAGTGTGGTGACTCTAAGCTAAGGCAAAGAAGTAAACAGATAGAGATACTAGGGTGTCGAATCCACCACCCAATCTCAGCTAAGTCAGTTCAACTTTGATCATGTTCTCCCCTTTATAATGGCAAGTCTGCCATTCATCCAGTGGTCTCAATGGATAGCTTACTATCGCCTAAGGCAATCAACTAATTCCTAGTATTAGTCGTCTTGTCAAAGTACAAACTAATCACAAATCGATTTCATTACTCAGGTGATCAAACTTATCCTAAGATGGATATCTAATCGCAATTAGGGTATCTCTCCCAAGTACTAGTTGTCTTCTCAGGGCACAACTAGTCTGAGGATCAATCACAAGCAATGAGGTATGAATTGCAACACACACAACATGGAAATAGTCCGACTACAAAGTGGATGCTTGACATACACCGTGAAAGTAACATACCTTGGTGTTAAGATTAAATGTATCCTAAGCATTAAAGCACAATCAAGAACAATTAACAAAATATAAACCAACATTAGCAATAGATTATGGGTTTCATCCGAACCCTAGCAATTTGAACTAAAACATGATACAAAACAATTAAAGCACAAAATAAAACCTAAGTGAAGCATCGGCTAGTCCAGCATACCTCAAACATCCAAATACACCTTCTATTTATACATGAAAAATCCCCCAAAATATCAAACCCTAAATTTGCTTTAAAATAACAATTAAATTCATACCCATTTACCCATGCTCTCGATTCACCTCTCTCTTGTCAATTCGGCTCACGAGGTGATGCTTGCTCTCTCTGCTCACAAACCCTAACCCTAGTTCTCTCTGTCTCGATCTTAGCTTCTAGGGAAGAAGCTATGAACTAGGTAGAGAGAGACGGTAAGGATGGTGCATCGTTTGTGGTGACTTGTGGTGCCTGGAAAAACGACGAGAGAGATGGTGGTGGTGATGGTGTTGCAGAGATGGTCGGGGAAGAGGAGGTGGAGAGCAGAGCTCTGTCGGGTGGAGAGGAGAAGAGAAGAGAAAATTAGGTTTAGGTTTTGGCTAAGGAGCTTATATAGGTGGTGTGGTGTTGAGCGGGTGCATCAGAGAAATGATGAGACTAGCCTAGCGAGCGTTGGATGAAGTCAAAGTGCGATCTCGAATCTAGCTCGGGAGGTAAGCGGTTTTGGCTTGATCTAGTGTTGAGCGGAGTATCGAACATCGATGCTAGTGGGAGCAGCGGCCGTAGGATGAGGGGAGATAGAGATCTCAACGGCTCGGGATGAGCGGGTTTGGATCCGGTCGTGGGTAGCTCTAGCCCATGTCTTCCTTGTTGGGTTGCAACCGATTTGCGCGCGCGCTTTGGCTATCTGCTCCATAGATGTTTGACTTCAATTCTTCGCTCTTTAGCTCCTCGCTCCGGACTTTATTTATTACCTAAAACACAAAATTAATTAATACAAATATTTATTCTTGAAAAACAAAGAAAACACAATCTGGGATAATATCCGATTCTTGAGCACAAAAGATGAGTAAAATGCCAATAAAAAGGTGTATAAATATGCACTATTTGGCACTCATCAAATACCCCCAAACCCGAATTTTACTTGTCCTCAAGTAAAACAAAAATAAGAAATCCTAACTATACCCACCGTCGCAGTCTCTCGAATGCATTTAGCGTATGCACTAAGCCTTTAAACCCCTAGGTGTCCCTAGTGGACGAGTTGTAGTCTCGTGAGGGTTTACCAGAGGTGTACCCACAAAACCTTCTCCAACTTCAGAGTGTAAAAGAGTCTCAAGCATCCAAGGAGCTATGAGGACATAGAGTTTCTGCATGCTAGTAACAGGAGTTAGAACTATCGAAGAACGCATTCTCATCCTTAAGTGCTGAGCGAGAAGTAACCATACCGTATGAAAGAATTGGATTCGATTGTGATCATAAGCCTCGACTTCGCCTCACCATTAGGATTTTATGATAATTGCACTCAAAAAGATCGCTTTTAGTCTCTCATGTGTGCAGCACGGGAATAAAGAGAGAAATCCCACACGTTGTAGGTAAGAAGGATAACCTTCCGAAATAAAACTGAGACTCCACAAAAATGTGGACAAAGAATCTTTTTCGGATGATCTCTAAGAAAGGAAATCAACCATTAGCAAGGGTGGGAGTACTCACTTACTTCTCACCCGATCGGCAATTAACATCAATCTCTCATAAGAACCATAGAAATGTCTTCAATCTTCGGTTTCAGTCTTCAACTATTGATGACGAACTTCTGAACTTCACAAAAACTTAATAATATTTTTTTTTTTTTTTTTTTTTTTTTTTTATTTTTTTATTTTTTTCAAGTACATGGAATAAAAATAATACAACACATTTTGATTTTTTTTTTTTTTTTTTTTTTTTTTATAAAACACTAACAACGATAAAATTTAAATTTTAACAAAATTCATTAATTCTCATCTTATTTTCCTTTGAAAAATGTAAACTTGGACTATCTCAACTTTTCTTCAAATATTCTCAATGCTCCGCTTGCCGACGATGATGTGTTTCTATGGGTCTTGCTGATTGAGAGAGAGAGATGCTAACGAAATCGATATTTAGAAGGAGTTTTCATCTTTAGACGTCCACCCTCATGATTGACGGAATTAGCACTCAAGAGATCAAAAGTAGTGCTGAAAGTGGGGCGAAGTTGGGTAGCTCACCATTCCTACCCTAATTGACGTACGGTGACACACTCTAAAAGCTTTTCTAGAAAGTCACAAAGAGTGAAGGTCGGTACCTCGCTTGATGTAAAATGGGTAGTCTCCACTATGGGTGATCACAATTCTACTACCGAATATCTAAACAAAGACCTAATTCGCCCTCCGGTATGGTTAAATCCAACTTTAACGCTCTAATCAACTAAGGAACCCGATTGTGTTCTCCGCACTTCCAAGTTCGTTATTTCGGTCGAATCTCTATGTAAACATAGCTAAAAGCATGCTAGTGACTCTAAAATCTCTAAAAGTTGGAGGTTTTTACAAAAAGAAGTTTTTAATAATTTTTTTTTTTTTTTTTTTTTTTTTTTTTTTGAAAATAAAAGGTAAAATAAAAGACTAAAAACTCTAAATGCAAATGCACCCCAAACCTAAATCAAACATTGTCCTCAATGTGTCAACAGATAGGAAAATTTAAACAAATACATACCATTGTGTACTATGCCGATAAGATAAAAGGGAAGAGATTACCTGATGTCGGGGAGCAAGGTTGAGCTTCATTCGTCAAGGCTAGAATCCAATATTTTCAACGGAGATCATATCGGATTAGCATAATATAAGTGCAAGAAGACTCAACCGAATCAAGAAAAGAAAAATTTAACAAGTCCTACCGGATATACAATGAAAATTCACCATAAACCAAGAGTCTAAAGAGTTGAGGATCAACCCAAAAGACAATATGTACACACCTTAACAATCTTACACAAATATAACATGAGAGTGCAAGTAAGATTGTGTATGTGAATGAGCTTCCCCCAAACCTAAACTTGTGAACGGGTGTGTTTGAGAGCACAAAATCTTGCAATTTTAAAGGTACATCATGCAAAAGGTCTAACTCGAAATGAGTTTTGATAATTACAGGCAGACATACACATTCCAACTGTGGCTCCTTAAGAGTGTTATACTTTGATGCAAAATAGTCCAAGAGGACTTGGGAAGCACAAAGCTCTAGGCCTAAGTTAGGCATTTTTAGAAAAGTTGGTTTTGCAATTTTGTGACACACTACACCTAGGTTGGGTGAAGGAGTATCAATTTGTGACTCAGGAGAGAGGTTAGGTACATCTAGGTTGTTTTCATTTTTAAAATCATTTGTACCATCACACACTTTCCTAAAGTCAAAAGAGGACAATTGCACAGTTCCACATCATCATCACATATATGAATATTAGAAGAAGCATCATTCATGGGGTTCACACGGAGAGACACTTAATGTCTCGAACCTAAAGATTCTATTACATTTTCAAAATACACATGCTCTTCATATTCATCATCATCATCATCATCATAGCAAAATCCATCTCTCCATTCAAAATTGTAGTATTTTTAGTGTACTCATCTACCTCTAGATTAGGTTCATATTCAATGTTAGTTGCATGAGTAAGACTAGAAGCACTATTTTCAATCCTATCATTTTGTAACTCAATCAGAGTTCCTTTGAAGAATCATCTTGAGTTGCTCCATTGAAGGAGAGTCTTCACTAGTGGGTATGCATTCCTCATATGGATAATCACCGTATGGTTGTGCATGAGGTTCACTAGAGAAGGGAAATTCAGACATGTTCTTTATATGGATGGTCCCGCATTGCATTCATTTCAAGCCTAGCATTTTGCTCCATGAGTGTTTCCATTATTGATTGCAAACTAGGAGTTGGGGGAGTATAAAATTGTTCATCTCCCCACCACTGGTGAATGATGCATGTGTGCGGGTTGATTATGGTCCCAATAGTCACTTCTAGACACTTCGTACATTGGATTATCATGGTTTTCCTAGACCGTCTAAAAGCATGCAAAATGTCACAAGATTCGAGAGGTGGTCTAAGCCACCACATAAGGTGCAAGCATGCATTTCATATTGCCTAGAAAACTAGATTCGACAGATTGCCTTTCTAAAGCAGATTGCCTATCTAAAGCGATAGTCGAGCCTCTAATTGATCTAAAAGTGATGACTGGGTATGAGAAAATTGTTCATTTTCAACCTTGTGGTGGATGATGTATATGATCATAATGATTAGGGTATGTGAGGTCAGGGCCCTGAGAAGGCCCATAAAGTTCCCTAAAGTCACTATGGTATGTGGGGTGTTCATCCCGTGAAAGGTGCCCGTAAGCAAGCTCTCTAAGGGATTTATTTGTTCCATCCCCAGATGCAGACCAAAATCCTGACATGGTCTAGCTCTCAAATTGAACCCAAAGCCCAAGGAAGTGGACTAAGTTTGGTTTTAGTGGGATTGGTTTGGTTTATTGGGTTTCATTTGGTTTGTTGGGTTTTGGTTTGTTGGGAAAGTCCAGCCCAGTGAACTGTGGGCTCAGTTTAGAATAAGCCCAGGTTATGTGGAAAAGGCTAACAGCCCAGTTTGAGAAGCACAGCAGGCCTCAGTTGTGCACAGCCGAGTTGTGTTGATCAGCCCAGCAGTGTGGGTTATGTGGGCTCAGTTTAGATTGATGGCCCAGAATGGTGTGGTCAGTCAGCCCAGATTGATGGTGGTTCTGGTTACGCAGAGTGCAAGCCCAGTATTTGGGCTTCAACCTATGCAGCCCAGGCTGTGCAGTTGCACAGCCTAGCAGTGTGAAAGCAGGCCTGTGCAGATTAGCAACCTGGCATTGGTTGCAAGTGGCATGTGTACAGCTCTCCGCAATGCACGGAATCACGGCTCAAGCGCAAGGTTATGTGCTCGGTTTGGTCGAGGCCAAGTTGTAACAAAGCCCCACGGCCTTCGTGGAGCTCGGGGGTTGCACAAAGTTATGCTCAAGGTCAACAAAGCTCGCCAGCTAGCAGGGGGGCTAGTACAAGGTTGAGCATACATGAAGGTTAAGGCTTGAGGCATCAACTATCTCGGTTGACCTCACTTGTCTTGCAAAATTAACCAAGTTATCCCAAATAACCTCACAACTACGGGGCTGGAGTTGGTGCTTGTTAAGGCAACAAGATTAATGCTCTCACAATTCACAAATCTAAATTCCCATGCACAGAGCACACAAGCCTACCAGGAACACAGGGCAAAGAATGGGTAATCGGGTATCAAGAAACAGAGCACTGAGTACAGAACACACAGGCAATCGGAGTTTCAAGAAACATACATTTTTCTCAAGTGTCACCGAATTATGCACACATTTCGATATTGCAGAGTTACGCTCAAGATGGTACTACATATTGCAAGGGGTTTGGAAGTACCTTGCTAAGCAGCTAGATTATCGGAAACATGAATTATCATTTATAAAAAATGAGGTGCATTGAAGTTTTAGAACAACCAACTGCACAGGCATAACGAATATATTGTGCCGCTCCTTGTCTTTCCCTCGGGTTGGCTCGGCTTTATGACTTGCTTGTCAGCAGCACCAATAGCAAGGCTCAAAGACAGCAGCACAGGTAGGTACCTGTAGCTCAACATAGAATTTAGTTCCCACAGTTAAAGCAAAGAGAGTAAACTCGCATAAGCCCGAGAATTGGACTATCACAAGGGAAAACCGATTCAATATGCGGCAATGCACTAAGAGAATGCAAAGGTAAAAATGTAGAAATGGAAACTACAACTAAGTGCACTAATATGATAATCTAAAGTTACACTAATATGCTAAGTTACGTGATGCAATACAAGATTGAAATACTAGTTCTGATTAGAATACAAGTTAACAAATTATACTAATCAAAGACAATGTAAAATGGATATGTACGGTGGTGGAGTGAAACTCGGTGAAGCGAGCCAATGAACACAGGGCACGCGCCAAGTCCCCGCAACGGCGCCAAAACTTGGTAAGCCCGAAGATGTGTCTAATTTATTGGCCTACGGTGATAACCGCAAGTGCACGGTGTCTTGGTTGTAGGACCGAGCAAGTGCGGTCAACCACGGACTTGTGGTGCTCGATGTGTGATCTAAGGGCTTTCTAAACTGAGTTTCAATTGATATGGTGTAGTGACAAGGTAACAAAGTGTTTGTGCCGAAACGGCCGAGTAGTAGTGTGGTGACTCTAAGCTAAGGCAAAGAAGTAACAGATAGAGATACTAGGTGTCGAATCCACCACCCAATCTCGGCCCAAGTCGGTTCAACTTTGATCATGTTCTCGTCCCTTATAATGGCAAGTCGACATTCATCCAGTGGTCTCAATGGATAGCTTACTATCGCCTAAGGCAATCAACTAATTCCTAGTATTAGCTTGTCTTGTCAAAGTACGATTAATCACAAATCGTTTCATTACTCGGGTGATCAAACTTATCCTAAGATGGATATCTAATCGCAATTAGGGTATCTCTCCCAAGTACTAGTTGTCTTCTCAGTACAACTAGTCCGAGGATCAATCACAAGCAATGAGGTATGAATTGCAACACACACAACATGGAAATAGTTCACTCGGTGGATGCTTGACATACACCGTGAAAGTAACATACCGAGGTGTTAAGATTAAATGTATCCTAAGCATTAAAGCACAATCAAGAACAATTAACAAAATATAAACCAACATTAGCAATAGATTATGGGTTTCATCGAACCCTAGCAATTTGAACTAAAACATGATACAAAACAATTAAAGCACAAAATAAAACCTAAGTGAAGCCTTTGGCTAGTCCAGGCATACCTCAAACATCCAAATACACCTTCTATTTATACATGAAAAATCCCCCAAAATATCAAACCCTAAATTTGCTTTAAAATAACAATTAAATTCATACCCATTTACCCATGCTCTCGATTCGGTCCCTCTCTCTTGTCAATTCGGCTCGAGGTGATGCTTGCTCTCTCTGCTCATGAAACCCTAACCCTAGTTCTCTCTGTCTCGATCTTAGCTTCTAGGGAAGAAGCTATGAACTAGGTAGAGAGAGACAGTGAAGGGATGGTGCATCGTTCTTTGGTGACCTGGTGCCGGGAAGAACGGCAGAGAGGATGGTGGTGGTGATGGTGTTGCGAGAGATGGTCGGGAAGAGGAGGTGGAGAGCGAGCTCTGTCGGGTGGAGAGGAGAAGAGAAGAGAAAATTAGGTTTAGGTTTTGGCTAAGGAGCTTATATAGGTGGTGTGGTGTTGAGCGGGTGCATCGAGAAATGATGAGACTAGCCTAGCGAGCGTTGGATGAAGCTGGTGCGATCCGAACGGCTCGGGGAGGTAAGCGGTTTTGGCTTGATCTAGTGTTGAGCGGAGTATCGAACATCGATGCTAGTGGGAGCAGCACCGTAGGATGAGGGAGATAGAGATCTCAACGGCTCGGGATGAGCGGGTTTGGATCCTGTCGTGGGTAGCTCTAGCCCATGTCTTCCTTGTTGGGTTGCAATCGATTTGCGCGCGGGCTTTGGCTATCTGCTCCATAGATGTTTGACTTCAATTCTTCGCTCTTTAGCTCCTCGGTTTCTCGGACTTTATTTATTACCTAAAAACACAAAATTAATTAATACAAATATTTATTCTTGAAAACAAAGAAAACACGAGAATGCTGGGATAATATCCGATTCTTGAGCACAAAAGATGAGTAAAATGCCAATAAAAAGGTGTATAAATATGCACTATTTGGCACTCATCAATATGACGGTTGCTCAGCTAGCTAGGAAATTCAGTGATGAATTCCCTCCGTAAAGGAAAAGCCAGAGATGCATGAAAAAGCATTGGCATTGGCCTTATGGCCTTAAACCTTTTTGCAGGACAAGGGTAAGTTGGAACGGTGTTGAAGCTAAGTTAGCTGCGTCATGCTCCACGAGCATGTTTTCAAGGGAAAATGGACGTGCATTTTCCTAGCCCTAAGGCCCGGATCGTAGCTTCATGATGGCGCATCGGGGGAGTTACGGCCTGCGGGGCAATGCGCCAAAGGCGTAATTTTTCGGTCCGTCACACATCTTGTTCCAATGTTTCATTTCATGCTTTCTACTGTAGCACAACATTCACAATTCCGTAGCTTTCACGGGGTACTTATCTTGCTTACAATCATAACCAAAACAACATTATTCTAAAACAATTCATTCCAAAAGAATATTCCAAAACCCTCGTAGATAACAGTTATCTATCAATTCAAATAAAATCATAAACCAGGCGCTTTGTTTGCTTTTCAAAAAAAAAAAAAGGGAAGAGCCAACCCATTTTATAGGCATAACACTTTTGAAATTTGAATATGGAAAGGATTTCTGTTTGAGCTACGTATGGAACAAGACTCACGGTGCCCAACATTCCGCGCCCACGCCAAGCCAAAGGCCGTGCCAAGCCAACAATCTCGCCGGAGCCAACCTAACGCCCACGCAAGCCAGCGCCCATTCCAAGTCGATACATCGCTAACATCTTGCATCCTTCGGCGCCAACAACTTGCATCCTTCCGAGACTAACAATGTGACGCTGACTCTTAAACTTTGCTTATCTAAAAGGATAACAACCTAATTGAAACATCAAACTGGATTATCGATTTCAAGAACAAAGTACTAATAACATAGCCCAAAAACTCTCGATATTGAATAGATGAAAATCTCTCGAATGATATGAATATAATAGTGTGTTGTTTTACGGGAATAAATAAAGAAACATAAATTATAAGATATACAAAATGTCTAGATTCAATAAAGATTTAAGCTACGACAACGAATATCTTCATGCGCATCACCTCTTTAGATGTCCGAAACCGAAGTGGAACGCAGTGAGCACATCATCCCAAATGGGGGCTCAGTGGATATCAATATAACATTCAAGTAATCATTAACATGCATCACAGTTCTACTAAAGAAAGCGATAAACATATTTTACACACAACATAGAGCAGAAGATTGCATCAACGCACTTCCCCAGATATTGCGTCCTTAGTGGCAATATCCGTGAAAGATCCACCTCCGGATGGATCTACGAGAAATGAATTAAACAACCTAAACATATGTTATCCCAACCTCGTCTTACTCAATGGAGAAGAATATGCTAGGAATAACTCCGCCTCAAATGATAACATGAATCCAGTGACTGTAAGATATTAATGTGGAATGCGTACACCTCATAAACTCAATGCCACCATCTAAGTCTAGAATATAATAAGATTTTGATTACTATGATCTAACCCCCGCACAAAGATGTTCACAAAATGCCCAATCATTATTCGTAGGCCAAGTCTCCAAATAATAACCATATCCAATCATGAATCTAGAATTTCTTCCTAAGTCAAGATCATAGTAAACCGTCATACTACTAAGACTGGACAATTAAGTATGATATGCACATAGTGACTTCCCAAATAAAAAGTAGTATATATAATAATCAACGGGGTAAAGCCGGACTACTAGGTAATAATCAACCTAAAAGCCGGACTACTATCTTAAGACAATAATATGTAATACTATTTATCCTCAGGTAAAGCCGGATACTAAATAATATTCAAACAACGTAGCATTGCCCTACTAAACTTAGCAAAAGTGCTATGGGAATCACGAGACAATCTTCATGGAGAAACACCCAACGCATATCACACAACATACCCATTCAATTACAAACAACATGCTAACAAAAATCGGGACTCATCATGCTCATGAGATAAAGTAACTTAATGATTACAAAAGGTTACAAGGTTCCCACCGATTGATGACAAGCCATGCCTACCTCGAGACCCACGATCCACTTGGTTCACCATTTGAATCCATCGTTGTTAAAATAGACTAACCGTTAATCACACAATCACTCCAAGATTTAGCCAATAGGGTCATTCAAGGTTCATACAAGTCGAACTAATGGTTTTAAGCCCATTTATGATTCTACACCTTTCATTATCTATCTTTAGCACATATAAAGGTTTACTAATTCAATTGGATTGTTTCTATAGTCTATTAGATATGTCGTATTAATATCTACAACTTTGTGGAATGAACCAGGAGGCTAATTCGGACCATAAAGGGGTCCATTTCATCAAGATAGGAAAACTAACTCTAAGCCCAAGTCCACTAAACCAGCCCATTAACTTAAGGTCCACTCCATCTGAGTCAACTAACAGTCACTAACGGTCAAAGAGGTCAACTAACAGTCAACTTCCAATGTCAAGGTCAAGTCCTGGTCAAAGTCAATTGGTCAGGTCCAAATCGGTCAATTGAGTCAACTCAGATCAAGATAGGGAACTCGGTGAGCCAAAGCGATTCAACTCAGTCAGATGGACAAAGTCAGCTAAGAACAGTATCAGTCAGATAATCTGACTGGAATGACTAACAGGTTCATATTCATGAAGCAATACACAAGCACTATGCACAAACCAGAACTGAAATTCAACTTCATTAAGAATTAGCCAAAACTATACTCAACCATAACTACAATCTAGCAACACCCATTACTCTCATATCTCTATTCACTGATCTATTGCTTCTGTAATTCTCATTACTACCTCTTCTCACCTTAATCATCTCTAGCAATCTTTCAACAACATCATTATCTTGCATTCTTCTAAACAGATTCATACATTATAATTCAAGTATACCACCAAACTAACTCTAACCCCATCTGCAATATTACTACTACTCACATTAATTGTTACTTCGATTCCAACCTAATAACACCTTCATTCCTGCAATTCAATTCTCAACACAACCATTTGCCTATCATATTTCATCCCCAACACCGACTGTCTTAGTCCATTATTGACTCTGCTCTAACTATAACATCTCCACTTGCAGTTAAACCCAGAAACCCATGTCAAAAGCTTCAATACCAGCAACGACATCATTATTACTCAACTTAAGCATTTCATTATCATCAGCTACACCAACACCAGTTCCATCAGTTGCATCTCCACTCAACAAACCCCAATAAGCCACAACACAATTCTACCTCTTCACTGTTGAAATCTGATTCAAACCCCTAAGCTCTTCAAACATAACCCCATGAGTTATAATTCCTGTTCTACAAATCCATCTCAATTATCAAATCCCATCCAAACCAACTCCAAACCCTCAATATCTATGACCAACATCTTTTCACAACAATCAACAATAACCAATTCATCTTCATCTTTATCATGAACCCTAATTCTTAACTCTGCCAACAACACCACAACAAAACACCGGATATCCTAGGTCTCTGATTATCCTAACAACTCTTATTTTAATCCCAAAACAACAAATCAACTCAACAATCAAAATCACATATAAATAAAAGTAACTAAGAAAATATTTACCTTAAATTGAAAACTCTAATTCCTCGATTCTTCCCCGGAACAGCTAATTAACTTCATCCAGTTTCTTAATCAACTAAACCCAGTCTTCAAACATTCCTCATGAACATCAATTTCATCTCTTTTGAGTTTAATTCCATGAAACCCTAATTCCTTGTATTTTAAAATTAATCTTCTTCTTTGAACCTAATCTTTGAAATAGTACAATACTCATCTTCTTCAGAACATCTGTTTAAAACCCATATTCAATTCTTCTTAATCATCACCTAATTCTAATTCCAATTCAACTCAGGAAACCCTAACTATCAATTTAAACTATTCTTCTGAGACTGAATCATCCCCGCGAATCAACACCACCACCACTAGATACTCTTTGATATCCCAAACCTATTTTGATCATAAACTCTCTGTTTCACTCACTCAGTTCACCAGCAGGTGAAGAGCAGGTGAAGAGAAAGGAGAAGAAGAAAGAAGAAGAGAAAAGAAGTAATGAATTTCTTCTCGAACGATTTGGAGATAAAACCAAATAGTTTTACTACAACACCCAGCGTATAAGGGCAGCCCATGTCAGTCTAAGGCGTAAAAACTAATTTGGCCTTCGTACAAATTTGATGATATCTTCTTCGTCCGATATTCAAATGACACATTCGAGTAGTCTGTTTCGCATAACTTTTCGAGATCTATCTAGTGATACTAGTTCCGTCTCTAGATCGTCGTTAGATTAATTTCTATTAATTACAATCTATATAAACTAATCGAGTTATTAACGGCTAAACGTCTCTTGACTGGTCTAATAGCGTTGACGAGCTTGAGGCTCCTTACATTCTCCCCACCTTATTCATTTTCATCCTCGAAAATCGATCCATCTTTATAATCTTTAAAACTCCCCAATCGATAGGTGTCTAAAACACCTTTATATTTATCTATTGTTTATGCTTTCTCTGCTAGTTTTCTTGTAAATTTTGTATCTTATGTTTGCTTTTGAGTATTTAGGTACTTTGGAGTCACTTGGAACAAAAGAAGAAGAAACGGCGCAAAAATCTCATCTCATGTGCAACTGTTGTTGGAGGCGGATTATTTCTCAGTGTTTGCTTCTATTTCTTCATCTATGTCTGAAAAGTATGTCGGCTTTAGTGATGTAACTTTTCTGTCTGAAAAGCACGACAACTTTAGTGATGACTCTCATTGAAGAGGAAAAGTGAATCTGAGAAATAGGGGACGGCTACTGCTGGTGGAAGAATTCCAGAAAGGACAAAGCATACAATTTGGAGCAAGGAGGGCGAAAGCGTTCAACCGCGAGTGCTTTGTGGAGCTAGGTCAACAAAAGGGCTGGCATTTGGCTGGACCCTATCATATTCATGGGTGCCTAGAGTCATTCTGGTCACCCCCTATCTACTTCAAAGTGGCTATATCCACTCACATTCCTACAGAAACCTAAAAATCAAATTCAGTTCCCAATCATTGGTCTAATCTTTCTTTCATCCCACCTGAAACCAATAGAGGAGATGGCGTCTCCAGTATAGTCACAGAAACCTAGAGTGAAATCAACTAGAGTTTGAGCAGAGAGGGAGGTGAAGTTGTTGGAGCTGAGATAGGTAACGATTGTTAGGGTATGTGAGATGAACACGAATTACAGATGTGAAGATGATGTCAATTGAATCTGGTGGTTTATTGGCTCGAATTCAGGGCTGGATTAGTTCGAATCTGAGGAGATGTAGGTCAAATTATTGAGCTGAACTTCAGCTGATTTGGTGGAGTGTTTTACATTGTTTTGAACTGAGTTTATATGGATAATGTGATGTATTGCAACTGTGTTGATTTCGGGCTGAGTTTGGGTCAAATCTTGGACATGAATTCAGTCGATATATGGGTTTGTTGTGGATTTGAATTTGCAGGTAAATAGAGTGCAGAAGACGATTTCTTAACTAAGGACAACACCATCAGAGAATGGCACACAACACGTTCGAGAACAGACCTGAATGAGCATGTCTTCACCAATTCAAGTTCATCTGTTAGTTGAGTGTAGTTTGATTATGAGCTGCAGCTGGAATTGGTATGTGGTCTAGGCAGCGGTGGTATGACTGAGATGGAAGAGGTTGTTTGAGGATGAATTTGAGATCGAAATGGGGATGCTGGTGCAGGGGACTGATGGTTTGAATTCAGGCAAGCAAGGATAAGGCTGTGCAGGGTTTTGTCTCGGGCTAACAATGATGAAATTCAAAGATGGATATGGAGTTCGTTGTGTGTTTGTTAATGCACGATGAGTTAGACATTGAGTCCGTAATGAACTGAGAAGAGAGACAGAGAGATGGAGTTCGGGTTTCTGCCAGAGAAGTGTTGCTCGATCTTTGGGAGACTACGAGTTTCTTGAGTTGCTTTGCGGGCGGGAATGAATGCACCATATTGAGCCGAATGAGCATTGCGGGCTTGATTTGAGCTCAAGGAGAAGCTGTGTTCTGTGGTTGCTTTGTCTTGTGTTGGCAATGGAACCGGTGATATACAACATGCCTCGATGAGAGAATGGGTGTTGTGGTTCGAGAGGAAGTATGAGAAGTGCAAGTCGTTGACAATGGCAGGTGATGTATTGAACTGGAGTAATGTGTTGTTGGTTAGAATGGGACGTATGGTGTTGAAGATAAAGTTGCAAATTCAGTGATTGCTTGCGCCGAGTACAAGATGTACAAGGGTTGGCTGGTGTTAGTGGCAATGACCGAGGTTGCGAGGGTAATCGTACACAAGCTACAACATTGAACTAGCCGAGCCGTGCTTGAAGGCTGTTGCGGGAGTGTATGGGCTGAAGCTAGTGTACGCAGGTGAACTGGTGGAGATGATATGGAGTCAAGGAGCTGAAACAGCTGGGATGTTACTGCCAGGGATTTGATCGCAGCCGTGATGAAGTAGCGGTGAA
The DNA here is from genome assembly GCA_023531295.1 of Papaver armeniacum. Taxonomy (NCBI): domain Eukaryota; kingdom Viridiplantae; phylum Streptophyta; class Magnoliopsida; order Ranunculales; family Papaveraceae; genus Papaver; species Papaver armeniacum. Next base: position 177,746 of record JAJJWW010001296.1, on the reverse strand, counting down.
GCTCAAGGAGATCTTTGAAATGTTTGAAACAGGGAAGCAGTGAAGCTGTGAAGGGACACAATGGAGCATCATTGGCTGTGGCTTGCACAACTTTAAGCATATGCAATAGCCTTGGCCAGAACCAACACAGCTAGGTCGAGGAGTTATGTGATGTTGGTATTTGAGAATGTGTTACTGTTTTGAGGTTGTACTGCGATGTAATACTGCAGACATGTAGGTGCTGCTGAGGGTTTGAGACTTGACCTAGCTTTGGCAGTGAGAAATCAGCAAGAAAGTAACTAGTCGACTGCACCATTCTCTAGCCAGTTATGAGTATTAGGGTAGTGCCCCATGTGAGCTACTAAAGTCTGAATGCTTGGAACTAGAGGACCGGAAGTAAGTGTGGAGTTGTTGCTATTGTAGTTGGAGATGGCAAGTTAGTGAGATGGTGCTACGCCGAATGCTTCACTGCTGTAGGAAATGAGATGGCAACAGATGGCTATTTGAGGTTACATCTCAGTTGATCATCGAGATGAATCTGTGTTATTTTTAGAATTGCAGTTGGTGTTTGGCTTAGCAGAGAAGTGAAGAAGGTACGACCATTACGGCTGGGACTGAAATTGGTAATGCACCAATGGTGCAGCATTGGCGTAGATTATGCAAATTAACCCATTCAGATTTAACCAGTTAGCTCACTCAGGCAAGTAAGATGCCGATTCGGTATGACTTAGTGGTTGACTCAGCCCGAGTTGACCGTTGGACCGTGACCAAGGACTTTGCCGCCACCGGAGCCGATTTCCGACCACTCCTCCGGCCGATTTCCGGCCACAATACCAGTTTTCCGGCGACGACTTTGGACGTATTTTCTACACGGGTCTCTCTCTCTTATGGGCTTGGTGGATTTTTATCTATTGGACTTTGAAGGCTTGACCTAATTTTGGAAGGGAGGAAAGGCTATAAAAAGAAGAATTCTACAACTTTTGGGTTATCTTATCATCTTATTCTTGGAACTTTGGAGAGCCGTTTTTGGTTACGCAACTAGGGTTTGCTTTTGTTCATCTTATTCTTTATTCAACTTATATTTTTGGTGATGAACTCCATAGCTATGACTAGCTAAATTCTCTTTTATTGGTTAAGGATGTAGTCCTATTTCTAAAACTTGTGTTTGCTTTATGTATTAGTTTTCTCTCTTGATTATCGTTCAATTCTCTACTGTTTTTATGATCACATGATTGAAGTATTGTGATAGGATTATGGTGTTTGATTAGTTAAGTGGCCAATTAATTGAACTTGCATCTTAGTCCATAGCTATTTTAGGGTTTTTCATCAAGCGATAACCTTGAATACAAGTAGCATGATATGTTCACGGTTTGTAGTGATACACTCTCGTAATCATATGTAGAGTTTGACCATTGTCCGAATTGTTATGTGCAACGCATGACAATTGCATTGATTAGCCTATTTCGAAACTTAATGCTCCTAGGAATTGAACTTGATTAGCGCAAGGCGTTAGGTTATTCTTTAGGTAGAATTCACATACGCAGCCCTAATGTGTGTGTTGATGAACTTGAGAAATTAATAGATTATCTTGCTTTCTTGATTCTCTAGGCTTTTGATAACACAAGAGATTAAATCGTAATTCTAATCATATATGCAAGAACATGTCTAAGATTGAAGATGAATTCCTTGACCAATATCTCTCTCCATTGATTACTTTCTACAATTTACTTTGCTTTTAATTTGTTTTTATTGCTTAAATAGAAATAAGAAATCCCCCAATTGGTTACTTTAAGAAATTGATTACGAAATAACTACAATTGCCTCTCTGTGGATACGAACTCTTTCTTATCACATACTTTAGGAAAGTGAAATTATTTTTGTGCCCATCGACAACCGATCAAATTTTGGCGCCGTTGCTTGGGAGGCATACGACTAGTTATTAAGTTTTTAGTTTCTTTTTACAATTTTTGCTTTCATCTTTGCTTTTTGTTTCTTGTCTTGTTTCTTACTTGTTTGCGAGAATTGTTTGCGAGAATTGTTTGCAGGTACCTAATCTCTGGCTTCTAAGGATTGGAATTATCCAAGGTGCGGGATAGCTACTCGACGCGGCACAATACTCCAACCAAGTCAAGACACAACGGACGAGCACGAGTTAGAAGTAGGAGAAGAGATTTTCCGACAACGAGAAGAAGGAAAAGAGGTTCCATTCGTAGAGGAACCACAAGAAGAAGAAGAAGCTATGGGTGATGCAAATCGTTCACTCAAGGAGTTGGCTTCTCATAGGCTTTATACACAACGGGGGTGTATCAAACGAACTCTACTTTTGAGATAAAGCCGGGTTGCTTAGAGAATTACCAAAATTCCATGGCATGGTGAATGAAGATCCAAACAAACATCTTTTGGACTTCCACACAATTGTCACGGCTATGCTTCCAACAAATGTTGAGGCGGATGGTGCAATGTTGAAGGTTTTCCGTTTCTCTTTAATGGATAGTGCTAAGGATTGGTTGTACTATTTACCTCCCAGAAGTGTCACAACATGGAATGGGTTGAAGAAACTCTTTTGAGAGATATTTTCCTGCATCCAAGGCTACTCAAATTCGCAAGGAGATTTGTGGGATGAAGCAAAACGTGGGAGAATCCTTATATGAATGTTGGGAACGATACAAGAGATTGGTTGGAAGTTGTCCTCACCACCAATTCAGTGACGCTATGATTATCCAATATTTCTATGAGGGACTCCAATCAAGTGATAGGAATCTCCTCGATGCTGCGGGTGGTGGTGCACTAGTTAACAAGACGGTGGCACAAGCTAGAGAGTTGATTGAAAACATGGCAGCGAACTCACAACAATTCTTGAGTCGTGGGTCTGATGTGATTCTAAGATGGGTGAGTGAAGTGAGCGAGGTTGAAGAGCTTCATCAACAAATGGGTAACATGAACGCAATGCTTCAACAAGTTGCAGCCAAGGGTGATACCAAGTTCCACTCAATCTTATGAGGATGAGCAAGCTAATGAGATCTTTCCAAATCAACAAAGACGGTATGATCCCTACTCCAACACTTACAATCCCGGGATGGAGAGATCACCCCAACTTTAGCTATGCCAATAAGCAAGGAGCGGTTCAACAATCTAGTTTCAACAACCCAAGTGGATTTCAACCTCAACAACAACAATTCCAACCGAGACAATAATTTCAACAACAACAACAACCTCAAATGGGGTCCAATATGGAGGAGTTCTTTGAATTCTTTTATGCAAAGAACGGAGAGTTCGGTTAAGGAGTTGCAAACTCAAGTTGGTTCTATGGCTATGGAGTTGAATCAATTGAAGGCACAAAATGGTGGAAAACTCCCTTATCAACCTATCAACCCAAAAAGAGAGGGTGTTAATGCAATTACATTGAGAAGTGGTACACAACTTGTGCAACCCGAAGTCACCGATTCGGGCACGGTGGAAACACCAAAGGAACCTGTTTTGGAGGAGAAAACCGAGGATTCTCCCCAAACTTCGAGGTACCTATTCCTAACTCTAAAACTCCTGTTTCTACTTATGTTCCTCCTCTACCTTTCCCTCAGATTTGCAAGTTCTAAGAAGGCGGAACTAGAAAAGGAGATTTTAGACGTTCTAAAGAAGATCCATGTGAACATACCACTCATAGATGCAATCAAGCAAGTTCCAAAGTATGCAAAGGTGTTGAAGGACTTGTGTACCAATAAGAAAAGGCTCAAAGGTAATGAAGTGCTTAGTGTGGGGGAATGCTTCGGCAATCTTACAACACAAACTCCCACTTAAGTGCAAGGACCCCGGTAGTTTTGACATTCCCGTCACAATTGGTAACACAACATTTAATAAAGCTATGTTGGACTTAGGTGCTTAAGTTAATGTCATGCCTGCGTCTATGTATAATTCACTTGATCTTGGTCCTCTCAAAAAGTCTGGAATTGTGTTGCAATTAGCCGATCGTTCTAATGTCTACCCAATGGGTATTGTTGAGGATGTTCTTGTGCAGGTTAATCAACTTGTATTTCCAGCGGACTTTTGCGTGTTAGAGATGGATGAAGGTTCACCGGACTCATCTCTTCCATTGCTACTTGGGCGTCCCTTCATGAAAACGGCGAAAACCATTATTGATGTTGACAAGGGAACGCTAACTATGGAGTTTGATGGAGAAATAATACGTTTCAACATTTTCGAGACGATGAGATATCCTAGCAATGTCCATTCTTGTTTCTCCATTGATATGATGGACACATTGGCGCAACAAATGTTTGAGTTGAATGGTGTTGATACTTTGGAAACCGTGCTCACTACACCTATTGACAACGGTTATACGTATAGTGATGAGATGAAAGAAACCATTGGTTATCTTGACTCATTACCGGAAAAATCAGCAACTAAGAATGTTTCATATGCGTCTTTACCTTGCAATAATGAAAAACTTGTGCCATCTATTGTTAAATCTCCAAGTTTAGAATTGAAACCTCTTCCAAGTCACTTGAAGTACTTGTACTTGGGTGACAATGAAGATTTACCCGTGATTGTTTCTAACGAGCTTAATGAATTACAGGAGCAAAAACTTCTAAGGGTGCTAAGGACGTACAAGACGGCCATAGGATGGACAATTGCGACATCAAGGGTATAAGCCTGCCGTTTGTATGCATAAGATACGTGTGGAGGATGATTCAAAGCCTACAAGGGAAGCGCAACGTCGTTTGAATCCTCCCATGATGGAAGTGTGAAAAAGGAGATACTCAAGCTTTTGGACGTGGGAGTTATCTACCCCATATCCAATAGCAAGTGGGTAAGCCCCAGTACAAGTGGTACCAAAGAAATCGGGAGTAACGGTGGTGGAGAATGATAAGAATGAACTTGTCCCAACTCGTGTGCAAACCGGTTGGAGGGTTTGTATTGATTATAGAAAATTGAATGCCACCACTAGAAAAGATCACTTTTCATTGCCTTTTATTGATCAAATGCTTGAACGTTTAGTGGATATTCTTACTATTGCTTTCTTGATGGCTATTCAAAGTTATAATCGGATTGTGATAGCACCGAAGACCAAGAGAAAACCACTTTCACTTGTCCTTTCGGTACTTTTGCTTATAGAAGGATGCCTTTTGGCTTATGCAATGCTCAGCTACCTTTCAAAGGTGTATGGTAAGTATCTTTTCGAATATGTTGAAAACATAATCAAAGTATTCATGGATGACTTTAGTGTCTTTGGTGATTCATTTGACCTTTGCTTGAACAATTTGTCTCTAATCCTTGAACGATGTGTTAAAACAAATCTTGTGCTAAATTGGGAGAAGTGCCATTTCATGGTAACTCATGGCATAGTTTTAGGCCATATAATATCTTCTAAAGGCTTGGAAGTCGATAAATCTAAGATAGACCTTATTCGTGCTCTAACCCTCCCACTACGGTGAGGGAAATACGCTCTTTTCTTGGTCATGCAAGTTTTTATCGTAGATTCATCAAGGACTTTTCCAAGATAGCATCACCACTTTGTAACCTATTGCAAAAAGATGTGGTTTTTAACTTTGATGAGAAGTGTGTGGCGGCATTCAATCGTTTGAAAGAACTTTTGATTTCAGCCCTATCATTAAACCACCGGATTGGAGTAAGCCTTTGAGCTCATGTGTGATGCAAGTGACTATGCGGTTGGTGCGGTGCTTGGGCAACGTGTGGGGAAGCTTCCTCATGCTATTTATTATGCTTCTAGAACGTTAAATGAGGCCCAACAAAACTACACAACCACGAAAAGGAGTTATTAGCCATTGTTTTTGCTTTAGAAAAGTTTCGCTCTTATCTAATTGGTACAAAAGTTGTTGTCTTTTCTGATCATGCAAGACTTAGATACTTGCTTACAAAGAAAGAGGCGAAACCGAGGCTCATACGATGGATATTACTCTTGCAAGAGTTTGATCTTGAAATCAAAGACAAGAAAGGAATTGAGAACACCGTTGCGGATCATTTGAGCCGAGTCTTGTCGTGGACAAGGGAGACTATCCCGTTGCGTGAAAGTTTCCCGGACGAGCAACTATTCTCCATTGCCTTTGGAGAACCATGGTATCTGGATATTGTTAATTACTTAGTGTCTAAACAAATCCCAAAGAACTTGTCTCGTACTGAGAGGGACAAACTTAAGAAGTTAGGCAACCAATACATATGGGATGATCCATACTTATGGAAGCATTGTAGTGACCAAGTAATACGTAGGTGTGTTCCCGAAATTGAATTTAATTCTATCTTGTCTTTTTGCCACTCATATGCTTGTGGAGGACACTTTGGGAGTAAGAAAACCGCTCTCAAGGTATTAGAATGTGGTTTCTTTTGGCCAACTTTGTTTAAGGATGCACATGCATTTTGTATCACATGTGATAGGTTCCAAAGAACCGGCAATCTAGGTGCTCGAAATCAAATGCCACAAACTATTATTCAATTTGTGGAGGTTTTTGATGTATGGGGAATTGATTTTATGGGCCCTTTTGTCAATTCTAATGGAAATTATTATATCTTGCTTGATGTGGATTATGTCTCGAAATGGGTGGAAGCTAAGGCCACCCCAACTAATGATTCTAAAGTTGTTTTGATTTCGTGCAAGCTAATATCTTTGCAAGGTTTGGAATTCCAAGGGCTATAATTAGTGATGGAGGTTCACACTTCAAAAACAGGTTCTTGCAAAGCTTGTTAAGGAAGTACAATGTGTCGCATAGGATTGCAACTCCCTACCATCCACAAACAAATGGACAAGCCGAAGTTTCAACCGAGAGGTGAAATCAATTCTTGAAAAGACGGTGAATCCTACAAGGAAGGATTGGAGCATGCGACTTAATGATGCTTTGTGGGCGTATAGAACCGCATATAAAACACCTATTGGGATGTTGCCTTTTAGGCTTGTTTATGGTAAACCTTGTCACTTACCCGTGGAAATTGAGCATAAGGCGTTTTGGGCTATTAAGCAATGCAATATGGAGTTGGATGGTGCTGGAAAGCAAAGGAAGTTGCAACTTCAAGAGTTAGAAGAGATTCGCAATGATGCATTTGAAAGCTCACGGATTTACAAGGAAAAGACGAAGGCATTTCATGATAATATGATTACAAAGAAACAATTTTGCATATGGCGAAAGTGCTTTTGTTTAATTCTCGTTTGCAATTATTTCCTGTAAACTAAGGTCACGTTGGATTGGACCTTTTGTTGTGACTAATGTGTTTTCTCGTGGTGCGATTGAAATTCGTAGTTTGGCTACGAAATGAACTTAAAGTGAATGGGCACCTCTTGAAACCATATTATGAGAACTTCTCTTCTAAATCGTGGAAGGAGTTAACCTTGTGGAAGTGCTCCCTCGGAGGAGTCTTAGCAAACAAGGAGTACGTCAGTGACAACTTTAAACCAAGCGCTTAGTGGGAGGCAACCCACCGGTTTTGTATCTTTACCTTTATCTTTTTACTTTTATGCATTTGCTTTTATTTTTATGCATTTGTTTTTATTTTTATTTTTACTTTCTTTGTTTTTGCATATCATTTGCGGAATTTCCCACCTTGAATTTTCTTTGGACGATTCAATTTTACATTGAGGACAATGTAAAGTTTAAGTGTGGGGGAGCATTTATATGTTTTAGTTTGTTTTATGCCTTTAGTAAAGAAAACAACAACAAAAATCAGACAAATAGAAAAACCAAGAAAAAATTTGTGCTTTTTGAACTCCGAAATCTAGAAACTTGTGCATTTAGGATGACACCATTAGTGGATGGAACCATTTTGAATGCAGGAGTTGAGGAACCACTTAACTAAAAGGGACGAACATAGCTCAGAAATCACAATTAACAAGATAGTTGTTACCATATCTCGGAATATCACCATATCACGTTCTGTTTTTATTTTTCCACATTTATCTATTGTTCTCTAAGTGCTTTGGTGGGTCACTAAACATCGACGTGTTATTACTGCTAGGATGAAATAGAGTGATTGAGTTACTAGAAAAAGAAAACAAAAAAGAAAAAAAAATTTGAACAAGAAAAGAAAAAAAAAAAAGAGACCGACTAATTAGACCAAAACGGAATAAAAATACACTTGGGAATAGCAGTATGTGTGAAACGTAGTCCCTGTCTCCGTCGCCTAAACAAGCGTGGAATGCAGGATCCAAGGCAACTATCATGTACTTGTCGACAAGAAGCATGCGCTTGGATCCAAAAGATCTAATCATGCCGTCTAAAAAAAAAAAAGAGAAAGAAAGAAAAAAAGTGAAAAAGAAAAGAAAAAGAAAAGGAAGTATTATATTTGTTGAATTGAATAAGTCACTCCTGGTTCCCTTGTATATGCCAGTGAGTTGATGTAGAAATAAGTTTGTTGACCACTGGTTCCCTTGTATATGCCAATGTGTTGACACTAGAATTCAGACCAGTAGCTCAATCCAATAGGAATAGGTTCATCTTAGCAGTGACCTTCAGACAGATATGGGAAACATCGAACACTTGTGAATATCCGCCAATATCTACATCTATTTCCATCTTCTTAATCTTTTCATTGTGATTGTGGTTTGTTAGTTTCCGAGTATTGTGGCTTGTTCGACTATCTAATTAGAGTTTATTTACTAATATATGAATTGAATTTGTGCAAGGTACCTCCTCCCGTAGTCATTTTGGGTTCATTCATTGATTTGTCACAAATAGATGGAGTTTGAAATATAGGTTTTGTAGGCGGACCTCTTGTAAACCTTCACGAGACTAAAACTCGTCCACTAGGGACACCTAGGGTTTAAAGGCTTGTTATTTATGCTTAGAGTAACCGTAGCCTCGACGAGACGGAGTTGTATGTATCTTTTAGAATTATTTTGTTTGATTTGCTCGAGGACTAGCAAAGTCTAAGTGGGGGGAATTTGATAGGTGTCTAAAACACCTTTATATTTATCTATTGTTTATGCTTTCTCTGCTAGTTTTCTTGTAAATTATGTATCTTATGTTTTGCTTTTGAGTATTTAGGTACTTTGGAGTCACTTGGAACAAAAGAAGAAGAAACGGCGCAAAAATCTCATCTCATGTGCAACTGCTGTTGGAGGCGGATCATTTCTCGGTGTTTGCTTCTATTTCTTCATCTATGTCCGAAAAGTATGTCGGCTTTAGTGATGTAACTTTTACTCACCGAAAAGCACGACAACTTTAGTGATGACTCTCATTGAAGAGGAAAAGTGAATCGAGAAATAGGGGACTCTACTGTTGGTGGAAGAATTCCGAAAGGACAAAGCATACAATTTGGAGCAAGGAGGGCGAAAGCGTTCAACCGCGAGTGCTTTGTGGAGCTAGGTCAACAAAAGGGCTGGCATTTGGCTGGCCCCTATCCTATTCATGGGTGCCTAGAGTCATTCGTCACCCCCTATCTACTTCACCAAAGTGGCTATATCCACTCACATTCCTACGAAACCTAAAATCAAATTCGGTTCCCAATCATTGGTCTAATCTTTCTTTCATCCCACCCAAACCAATAGAGGAGATGGCGGCTCCAAAGATAGTCACGAAACCTAGAGTGAAATCAACTAGAGTTTGAGCGAGAGAGGGAGGTGAAGTTGTTGAGCCGAGATAGGTAACTATTGTTAGGGTATGTGAGATGAACACGAATTACGGATGTGAAGATGATGTCGATTGAATGCGGTGGTTTATTGGCTCGAATTCGTAGGGATTAGTTCGAATCATGAGGAGATGTAGGTCAAATTATTGATCTGAACTTCAGCATTTGGTGGAGTGTTTTACATTGTTTTGAACCGAGTTTATATGGATAATGTGATGTATTGCTAATTTCTGGAGTTTGGGTCAAATCTTGGACATGAATTCGAATATATGGGTTTGTTGTGGATTTGAATTTGCGGGTAAATAGAGTGCGACGATTTCTTAACTAAGGACAACACCATCGAGAATGGCACAAACACGTTCGAGAACAAGGACTGAATGAGCATGTCTTCACCAATTCAAGTTCATCTGTTAGTTGAGTGTAGTTTGATTATGAGTCATTGGAATTGGTATGTGGTCTAGGCAGCGGTGGTATGAGGACTGAGATGGAAGAGGTTGTTTGAGGATGAATTTGAGATCGAAATGGGGATGCTGGTGCAGGGGACTGATGGTTTGAATTCAGGCAAGCAAGGATAAGGCTGTGCAGGGTTTTGTCTCGGGCTAACAATGATGAAATTCAGCATGGATATGGAGTTCGTTGTGTGTTTGTTAATGCACGATGAGTTAGACATTGAGTCCGTAATGAACTGAGAAGAGAGACAGAGAGCTGGAGTTCGGGTTTCTGCCAGAGAAGTGTTGCTCGATGCTGGGAGACTACGAGTTTACTGAGTTGCTTTGCGGGGCAGGAATGAATGCAGCTGCTATTGAGCCGGAATGAGCATTGCAGGCTTGATTTGAGCTCAAGGAGAAGCTGTGTTCTGGTGGTTGCTGTCTTGTGTTGGCAATGGAACTGGTGATATGCAGCATGCCTCAGGTGAGAGAATGGGTGCTGTGGTTCGAGAGGAAGTATGAGAAGTGCAAGCTGTTGACAATGGCAGCTGATGTATTGAACTGGAGTAATGTGCTGCTGGTTAGAATGGGACAGATGGTGTTGAAGATGAAGTTGCAGTTCAGTGATTGCTTGCAGTTCGAGTACAAGATGTACAAGGGTTGGCTGGTGTTAGTGGTAATGACTGAGGTTGCAGAGGTAACTGTGCAGCAGAAGCTACAACATTGAACTAGCTGAGCTGCTGCTGAAGCTGTTGCAGGGAGTGTATGGGCTGAAGCTAGTGTACGCAGGTGAACTGGTGGAGATGATATGGAGTCAAGGAGCTGAAAGCAAATGGGATGTTACTTTGCCCGGGATTTGATCGCAGCCGTGATGAAGTAGCAGGTGAAGCTCAAGGAGATGCTGAAATGCTTTGAACAGGAAGCGGATGAAGGCGTAAAGGGACACAATGGCGCATCATTGGTTGTGGCTTGTACAACTTTAAGTATATGTAATGGCCTTGGCCGAAACCAACACAGCTAGGTCGAGGAGTTATGTGATGTTGGTATTTGAGAATGTGTTCTGTTTTGAGGTTGTCTTGCGATGTAATACTTGCGGACATGTAGGTGTTTCTTGAGGGTTTGAGACTTGACCTAGCTTTGGCGGTGAGAAATCGGCAAGAAAGTAACTAGTCACCGCACCATTCTCTAGCCGATTATGAGTCTTAGGGTAGTGCAAGGCAAGGATGTGATGTGCTAAGTGCGAATGCTTCAGCCGGAGCTTTCGGAAGGGAGTCGAAGTAAGTAGCTTTAAAGAGTGAAGCTATTGTAGTTGGAGATGCAGCTGAGATGGTGCTACAGGGCTGTAGGAAATGAGATGGCAGTGGCGCGGTTGAGGTTACATCTCAGTTGATCTGGAGATGAATCTGTGTTATTTTTAGAATTGCAGTTGGTGTTTGGCTTAGCAGAGAAGTGAAGAAGGTACGACCATTACTACTGGGGTCGAAATTGGTAATGCACCAATGGTGCGGCATTAGCGTAGATTGTGCAAATTAACCCATTCAGATTTAACCAGAGTTAGCTCACTCGGGCAAGTAAGATGCTTGATTCGGTATGACTTAGTGATTGACTCTCGTTGATTGACCGTTGACCGGTCACCGGGGCGGACTTTGCTCGATCACCGAGCCGATTCCGACCACTCCTCCGGGCTGATTTCCGGCCACAATACCAGCTTTTCCGCGACGACTTTGACGTATTTTCTACACGGGTCTCTCTCTTATGGGCTTGGTGGATTTTTATCTATTGGACTTTGAAGGCTTGACCTAATTTTGGAAGGGAGGAAAGGCTATAAAAAAGAAGAATTCTACAACTTTTGGGTTATCTTATCATCTTATTCTTGGAACTTTGGAGAGCTCTTACGCAACTAGGGTTTGCTTTTGTTCATCTTATTCTTTATTCAACTTATATTTTTGGTGATGAACTCCATATCTATGACTAGCTAAATTCTCTTTTATTGGTTAAGGATGTAGTCCGATTTCTAAAACTTGTGTTTGCTTTATGTATTAGTTTTCTCTCTTGATTATCGTTCAATTCTCTACTTGTTTTTATGATCAAATGATTGAAGTATTGTGATAGGATTATGGTTTTTGATTAGTTAAGTGGCCAATTAATTGAACTTGCATCTTAGTCCATAGCTATTTTAGGGTTTTTCATCAAGCGATAACCTTGAATACAAGTAGCATGATATGTTCACGGTTTGTAGTGATACATTCTCGTAATCATATGTAGAGTTGACCATTGTCCGGATTGTTATGCAGCAACGCATGACAATTGCATTGATTAGCCTATTTCTGAAACTTAATGCTCCTAGGAATTGAACTTGATTAGCGCAAGGCGTTAGGTTATTCTTTAGGTAGAATTCACATACGCGACCCTAATGTGTGTGTTGATGAACTTGAGAAATTAATAGATTATCTTGCTTTCTTGATTCTCTAGGCTTTTGATAACACAAGAGATTAAATCGTAATTCTAATCATATATGCAAGCACATGTCTAAGATTGAAGATGAATTCCTTGACCAATATCTCTCTCCATTGATTACTTTCTACAATTTACTTTGCTCTTAATTTGTTTTTATTGCTTAAATAGAAATAAGAAATCCCCCCAATTGGTTACTTTAAGAAATTGATTACGAAATAACTACAATTGCCTCTCTGATGGATACGAACTCTTTCTTATCATATACTTTAGGAAAGTGAAATTATTTTTGACGCATAAGACAGCGATCACCCACCTTATAGAGAGAAAACTATCTCTCGACTAAATGCAAGTACTGTTCATACTTACAAACGCGCGAAAAATAACTCATTTCAAATGAGTTTGATACAACATGAAAGGAAAGCACAAATCCAGATTACTTTCTACAGTTAAGATCTGAAATTTGTGGCCCTAGATTCAATAGACTATTTTATATTTAAATAGATTACTGGTTCTAAGTTTATTAGAAGATACTCTATACTAAAGTTTTTATATGAATCTGTAATCTATCAGTCAAAATTATTAACCTCAGTTATACTAATTTAAACAATAACAGATAAATAAGTCTAAGTTTTTAGCACTAATTTTCTATCTCAATAAATTGATGGCTCTATATAAATACAAAGGTACTCAACGAGTTTTCTAAATAAATTTGGGATCTATCAAATATACTAACCTTGTTATTTTCCTAGTGTTGGATGTCTACGTGTTCATAATTTTAAACTAATTATTCTCTAATCTCTATCAGCTTCTAAACCATAATACAATTGATTTGACCTACAATTTTTACTTCGTAGCATACACACACCACATAGAAAACGAACAATCCAACAAAATAATATTTTTAGTTATTGATAGATTTTAGTGATTAAGATTTATCTCACAACTTATCTCAGTTTTATACTAAAGTAATACACTAACTGACACTAGCTATTATCTATTGTTTCCCATGTAAGATCTAATAGTGAGCTCTGATACCAACTTGTGACGCCCCAACTCTTAAACCTGCTTATCTAAAAGGATAACAACCTAATTGAAATATCAAATCTGGATTATCGATTTCAAGAACAAAGTACTAATAACATAGCCCAAAACTCCCTGATATTGAATAGATGAAAATCTCTCGACTTATATGAATATAATAGTGTGTTGTTTTATAGAATAAATAAAGAAACATAAATTATAAGATATACAAAATGTCTAGATTCAATAAAGCTTTAAGCTACAACAACGAATATCTTCACGCGCATCATCTCTTCCCGATGTCCGAAATCAAGTGGGAACGAGTGAGCACATCATCCCAAATGGGGGCTCAAAGTGGATATCAATATAACATTCAAGTAATCATTAACATACATCATGCTTCTACTAAAGAAAGCGATAAACATCTTTTACACACAACATAGAGCGAAGATTGCATCAACGCACTTCCCCGGATATTGCGTCCTTAGTGGCAATATCCAGTGAAAGATCCACCTCCGGATGGATCTACGAGAAATGAATTAAACAACCTAAACATATGTTATCCCAACCTCGTCTTACTCAATGGAGAAGAATATGCTAGGAATAACTCCAGTCTCAAACGATAGCATGAATCCAGTACCTTAAGATATTAATGTGAAATGCGTACACCTCATAAAACTTAATGCCACCATCTAAGTCTAGAATATAATAAGATTTTGATTACTATGATCTGACCCCGCACAACAGGTTCACAAAAGGCCCAATCATTATTCGTAGGCCGAAGTCTCTAAATAATAACCATATCCAGTCATGAATCTAGAATTTCTTCCTAAGTCAAGATCATAGTAAACCAGTCATACTACTAAGACTGAACAATCAAGTATATGCACAGAGTGACTTCCCCAAATAAAAAGTAGTATATATAATAATCAACCAGGGTAAAGCCGGACTACTAGGTAATAATCAACCGGGGTACAGCCGGACTACTATCTTAAGACAATAAAATGTAATACTATTTATCCTGGTAAAGCGGGATACTAAATAATATTCAAACAACGTAGCATTCACCTACTAAACTTAGCAAAGAGTTATGGGGAATCACAGACAATCTTCGCACCCAACGCATATCACACAACATACCCATTCAATTACAAACAACATGCTAATGTAAAATAAGGACTCATCATGCTTTCATGAGATAAAGTAACTTAATGATTACAAAAGGTTACAAGGTTCCCACTGATTTGATGACAAGCCATGTCTACCTCGAGACCCACGATCCACTGGTTCACCCTTTGAATCCATCGTTGTTAAAATAGAATAATTGTTAATAACACAATCACTCCAAGAGTTGTCCAATAGGGTCATTCAAGGTTTATACAAGTCGAACTAATGGTTTTAAGCCCATGTATGATTCTACACCTTTCATTATCTATCTTTAGCACATATAAAGGTTTACTAATTCAATTGGATTGTTTCTATAATCTATTAGATATGTCGTATTAATATCTACAACTTTGTAGAAGGAACCAAAGGCTAATTCGGACCATAAGGGGTCCATTTCATCAAGATAGGAAAACTAAATCTGAGCCCAAGTCCACTAAACCAAGCCCATTAACTTAAGGTCCACTCCATCCGAAGTCAACTAACGATCAAGAACGTTCAAAGATGAAGAAGGATGGTCGGTCGGTCAAGGGATTTTTTTTTAAGGGTCTCTTCCTTTTATATCAATTTTATTTCCAAAAACCTAATAAAACAATGATTTTCTTTTTTGGCCCGGGCCCGTAAACGCTAAACTGACCAAAATCGGATGTCCAACCGTCCAAATCAGCAGTGCCTCGTCTCTCCGTACCCACGAGATGACACTCTATCATACTGAAAGAGTCCTTATCTGGGTATTTGCTCATACATGACATCATTGGAGCAAATCTGGGATTCTGAAAATGCCTTTGTATGACTAAGTTCAACTACTTATCTCGTCTACTGGAAAATCACCATCTAGTGCTTACTGCGGAACATGATTGTCCCTCACTAAGCAGGGGACTTAATGTTGATGGTGGATTTTTGGCAAGGGATAAAATCGTAAAATCATGATACTGCATGTTTATGACCCGGCTTTAGGAATGCATGTGACGATTCATATTTTACGATACGAGAACCGTTTCACGATCTCTCGACCGAGGCAAACTTTCCTCTCGAGCTATGATGAATATTTTTCTCGAAAGGCCTCTAGGCGAGCGTTCGATTCTTCACATTTTCATCATCACCTCTACATAGAATCAAAATGATTGGGCGGTTCCCTAGACACAATGTTTGTTAGGGAGCTTAACGCCTTCAGGATGTCACTCCGCTCGTTGTTCTCTGAATACGTAGAGAGACTGTGTATAAAATCACTTAATGATTGGCTGGTTCCCTAGACATAATGTTTGTTATAGAGCTTAACGCCTTCAGGACGTCACGCCGTTCGTTGTTCCCTGACTATATGTACACCCCCTCAAAACAAGTATGATGCTTCAATCATCTCATATCTCGATTCTGCAAATAGATTAATTCTAGTGTGTCATTCATCAACCGAATTCCTAGAAAATAATCTATTCTATCTCATTACTCCGTTGTGTGGTTGATCCCCAACTGGATTCCATGGATTAGTAATACATAACCACTTTATCTCATTACTATGTTCCCTGAATCCCCGGCTAGATTCATGGATTAGTAATAGATAATCAACTCATTTTATTACTCTGTTTCATGAATCATTCTCAGCCGAATTTCATGAATTACTAATAAATATTCAACAATCGGGCATCTGGGCCACCACCAAGTAAGCCCGGAGAAAATAGTGCAATTGTACTTGACAATAGTGCACGAACGAGCACCCGAACGCACTAACAAACTCTCGAAAATATGGACAAACGAGGAACTTATGAAGAAAATTAATATTAAATAAAATAAATAAGAGGCGTGGGACCGGGCCACCGGACATGGATCGGTCCCCCTCTCCCATTATTTTGTTTTATTTTAATTTTTTCCCCTCATCTCATGGAAACTCCTTCATTTTATCAAACTCCCTCGCTTGAGCGAAACTCTTAGTTTCTCCACACTTTCATCGAACAAAAATAGGGAAAGGTGTCACGTGACCAGGCCACCTTGCCGGCCGGCCATGCCCTATCCGTGTCCGGTCCTACACCTTAAAATCCCTTATTTTCTCATATTATTATTTCCATCATCTCATGGAACTCCATCGTTTGAGCGAAAACCCTAGTTTTTCAATATTTTCTCAAATATTGCTCAAACCATGAAAAAGCCAAAAGTCAAATGATCACATGATCGACTAGGCTACAACGTCAAAAATTAAAATATTATTTTAATATTCTCAAAATATCGGTCGCATGAGCAAAGTTCTACTTGCTCATTCGCGTAAAATTGAGAGTTTCAGTCAAGATCAAACTCTTCTGTAAATCCAAAATATTGCTCAAACGCGCACCAAAAAATACCAAAACTCTCAGGACTGAGACACAGACACTGTGGTGACACGGGCATACTATCTTGACCGACTAAGGCCGGCCCTAAGGCTTGCAGTGAGCCGGTCCCACATATCTTCATAATTTTGACCTAATTTGCTATCAATTGTTCGTATTGGGTCCAAACTCTCTCTAACCAACTTGGGATTTGCTCAATCGACCATCAGCTGGTCCCACGACCACCAAGGGCCAGTCCCATGACCCCTTGGTCGGTCCCTCATCTCTCCATAACTAGGTTTTACTACCTAACGCTCACACAAGCACTATTTTAATTACAAAGGACTTTGGTGCATGCTCACTCGAGCATTTAGGCGTTATATAGTCGATGACCTATTTTCAGTAAATCATCAATTGACAAAATTAGGGTTTCGAACAAATGCTCTGTAAATTGTAATTCTGAGCGAGTTCAAGCACTAATGATTTTATGTTGATCCAGCAATCGACATTTGGGTTAAAAGTATAATATTTAGTCAGGCTACCAATATTTTAATTGGCCGTGTTACCAATAATTCATCGAATGAGCAATACTTGCTCAGTTGCTCGAATATTGATCCAACTATCAACATTCAATAATTTATTGAATACTTGCTCAGTTGCTCGAATATTGATCCAACTACAATTATCGAATGAGAAATACTTGCTCAAATACTCGAATATTGATCCAACTATCAATATTCAGTAATTTACCAATGCTCGAACATTGATTCAACTATCAATATTTAACAATTCATCATACGAGCAATATTTGCTCAAAATATCAACATCATTCATTCGAGAACTATGACATGTTCAATTCATGAATCCTAGAGCATTCAGCAATCATGCTCGATTGAAGAGTACTTAGACCAATCATCTAATCAAGTCAATGACTGATAATCAAATACACGTTTGCTTTCCAGACTCCACGTTCGTGAGATATCAATCACGTCACATGAGGGATATTAATTAGGGTTTTGGTCTGGCGGCCTACAACACGTGTGTTCACCCATGATGAGAAATATGAGTAAGTCGTGCAAGCAGTTGGGGGAGTTAGAAAAGTAGTGGGTGGACAATCAACCAAGTCTCAGCACGACCTAGAACTGGTTAAACCACGATTTCCCACTTTTCCACTCTTTCACTCGAGCAACCGTCACACTTACTAGAGAACAATGTGTCTACTATTCTAGCAATATAAATAAGTCTCTGAATCCACGATTGAAGGATAGACAACTTTCGTCAACAAGAAGAATTCTGATCCGAGCATCACTCTCAAGAATTCAATCAATCGACCAGAACTTATTCGAACTCAATAATTCATAGAAAACTTGCAGAAATCTTAAACACATTCACAATCCTTGATCATCATTGATCTCACACACTTCTCAGCTTCTCTCCTACAAATCAATCCTCTTCCCTCTTTGTGACCGAATTGACTATGGAACGACCATTGTCTTGGTTTAGGCCGGAGTCCTACAGATTGATCTCTCGAACTCAAAGCACTCCCGTGCAGTGCATCTGTTTGAGATTATGCATTTTGCTCGGTTGAGGAGCCTTCGTCCACACACCTGGTCGTCTCTCCATTTCCCTAAAAATCAGCAAATCATTTTCCCCATCTACAAAAGCTTACACCAATTTTCCAAAGGGGATGAAAAAGGTTTAGCATTCAATAACTCTTTATTTATATTTAATAAGTTAGCTTGAAAGCTAAGCTAGGGTTTAGGCTATTTTCTTTTTTCAAGACTCTCCTAATTATGGGAGTCTTTCCTAAGTCACAAATATTTTGCATAAATAATTATTATCATATATTGTATTTATGTGAATAAATCACATTTTAACTTAGGAAGGAATTAAAAGTTATCACACACACTTTGATGTGGTAATAAAATATGTTTGGATTAATAGCCATCTTTTCTAGATAAGGAAACATCAAAAACTTGACTAAAAAGACTTCTAGTCACGTTATTGGGCTCAAGTCCGTGAACCGTTACAAACAGTTCGTGGATTGTTTCCTACTAACGAACTGTAACAATTACAACAACACTTATAATTGTTACTTAATAAATCACTATAAGTGAGTGATTCCTGGCTCGTTGAATTCGTAAGCTCATTCATTATAACATGAGAACCTTTACAGGGATAAAGGTTATTGTCACAAAAGTCGTGGCTCAAATAACCTCGAGTATATATGCATGAATGTACATTTACCGTCATAGGAATTGTTCCATAGAGTGAGCATTTGTTTGGATAGATTAGAAAGGTAGAATTGAACAAGAATCCAAATTAAATAACTTACCACATACCTTTATTGATGAAGTCCTTGTTGATGTCTTCTTGTAATCTTCAAACTTCATCCTTCAAGGATAGGTTCGATTATACTTCTTATACTTAATCGAGTCCAAAACTATCTTTAGTATACTAAATCAAGAATACATTTTGGCAACTAAAATTGACAACTAACTTGACATACCAACGCTAGTGGGTTCAACCGAGCAATTCTCTAACATTTCCACTCCATGGTTTATTATTGGTGATATGAATTTCATTATGCACCTTGATGAGAAGATTGGTGGTAATGATGATATATCTTCAGCTACTAAGTTTATATATAGGGCTATTCGGTATCTAGGTTTGTCTGACCTCTCATTTGAAGGAAACCCTTTTACTTGGAGTAACAATAGGGCTGGAATTGGCAATATAAGGGAAAGAATAGACAGAGTTTTAGCTAACTCTGAATGGATCTTACAATTTCCTGATACCAAAGTGTTGCATTTGACTAGAGTAGGATGTGACCATGTTCCCATTTTCTTAGATTCATGTCCTGCTAAAATAAAAATTGAAAAACCATATAAATACTTTAGGTGCTGATCTGAGTATGCTACCTATTATGATCTCATAAATTTTTCTTGTTCGAATGTGATAAGTGCATAATTCATATGATTTTAGTGTTCATTCCATACTTGTTTTAGCTATTATTCTTGCATGTATTTGTGTTATTACTATTGTTTTCTCTTATTTGCCTCTATTATGTGAATCATCTAAAAAGGAGATACAAGTGCTGAAAAGAGCTAGGAAGAGAAGTATTCCAAGTATCCAAGCGCCTAAGTCCAAGAAAAGTGGAAGAAAAGCAACGAAAAGGAGCAAAACGCTCAAAATCAAGAGAAGGGCCAAAGACAGAGCTTAACTCATTCAAATTAAGGATTTCTCATCACCATCTTGAAGAGAATTGAAAGAAAGAATTCAAAAAGAATGAGGTCATTCCGAGTTCGGGCGAAGAAGTTGTGGCCAAAATAAGTTTTTATTGAATATCGAAGACAGTAAAGTTCGCGGACGGGTTTCATACTTGAATTCCGAAAATTTCTGCTGGAATTTGAAGTTCGCGGACTGGGTTTGCGAACTTAGCAAGCGGAATACGTGTATTAATACCTTGGAAGGCCTAAGGTCACGTTTTGGAGTCGTTATTTTGTATTTTCTGGTCGGGTTCTTGAACCGAACTAAATACTTGATGGCCAAGCAATGTAAACCTATAAAAAGGTATTAGGGCATGTAGAATCATGGAATATTATATTATACTTTTGATCTTCATTAATATTTTAGGGTTTACCCCTTTAGGGGGAAACCGGGTAATTGTGTAATCATGAGTAGCTAAATCCTTTGTTGATTAAGGATGAATTCAATGTTCTAAGCGTGAAGCTTTATTAATAATACAAGTCTATTTGAGGTTTTAATCATCATCGTTTGTCTTTACCATATCTAGGGTTTATGAGTGATTCTTGGATTGATTTGGGATGCATACTAGATTATTCTATTGATCGTTCTAGTGGAAGTTAGGAGATAAGTAATCGTCGAATATCTCTCTGCACAAGTAGAAATCGCGAGACCTTACAGAGGGATTCTGTGGAGCAATCGTGTGTGAAGACAACACCGGCAAGTAAACCTTGATCTAAGAGTTTGACTACTGGGATCAACCTAAATTCACAATGCTTAAGGCGTTCGATTGGATTACACCTTGAGTGATCTACTACTTGGTGGTTCTTTGGACGAGAATCGTAGTGAGAACTTCGTATCCGATGATTGAAGGAGTTTTGGGGATAACAATGATCTAGTCATGTTATTCCACAACAGGTGACGAATGGTTCTTACGAACAATAGATAAGTATTCTAATCTCGTTAACGCTTGGTAACAGCGAAGGATTCCTTAATCATCCCTTTCTTCTTATTGTCTTTATATTTATCTTACAACCAAAACCCCCCTTTGTTATGTACTTTATTTTGCTGATCAAATAACCTATCAATTACACAGCTCTCTGTGGGAACGATCGCTTACTACCGCTATATTACCAGTTAATTAGTGGGAAATATATTTAGTAATTTGTTATGCCTACGACAACCCATACAAATTTTGGCGCCGCTAACGGGGAGCAGTCGCTAATTGATTTGTTATTTGTTTAGCTTGTTTTTGTTTTTAGCTTGTTTTTGTTTTTTTTTTCTTTTCTTTTATTGTCTGTTATTTCTTGTGAGTCGTCATGTTTCCTTACGGAAATAACATGTACGGAGCACAAGATCAATCACATAATAGTGGTAATCAATATGGTTTTCAATCTCATTCATATGAAAACTACCAACCATCCTATATGGGTATAATCAAAACCAATTTTTGGCTATGATCAATATCCCACGGAACCTTACGGATATTCTCATACATGTCAACAACCTTATGACGGGAATGTAAGTGAACAATCAAAAGGATGGGAGGATAGTTGTGCTTCTAATCGTTTATCTTATGAAAGTGAACAGAAGCTTGATTGGTTGATTCTTCGATTCAAGGCCAAATCTTGCTCATGTCGAAAAATTGCTTAATGTTTTTGACATTTTTGAGCTTCTAGTGGTCGACTATCAATTTTCAAAAAATCTGGCATCTATTTTTCTCTAAGATGCATCCTAGGCATTGTATGTTGATTGCTAGTGTTATAAAGGTTAAGAAAATATCCAAGGATGATAAATATCTAGGCACCCCACTGTTTTTCTATAGAAATAGGTCTTTAAACTTTGAATCTATTCTTGAGAAAACCTACAATAGGTTAAAAGGTTGGAAGTCTAAACTGTTGTCTCAAGCTGGTAGAATAGTACTTATAAACTCGGTTACTTCTGCATTACCTTCTTTTCAAATGAGTTGTTTAGAGTTTCTAGCAAAAACTTTAGACAATTTTGATAAAGTGCAGATGGATTTCTGGTGGAACAAGTCTGATGCTAAACATCGGATTTATCCTTAAAGTTGGGACTCCATATGTATTCCCAAGCTTCAAGGAGGTTAAGGTTTAAGAAATCCTAGTTATTTTAATACTTCTATGTTAACTAGGCTTGTTAGGAGAGTTCTTGCTAACCCTCTGCTTTGTGGGTTCAGGTCTTAAAGTATAAATATTTTAGGGAATTTTGAAAAAGTACCCTCATACAAAAATACACACTAAAAAACATCCTCCGTTTTTTAACAATTTGTTAAAGTACCATCACATTAGTTTTTCCATCTAGTGTTAGTTAAGATTAATTTACTTTACATATTTGCCCTTTACTTATTCCCACATTGATTTTATACATCATTTTTCATGTTCGTCGAGTCCGGTTCGGATCGTTACACGGATTTCGGGTTCGTTAAATCATTCCCCAAAAAGAGTTCATCATTTCAAGTGTTTTGGGGGTTTTGGTTGGAAGAAAATCGACCTTCTACGATATTTTTTTAGGTTCGTCGAGCCCGGTTCAGGATCGTGACAACGCTTTCAGGTTCGTCGAGCCCGGTTCAGGATCATTACACCGTTGTCAGGATCGTCAGATCATTTACCATCCCCTCCAAGGAGGTGTAGTTCAGGGGTAAATAGGACTTTTAATTGGAAAGATAACTGCCACCTAGCACTTAACTGGATGGAATTTGCCTTTTGAATAAAACGGGGTACTTTAACAAATTTTTAAAAAACGGGGGTACTTTTTTAGTGTAAAGTGAAGTGTAGGGGTACTTTATAAAAAAGCCCAATATTTTATGCATTCAAACCCCTTAGTTGATTCTAAAAGCTATAACATATCT
This sequence comes from Papaver armeniacum, assembly GCA_023531295.1. Classification (NCBI taxonomy): domain Eukaryota; kingdom Viridiplantae; phylum Streptophyta; class Magnoliopsida; order Ranunculales; family Papaveraceae; genus Papaver; species Papaver armeniacum. The sequence goes on along the minus strand of JAJJWW010001296.1, from coordinate 154,722 downwards.
TGGACATGGTCTAGCTTAAGGAAAGGAATGGAAATTCTAATACCTAGTTGTGTTTGGGATCTCTTTTGAACTCTAAATTAGATATATGGACTGGAAAATGGATTCCTAATGTGGATTTTCCTATTCATCCTTTTGTGATTGAAGAAGAAACACCAACTAGGATTTTTGATTTAGGCAATGGAAAACTGAGATATTGAACATATACTTTTCATCTGATATTGTTTCTAAAATCTTAACTTTGCATGTTCCAAATAATATTGTTGATGAGTTGAAGTGGATCCATACTAAGGACGAAATTCCCACCGTCAAATCGATTTACAGAGTTTTGACTGCCAACTTGGGTAATCCAGATCCAATCTGGAAGAGAATCCTAGTCTAAAAAATCAACCCGAGAATCCAATTATTTATATGGAAGCTTTTTTCTAATGCTCTTTCCTTGAACAGTAAGCTTGCTAAGATTACACCTAAGGCTCCTGTTTTTTGTTGTCTATGCAATAGCGACTTTGAGGAGGATGCTATGCATATTTTTTTCAAATGTCCATTTGCTACTGCAGTTTGGTTTGCATTTGGATTTGATGATTTGAGTTGTGCTACTAATTTTGTTTCAATATAGGAATGGATTAGGAGTATATTCATATCTCAAGTAGATAACTGGCCTGTCATTGCAACCATTGTTGCTTGGTTTATTTGGAAACATAGGTGTTGTTGTTTTTAAGGAACATAGAAGTGAACCATTAAAACTAGTAAATGAAATTAGGTTTTTCCTGTCCTATAATGTTAAGAGAAATAGAACGATGGAAGGTGTTACCCATAATACATGTGGTACCGGTCTTGAGTGCTTATTTAGGAATAAGAGAAAAATCTTGCTAATGGATGCCTCTTTTGATCAGTTTACAGGAAAATATGGAGTTACAACGGTCCTCATGAACTCCAATGGCGAATGAAAGCAAGCCAGAGCATCCTCTGGCCTAACTACAGGACCTGAAGAAGCTGAGTGTATTTCCCTAAAAGAAGACATTCTATGAGCATTGGCTATGAAAGAATTGAAGATCTTTATCGGGTGGGGGACTGTCAGAATGTCATTGAATCTCTTGAAGTTTCCAATTCTAATTTAGGATGGAAAGCTAAAAAGATTATGCACTAATGTCAGTCATTTTTTGGTTGTTTTAGAAATTGTGATTACATTTTATCTTAAAAGAGACTTTATAGGTGTAGTGGATACTCTTATGAAAGTTATTATGAATGTTGTTGTTGCTTATTATGATACTTTGAACTTGTCACATATTAAGGGTGAACTTCTTTGAATGACTGTGTAAGGGACTTTATCATGTTTATCTTAGTTAAATAAACATAAATGCTATTCCGCTCCCCCTTCTACTCCCTACTCTCCTCCCTGTCTGATGTGGAAGATGAGGTGTACAAAGTCTTTAAAGCCACGTCATTTTTTCACTAACGTCTTCAATCTCTACAGTCTACTACATCTTCTGGTTTGTTTCTTCCCAAATCAAGTACATAAGGAAAAGATTAAAATTGATGAATAATTTCTTGAACCCATTTCTCAAAAAGGGTTCGGTTATTTATGGTTTTTACGGTTTTGGTGGTGGAGGTGGTTCTAACACTTGAACGAGGATCTTACCGACAAAGATCAATAGAAATTATTGAAGAACATGTTTTTGATGCTTTATTGATCCTTCAACTTTAAAAACATAATTTTAAATTAAAAAATAAGAATTAACCTCTCCATCCATAATCACATCTGTGTATTCCTATTCTCTTCTCAAAAGCAAAAACAATGTTGTTGGTGGTGGTTTGAGCGTTTGATGGTAGTAAGGATGTAGATCGAGTTGGTAGTGATGGTTGAATGTGCTGCTAGTGGTGGATTTTTTTGTTCTCGATCCCGGAAGTGTAGGTGATTATTTTGGTGCAGATGAGTTTCTCTTTCGATAAAATTCAAGATAGGTTTTGGCCTTTTTGGGTTTGAAATTAAATTTTTTTAAAAAGGGTTTTTATGGTTTCAACTACGGTTTTCTAGAATGAGTTAGTAGTAAGAAATCTTGATTTTGTGGGTAGTAGAAAAAAAATCTTATTTTTCTTCGCTTACCGGGTGAAATTTCTGAAGAAGTAATGATTTCCTTATTGACTTACTAACACTCCTGTTATAAAATACTAATTCCAAATATCGTTTAGTCCGAATGATAATTAGCTTGAAAGTGATTTAGTTAGATGTTTTGTCTTCTATGATGATCATTAATGGAGAAACATTAGGTAACATCTTCTTATGTAAAGGATCAGAAATGGAACGATGATTGATTTCTCTGGTTATTTTTTTTTTATTTTGAATCATTAGATTCAGCTAAAATTAATTTCATCCTGCCTAAAAATTTATAAACTAAAGGTACGATGGCAACACCAATTTTTATGAGGATCCAATATCAATTTGTAAGGAGGGATTTTTTGTTTTTGTTTCTTTGAATCGGTCGGAAGCAAATAAGAATTAAAGATGATGAACGGAAAGAAGGGAGAAGAGTTACATAGAAGAAAGGATATGAATGTAGAGAGAGAAACAAACTCAAGTGGCGGAGCAATTGGAAGGACAACGTGTTTTAAACTTTTGTTTACAGCTCACCTGCCACATCAGACATGGAGGAGAGTAGAGAGGAGTAAAGGGTGGTGAATCGAAAATGATATATATTAAACTTCTTTCCCCCTAATGAAAATTTAATCAATGATTGTTTTTTTATCATATGTGTCATGCGAGATATTGGTTAAATCCAATAATAATGGGATCCACTGGGATAATCTCCATCCAAGGGATGGATCGCTTAGATCGATGCTACCTAATGGGGGAAGTGTAGCAGGTTCGGTGGTGAGTAACACTGCCGATAAATAAACTTCGCCTTTCGTCAAAAATAAATAAATAAATAAAATGGGGCACTTAGCCACCTACTTCCACAACCTGGTTTGCCCCGGTTGTAATCTACATGGGAATCCGGAGTCCTTACCATGTACAGACATCTCTCGTTCCAATAAAATCACTTTGAAACCGCAGAAGAAAATAATATCCCTCTCTCTCCAAACCATTTGTGAAATTCCAAACGGACGTCGGAACAGCAAGCCTCCACCGCCACCAGGTACTTTTTTACAGAGAGATTTTAGATATTCTCTTTTGAATGATTTGATTCATTGATCATCAATTATTTATTTAGGATGTCCATAAAATTCAAGCTTCTCTTTTTTAGATTTTAGGGTTTTCTGTTTGATTTTTGGGATTTCGATGGGGTTCATTTTTTTTTTTTTAAGGCGTAGATTTTGACTTTGAATTTCCAATTGAGCTTAGGTCTTCCCATGATTTGGATTAGGTCTGGTCGTATTATTTAGAGACGGTTCGTGACTCGATTTCTAGGGTGTGAATAATAACTTTCATATACAGGTATAGGGTTCAGTTTGGTTACCTCTATGGCAACTTCATCTGGTAACAAGGTAACTGTTGCAGCTTCACGCCATCTGATTGATTCTGATAAGATTTTCCATGGGATTGATCATGATAAGATTACGGAAATGGCGAATGAACGCTTGTTCGGGTAAGCATTTAATTAACAGTTTCAATTTAAAGATTGATGGCTGCTTGTCATCGTATTGGTTATATCTACATTAATTTGTTTGGGTCGTTTTTTGATTTATGACTTCTAGATCTTCTCTTTTATGTAGTTGTGCTCGTAAGACACATGGCTCAGAGTCCTGTGCAGAAGGGTGTCAATTTGTAATCCATGAGAAACTGAGAAGGTAAGAAGTTTTTTGATTGTTTAACTGTGCAGTTTTCCTTATTTCTTCTAAGATCTTCTCTTTTATGTAGTTATCCTAATAATTATAACTCAGACTTTTAAGTACAGAAATCCGGACTATCTGTGTGAATTGTCTCCTACAGATTACCCTGAGGGGACCTTCCTGAATCTACTTCCTTACACTGAACTGCCGTTATCGGTTTTCTTTGGAGATCTCACACTTCAGAGGATAGCCAGGCTAAATCCCAACTTTGAAATGCCATGTTATTTAATCGATGATGTTCCAACCTCAACATTGAATGTCCAGTGCCTTGAGGATTCCTGCACTAGACCAGATTTCTACTGCAACTCGCTGATCACAAAAAGTCCTGCCCGGATAAGATACAAAGCTGATCTAGAAAACAACTGTCAAGTGCCCAAGAAGGTGGCCTGTCCAAATCCTAACCATGAAGTGCCAAGTGATTTCATGAAAGACACTACTGCTTGTAAGGAGGTCACTGAAGGTATGTGCTCAGCTTTGCTCATTTATAGTTGGTCACAATCACTCCCCTATTTATCATTTGAAAACTCTTACTGACTCTAGGATTCAAAAGTTTAGCCTTGTTCATAAACCTGGTTCTGGATTCCCTTAATCTCCCCACCTAGTCTCTCTTTTTCATTTCTCATTCATGTATATTTCCCTTATTATTTTTGTTGAATTACAGCAGGTCACGTACAAGAAGTTTGAACATATCCAGGCAAGGTTATTATTGGGTCTGATGAGTCTGCAGAGGACCTGTCTGAGGAGATTTCTAAAGGGAATGAAAAGCCAGGTACAACAAAGGGAAAGAGAAGCAAGAGAAAGAGGAGCAGTGACTTTGAAAATGACGGGAGCAAGAAAACGAGAAAGATGATTAGGTGGGCAATTTTATTTTATTAATTCGCGAGGAACTCTTGTCGAAGTGGGCGTGATATTAGACTTTGGATATCAGTATTTCTTTAGTTGTTATTACTATTGCTAGTGTTTATTTATTTTTCAGTATGTATTCCTTGTGAGTATTTCTAAACGTTTCAAGTTGTTTATCTTTAGAATTTCTTAGCCTCTTCCTATGGGTATGGCAAAAAAATGTTGTTTGGCATGCCAGTGGTATGGCAAATGAGTTTCCACTTATGGTAGATATCTTGAAACTTGATTAAAAACATATATTTAATTGTGTTGGGTGGGACCCTAATGAATAAAAAATATATTTGTGTTTGTGTGGTGGAGTATTTATAAAAGTTTTAGTGTTATAATATATTTAGTGGGACCCTTTAAATATAAAAATATATTAAAATAATGAAAAAGTAGGAGAGAAGGATAATTTATATATATATAAATTACTTTGGAGATAAAGTGAATATCGCTTGGAATTACTTTCGGAGATAAAGTGAATATCGTTGGAGATAAAGAGAATATCGCGGCGATAGAGTCTCTGTCGCTCGTGAAGCGATAGAATCTCTATCGCTCGATGGAAACTACTGTCTCCTATGCCTATATGCCGGGAATAACATATTGGCATATGAGTTTGGCGATTTAGCATACCCATAGTGGGTGCATATATGCCAAATATCGGTGTTTAAGCATACCCATAGGAAGAGGCCTTAGATATCAAGTTAGGCTAGTAAAGTTTAGTTGAGAATAACAGTTCTAATATTTTGACAAGTCTATTGTCCGCTGCAGCTCAAAACCTTTCATCTGTGTATATTACTTTTTTTTCCACATTTTTAACAGTAATGGGTCGACTGAGGGAGACTTACTATACGTTGACTTGAATGTAAATTTTAGTCATGATTTCTCTCATCTCTTTCAATTTTATTTTCAATTTCAATTAAATTTCATCAAATTAGAAGTAAGATTTTGGAGGCAGTTGCTAGAGAATGTAATTATCTAGAGTGGATCATGAAGAAAAATGGAAAAATAAGAATCTGCATGGGCTTCACAAATCTCAATCAGGAATGACTCTGAAATTTGAATGACCTTTTTTTTTTGAAAGTTAATATATTGATGCAACCCAAAAGTTACAAGAGGTTATTTAGGCGGTTGTCCTGTCCCGAGGTTATCTGTCCTTATCGGTTGTAGAAATCTGACATGAGAAACTTCCAATAGCCTGTTGTCCTCCCGTTGTGAGTACAAAGCATCCCCGAAAGTTAAAAGTCGGAATCAAATTCGAAAGCATGTTGAATAAACGATGGCATTTATCTTCATTGTTGTTTGTGGTATTCCCGATTTCTTGCCTATTTTGCCAATGCATCTACTACCTTGTTACTATTTTTGTTACTACTATTTTACCTTGTTACCTTTTTGTACAGACAGCTTCTAGGAAACTTTGGTCTTCCTTTGGCGTTTACAACGACAATGTTGGCTTGGAGTGTTGCTGAATTTGGTAGAAATATGAAACACCAAGCTGCGCATGCCAGAGATGCCATTCGGTGGAGCACCGATTATCTATTAAAGGCAGCTACAGCCAAACACGATACATTATACGTCCAAGTGAGTGAATCATATAGTAATAGAATTCTAGGTTAATCTAGTTGAAGATTGGGTAACTTATATGTTGTTGTTTATGAAGGTTGGAGATCCTAATGCGATCACGAATGTCTTGCAAAGGCCTAAAGATTTGGATTCCTCTGCAATGTATACAAGGTGTTTACACAAAATCCGAGGTTCGATGTCGCGGGAGAGATGCTTGCATTAGCTTAACTGCTTGAGTTTTACTTGTTTGTGTTTAAAAGATCTGATCGTCCATACTCCACCAAGTTACTCCAAATGACCATTAAAGTAAATCATTTCATTACACAAACCAATCAAAATTCCATCATGAACCGAATTATTTTAATATATACATTTGGGTTTGGTATCTTGATTCATGCGGTATTTGATTTCGCGGACCAAAGATAGAGGTTCTTATAGTGATTCGCTCGGTTCGATTGTTTGCCCATTTCTTGTTCTTATTCTCGATACAATGTAAGTAGCCCGATCAAGAAAATATACAAATTTCAATCATTTTCCTATGAAACTTAAGAATCTCTTAACACCCATGTCAGGATGAACTTCTATAGGCGAGCGTGGCTATATAGGGCGACAAAAGACGATAAGTACCTTAGCTACATTAAAACCAACGGACACACTGACGGTGGAGACGATGACGACCCATGGATACCGAGCCACTCTTCTGTAACGACAAAAGTGATTTTGATATCGTCCACAACTGAAAATCTAGTGATTAAAAGCTTCTGAAGTTCATCATAGGATTGATGTTTCCTCTTCCGCCTCAATAGTTAAGTTTTTTTTTTTTTGCTAAATCCAATTTTTTTTTGATTCATAGACATAGAAGAAGAAGAAAAAAAAAAAAAAAAAAAAAAACGGTTATACCGCCACCCTATCCTACCCGACCCACCAATTAATGGGTCGGGTAGGATATTACCCGTTTAATGACGGGTAGGGTGGCGGGTAAAATTTTTCTTACCCGCCAGTAAGCGGGTAGGGTGGCGAAATGGGCCATATCCTACCCACCCTACCCGTTGTGTAGCCCTAATTAAGACCCTTTTAGCTTCAGAAATTATTGTCTGGTTTATTGTGTTTGCCTTGCTTTAATTCAATTACTCCCTTGCAGACTCTTTCAATCCAAAAGTTCTGACAGTTCATGCTAGTCGCCTACCTTGTTGCTTCAAGTTGAGTCGAGTTTTACGCCTCTTACGGATAGAGGCATAGAAGGTCCCAAATCCAGCTTGGATAGTTGTGCATGTTTGAAACGTAGAATCATTCCTTACCTTGTAAGATTATTTTCATCCACCCAAGAGCGTTAAAGTTTATTTTATAATTATTAAGTTCAGGTGGATTCCGTCTTTTGAAGTTATTAGGAAACATAGTTATGGGTTGAATTGGTGTTGTTCCTGAGTCAGAATTATTCCCCGAGTCTAGATCAGTAGTTACATCCAAAAGAGCTGGAGACCAAAATCTGAGATGTCTCAGCACAGTTAAAGATGTTTGTAGAATGGTGTTTGATTTTCCTTCAAAAATTCTCACGCATCTTTCTTTCCAAATAATCCAACATTTTGTAGCTACTATTCCAATTACATTATCATTTGAATTGCCAACAATCCAGTTAGAATAAAGACTCATAAAAGGAAGGTCTAATGTTAAATTAAAATTTAATCCAGCCAATGGAGGAAGCATCCAAACAGACTTGGCATAAGGACATTCAAAGAAAAGATGTTTCAGAGATTCACACTGATGATTACAGAAGATACAATGAGTTTCTATGTTTTCTTTATATTGAGCAAGTATCTTCTTAATTGGTAGTGCATTATTAATGCATTTCCACACACAAAAATCTTCATTCTTTGTGAAACATTCAACTTTCAAAAACATACCAAAATGCAGCTATTTTGATTCATTTGCACAGTCTGATTAGTCTCATTGTTTTGTAGTTTAGCATACAGAGATTTAACTGTGAACTGACCATTTTTGGTTAAAAGCCACCTTAAAGTGTCTTTTTTCATATTTCCATTTGTATCTGGAAACAAATTTATCTGAAAAAGTGGGGGTAAAGTTATTTCTAAATTTTTCCGAGTTCCACTTATGCGTATCTGAGTATATTAACTCATCTATAAGTGTTAACGAATTTAGTTTTGAACCACAGATTGATTCTAGGGGTTCATCTAATCCTGGTATCCATTTTTTTTGTCCATATATTTATACTGTTTCCATCCCCTACCTCCCAACAGCTATGTCTGTGAATAAGAGTCACTCCCTGTTTTATGCACTTCCAAATCCAACTTTCATTGTAATATTTTTTATTTTAAAAGATTGATGTGTTCCTAAAGTACTTTTCTTTCAGAATACTAGCCCAAAGTGCCTTTGGCTCAGAAGCCAATCTCCAGGCTAATTTGGCTATCATAGCCAGATTCATTTTATTTGCTTCTATAAAACCTAAGCCCCCTAAAGTAGTTGGATTGCATAGAATATCAAAGCATTTTAACTAACACCCTCCATATTTTTCTTTTCCCCACCAGAAGTCACGTTGAATTACATTAATCCTTTTAGTGACCTTTTTTGGGGAGGACTTACAGTTCCTCACAGTATATACATAAAATATGGATCGGGAAAGATCAATACTGCGGAATAGACATTCATTCTATTTTCCATCACTATTTGCACAATGACATACAATAGACATAATCCTTGTAAACAAAAGTTCGTCCTATCTTCTATCAATATTTGCATAATGACATAATAGGCTTCAAACTTTTGTAATGTCAAAAGTTCATTCATTCTTTATCAATACATGCATATCGACATATGAAAGAGTTAACTTTTGACAAGGTATAGGACAATCATAGTTCACGGACGCAAACACACATATCCCATAACAGATTGCAATATATAAAACCATAAAGATTAGTACTGCAAAAATCATCTTCCAAACAATTTTTTAGAATTTAAACAAATAAACCTAAAAACATAAAGATGAAAATGTTGGACATAGCTATGTGTAATCACAATTATGGCTATTCTAAACTCTAGTTATTCTTCCTAAAACACAAGAAATGGAATTCTTAATAGAAGACTTACTAGTCGTTTTAGATATTTCTCACAGCATCTACCGAGAATTCCTTCTCATTATTGAAAAACCCATTGATTATGGGATCGTTCAATTCCTCTAAATCTTCAGAAATATATGTCAACTCACTAAGTTCTCTTTTTAGCTCACGCAAGGTGTTCTTTGTTAGAGACAACATTTGTTCATAGTGAGTTATTTCTTCTAAAGATGAAACAATTTGAGATTTTAAATTGTTTCTTTTGTTGAAGAAATCTTTCACCAAACCCCTGAAGTTATTATCAAGCTGATAAGAAGACAAGAGGTAGTTAGAGGAAGAACCTTCTCCATTATTTGTAGCCTTCACTTTCTTTACCCTTGAGGAAAGGATTCCTTTACATAGAAACACATTAACTGCTTCGACTGCATCCCTGCTTGTGGTGCCTCTAGTTACGGGAGCCATGAAACTGTATCTTTTAGGGAAAATGAAGTCTACAAATGATTTTATAAAAGACTTATGATCGTCTAAACCCTAGAAGAATGTAGAACAAGTCTTCCGTGGTTTAATGATCCATCATCTAAAACGTTAGGAGAATATTTTCTTAACAAAAATAATAATAACGTATAACTACATCACTTGAGCCACATAGACACAAACCTCATCTTCTCAAGTTAAAGATGAGGATGCAAATGTCACTGGTTTTAGATAGTGACGTCGTGAGCCAAACACTCCCCTCTTTTACCACATAATGGTTTACCAAGGTTTGTTGTATAAACAGGTTTCCTACCTCTTCTGACTCTGGAAGCACTGGTTTTAGGAGAACCATGTTGATTATCCAGATTCATATTTTGCATTTTCTTCTACAGTTTGGCAATTCTTTTGTTGTTCCTTTTGAATCTCTAGCACGTGCTTTGAACATTATTTGCATTTCCACAAAACGAACAAATCAAGGATTCTTTGTCTTGTTGAATTTCCTTCTGTTTATCATAACTACCACCCTTGATTTTTCCATGATCAATAGAAACAAAGGGGTTGACTATGCCTGCAGTTTTGCCTTTAAATTCTAAACCATTTGTGTTTCCAAAGGATTTCTGACCAAATAGCATTGCTGAAATTTTGTCAGAACTTCCAGATAATCTTTGTAGATCATCCTTAATAGTATTAATCTCTTCTTACTTTAGAGCAATGGTTCTGGTGAGTTTATCATTAAGACAGTCTATCTCAAGATTTTTCACCTGGATTGATGATTCTTGTTTCTTCAATGAAGCTTTTAATTGAAGATTTTCTTGAAGAATCTCTCTATTCAAGAATTCAAAGATCTATGTGTCAGACTCAAATTATGAATCAGAACTTGAGTACGTGAATGTTTATGCTGCAAGAGTTGAGGGTTCATTATATTATCAGACATATTCAAGACGTTGACACTTGGAGATTTTTCTTCAATTGAATCATCCAAAGCAAACGATGACAAGGGACGTTTAACACATCTATTGTTTCTTTTTAAAAACTCTTTGATCCTTTATGTTATCAGTGGTTTATCGAAACAACCATTATTGGAACAATATTCATCACCCCAAGACAAGTTAGAAGCTTCACTTGTGTTGGAGACAGCATTGAATGCAGACGTTCGAACAAAACTTTGATATATTTTTTTTAACTTTCCAACAAGAGAATTTCTGGAAAGAGTATCAAGGTTATTTCCTTCAACGATGGAATTCTTCTTAGAATCGTATCCAGATGGAAGCGATCTGAGAATTTTCATCACAATGTCCTTTTCAGGAATAGTCTTACCCAATGCAAAAGATGCATTAACAATTTCAGACACTTTGTGATTAAACTCATCAAACGTTTCTTCATCTTCCATACAAAGGTTTTCCCAATCAAAACTTAGGTTTTGAATCCTAGGTTCTTTCTCATTGGTATTTCCTTCAAATACGGTTTCTAAGATATCCCAGGCTTCTTTAGACTTAGTGCACATAGTCACATGGTGCTGAAGATCTGGGATAATGGCATGTATGATAGCATTTAAACCGTTGGAATTATGATGTGCAACAAGAATTTCTTCTGGACTATATCTACTTATATTCTTCGGTATAGATACATCGCCTTCTGTATTAACCGGAGGATCATAGTCATTAACAACACGTACCCATGTTTGAAAATCACGAGCTTGAAGAAAAGCACGCATAATAATTTTCCACACTGGTGGTACGTTTATGGAGATAGAATTCCTGTCCATAGAGTCAGATCGTTACAAACACAAACTTGTAAGGTCTTTAAACGTGTTTACTGCTTATATCTAATACCAATTGAAAAAGCGGGGTACAACAACCACACCTAATATTTCAATTACCAATATGTATGGACTAACTCTAATATACTTTCAAGAGAATCAACTAGACTCAATCTTAATAAAGTATATCAAAGAGTTATATCTCTCTTTGTCGATTCAATTCTTACTCAAGTAAATAGAAATCCGCGAGTCTAATTGAATACAAGAGAAATCACTTGAGCGGTACCAAAGACCAATGTTCAAGGATCAATCAATTTCAATCAACAACCAAAGATTGGATTTCCCAATTGATTGATTCAAACACACAACCTGTGATATTTCAATTATATAACAAAATATAATGCGGAAAAGAAATAACACGCATACAAGAGAGAAGTTTTGTTAACGTGGAAACCCGCAAATGCAAAAAAACCGGGACCTAGTCCAGATTGAACACACAAGTACCAAGCTGTATTAAGCCGCTTCTGAGACACTAGCTAACCACAAACTAACTTCGGTCTGGATCGTAGTTGAACCCCAATCAATCTCCCACCGATCCAAGGTACGATTACGCTCCTTCGTCTCGATCCCAAATGAGATACTACGCACTTGATTACCTTAGCTAATCTCACCCACAACTAAGAGTTGCTACGACCCAAAGTCGAAGACTTTAATAAGCAAATATGTATCACACAGAAAAGTCTACGGTAATAGATAAATCTGTCTCCCATAGAAATACATACGAGTTTTGTTCCGTCTTTTGATAAATCAAGGTGAACATGAACCAATTGATAACTCGGGCTTATATTTCCGAAGAACAACCTAGTATTATCAATCACCTCATGATAGGTGTCTAAAACACCTTGATATTTATCTATTGTTTATGCTTTCTATGTTAAGTTTTCTTGTAAAATATGTATCTTATGTTCGTTTTTGAGTACTTAAGTACTTTGGAGTCATTTAGATCAAAAGAAGAAGAAACGTCGCTTAAAAGGCAAAAAGGTGCAAATGTTGTTGGAGGCGGATTATTTATCATTATTTGCTTTTATTTCTTTGCCTCTGTCTGAAAAGTAAGTCGGCTTTGGTGATGCAAATTTCTGTCTGAAAAGCACGACTTCTTTAGTGATGAAGAGACATTGAAGAAAGGAAGTAAATCTGGGAAGTAAGAGACGAGCTGCTGTTGGTGGAAGAATTCGAAGAAGAGCAAAAGAGTCAATTCTCATGTGCAACTGTCTTTGGAAGCGAAGCGATTAGGGGAAACCTGCTGAGTTATGTTTTTTGGCTGTCACTGTTGGTGGATTGAATTTGATTATCGGGTGCCTACACTCTAGGGTTCTCAGAGCTGGGGTGGATACATCCATTCTTCTTCCTACAAAAAACCTAAATTTCAGAGAGAACAAATCATTTGTTTTATTTCTCTACCTGAAACCGAGAGAATCAGTGAGAAAATATGGCTGGTTGTTCACTGAGATTGAGAGGGGAATTCAGGGACAACCACGGTGATGGTGATGTGTATGCTGGTGGTTGTAGTTTTACAAGGAACAGATGGAGTTTGTAACAGGAGAAATAATAAAGGAATGGAATCAAGGTTTCTTTTGTTGGAAATGGTTTCAAACATCGATGAAGGAGATCGAAGATTGAGACAAACACAGAGAAGAGAGAATCGTGTGAATCCAGAGAATATGAAGTTGGTGTCGTAAATTGAACAAGAAAAGAAAAAATTGATGACTGAATTTTAGGTTAGGGTTTTGAATCAAGATGAAACAGATGGGTTCTACTGCCGATTCATGGCTGTAATTGGTAGAGGTTTAAGATTTGAGAACAAATCAGAAGTGGGTTTGGGTTGAATTCGAGTTTGCTTTGAAGAAACTCAAGAAGATGAGTTGGTGACTGAGATTGATAGTGCAAGTGATTAGGTCTTGCTGATGTCGATGTGAAACAAGAAAATGGAGTTGTGCCATTGATGCAGGGTGATACCAGCGAGAGAAATTGAGTGTTGTTTATATTTTGGTACTGATTCAAAGAAGACATGGAGTATGGCCTAAGTTTATCTGAATGAGTGAGTTGGTTGATAGATGAATGCTAGGAGAATTTACATGGAACTAAGCATCTAGCAAGTGAGGGCCTTAGGCACTGGTTTTATGAACTATGGCCTAGATATGGAATGCAATGTTGACAAACCCGGTGAAGACTGATCGGTTTCGCCTTGAGAAACAAATGCGAAAAACGCAGTGAGAATGGCGAGATAAAGGTACTAGTTCCCACATTGGATTTCGAACGAAACCGGGAATCATAACGTTTCACCCGAATCATGAAGGGGGTACGAGTCGGATGTAAGTTTTGGCGGCCGGGTATATGAGTTTGGCGTTACGCTTTTGGGTACGTTTCCACAAAAATATGGAATTGGCTCAGATGGTATTTTGTGAATGTTTGAACTGCGGAGAACTAGAGTTGAGCTTCTGGAAGTATGCAACTGCCTGGAAACAGTTTTCGATATGTAAGCCGTCCAGAGTCAGTTTTCCGGTGATCAAATCCGGCAACGGTGACTGAGTTTCGGTGATGACGTCAGCATTCTGGCGACCAGTTTTGGACCCAGAATTTCCAAAAGAGATATTTTGCACACTTGGGCTCGGTGGACTTCCATCTATTGGACCTTTGAAGACTAGACCTAATTTAGGAGCAAGAGGAGCTATAAAGGAGAAGTCTTTCTACAAATTGGAATATCACGTATTCTATTTGGAGTTTTGGAGAGAGCTGCAGCTAGGGTTTGCTTTCGTTTTTATCTTTGATCTTCTTTATTTTAATTATTATTATGATGATGAACTCCAAAACTATGAGTAACTAAACTATTTTTGATTAAGGATATGCAATAGCTCGTTTTCTCGCAAGTTTAGTTATTGTTTGATTTCTACCATACTAATAATGCATATGGATTGTTCCTTAATTGTTTAAATTCGAAATTAAATAGTTATGTCACAATCTTATTGCTAGTTTATATTTTCTTCGACCCGTAATTGTCTAGAGAATTAAACACAAGTAGCGATATGTGGGTATTGATGACGGGACTTTGTTAAATGCCCATATGTAGAAATTGACACTAGTAGGTGATTCATGCTTTTGAATTCATCACTAGGAGCAACCTTATCTCACAAAACTTAGAGCAATTATTTAGGTGACACCTAGAAAGCGTACCTCTAGGAAACTTGGCAAGTAGAAACTGGTAGTCGAGCGCTTCCGTATCCAGTGAGCTTAGGAGATAATAACGTGATAGTTGAGCGTACTAATTATCCTAGGGTTGTTAGTAACAAGATAATGCGAAGAACGTGCTATATATCGATTTGGTTTATGTTTCGTGGTCGAGAATGATTCCTTAATCAATTTCATCTCATATTTGAATACAACTTTACAATTTTTAGAATTTCTATAACAAAACAATCTTTCTAAGAGTATCTGCATAACAACTTTTGCTTAACACACCTCCCTTGGGACGAATCTGCTTTCATATATTACTTTCTAGTGTAAAGAGAAGTAGAAAAATATTATTTGCGATTTGACACCTCGTCACCTCACAATAATCTTAATCGACGCGGCGAAAGAAGATATTGTGGAATCACAAACGATGAGACGAAGATGTTTGTGATTACTTTTATATCTTTCCTATCGGAGATATCAATCTCAAGCCAATCGTTACGATTGTACTCAATACGATAGAAACAACAAGATCAGATTACACAACTACAAGAAAGTAGTATCGGTATGGCTTCACAATCCCAATGAAGTCTTCAAGTCGTTAACCTACAGGGTCTCGTTAGAAAACTAAGGTTAAAGGATAATCGACTCTAGCTTATACAACTAGTATCACACAGGAGGTGTGGGTATTAGGTTTCCCAGTGCTAGAGTTCTCCCTTATATAGTATTTCAAATCAGGGTTTGCAATCAATGTTAACTTCGAACAAAGCATTCAATATTCACCGTTAGATGAAAACCTGATTAGATTCAAGCTAATATCTTTCAACCGTTAGATCCAAAACTTAGCTCGTTACACACAAATGAAATGCACGTTTTAGGTTTGTGTAACCATACCCAAACATGTACATTCGTTGGTTCAAGAGGAGTTAACCAAATGGTTAGCCATATGAGCCCTTTCATATTAACCATATCCTTCTTCACCATAACTAGTTCAAATGACTCAAATGAAATAGTTAGAGGGTTGTTCAATTGCTTAGATCTTATAGAAGTATACAAGACACAATCGAAGCAAAAACGATTTGATTCACTCGAATCGATTCATGAACTTTATAGCCACGGTTTGCAAATATGCATTCCTTAGTTTATATAAGTTTAAGTTCACGAATAATCGTTTTTAAAAGTTTACAAACTCCGGAAGATTTTCTCGAGAAGAGAACCTCCGACAGTACGCGGAATGGATTTGCAGATTGGGTTCGCGGACTCTTGTTCCGGTTTTCCTGATCAACAAAGTACACATACTTTGGTTCAAGGAATAAGGACTTATACATGTATGTATTTCCACGCAATACTTATATCCAACAATGGTTATATAATCTAAACTCTCATTTCAATCATTGGAACATTCTTAGAGGACGTTATATAGTTGTTATTCACAAACCATTTTTTGTCAAAGCTATTTTCAAGTAATTGAAACATAACATGACTTTCGTCACTAGGTAAGGATGAACTTGGCCAAAGTGAAAGCTTACCAACACATATTTCGAGAAATAGATAAGTGAGATAAACTCGGATAGAAATAGCAAATGTGTATAATCAAAGTCTATATAGCAAAACGACTTTTGTCTCAAGATATGAGATAGAGTAGATATACTTTTGAGTGATAGATAAGTTCAAGTATCCACATACCTTTTAGTCGATGAAGTTCCACCAGTTCCTTGAGTAGTTCTTCGTTTTGTATGATGATCGCCATGGAGTTCTTGATCTCAACTACACTTTCTATCCTAGTCCGAGACTTAGCTATAGTAGACTAGAAATCAAGTCTTATAGTTTTGATCACTAACATTGACAAACATGCTTGAGATAACAACGCATGCGAGTTCGACCGAGCAGTGCTCTAACAATCTCCCCCTTGGTCAATTTTAGTGACAAAACTATCAATACATATGGATTACAAAAATAGATAAATAAACTTTTATAGCTCTTATTCCACAGTCTAATCTTCAACATTACTCGAAATCTTCGTCACTTCCAAGTACTCCAATGATCCCAAAGGTTGTAAGTTTAGCATCATCGTTGTTGAAAATCCGTAGCTATAACAATGAGAAAACAAGAATTCTCAATCATTGTTATATAGTGTCATGGTATTATTATACATCATCAAAGTTCAATTGTATCACAACTTCGACAATAATACTATGGTGATATGTGTCACTCCCACTTAGTCAATACTCCATCTTACATGGAAACCACTCCCCCTTACATAATGATCCGAAAACCATATGTATTTGTAGTGTGAATTACACATTAATTCTCCCCCTTTTAGTCAATAAAATTGGCAAAGGTACAAAAACGAGATCCTAATGAAAATTTCCATAGAGAAATTTCATGACCAAAAGAAAGCACATATCAACTTATTTATATGCAATCATATATCCGGAGCTAAATGCTTTCATCAAGGAGTTTATAAAGATACAAGATAACTCCTATAATGTTCCACGTCCCAATTTCACTCTACTTCTCCTATTTATACATGCATAACCCCCACCCCCCCCCACTCCGATTTTGCACACACACACACAAATATTTGGCAATTAAGCACACGTTCAATTAAGAACTCTTCCCCATAATATGTCATTCCCGAAAGAACAACAAGAGCGACCTTAATTTCATAAGAAAATAAAGATTTCTTTGGACATAACAAATCACATTTAAATATGAATTTGAATCCAAAAATACTCAATTAAATTAACCACAAGAGAACCCATGACTAACATTCACAAACATGCTTGAGATAGCAACGCATGCGAGTTCGACCGAGCAATGCTCTAACAAAGTGTCTCTATGAAAATTTCATTAGGATCCCACTACAAAATGGGGGAGAATTAATATGTAGTTCATACTACAAATACATATGGTTGTCGGATCATTATGTAAGGGGGAGTGGTTTTCATGTGAGATGAAGTATTGACTAAGGGGGAGTGATACATATCACCATAGTATTGTTGTCAAAGTTATGATACAATTGAACTTTGATGATGTGCAATAATACTATGACACTGTATAACAATGATTGAGAGATATTGTTTTCTCATTGTTATTGCTACGGATCTTCAACAACGACAATGCTGCATTGAATATATTTAGAATCATTGGAGTACTTGGAAGTGACGAAGATTTCGAGTAATGTTGAAGAACCAAGGAGATCAAGTGATAGGTGCTAAATATTGCATAATTCCATGTATTTTTATTGGCATTTGTCGTATCTTTCGTGCTTTAAATTATCATCTTATACCAAATTCTGTATCTTACTGTGTTCAAATAAATTGGCTTGTACTAAGCTATTTTTTGGGATTTTAGGTAGTTTATAAAGCTTGGAGCCTGGAGAGACTGAAAGGGGAAAATAATTGGTGTGTGGTGGCTTAAAAGTTCATATTTCCGCAAGGCGTTGGCGCAGCTAGACTTTTCAATGAGCCCGCAAGAGTAGAGATCCAAGGCCTTAAACCAAACGTCATATCCAGTTCAAATCATCAACATTGATGACACTTACCAACACTGAATACTTATCCATTTCCAAGATCAAACTGGATGCTCCTACTCAACACTGTTAGAATCCTCCCCTTCTCCCATTTCCACCCGACACCACCTCCCTCTCTCACATCACCATCCATATGTTCTAGCACCTAGACAATAGGCTCTATCTTCAACCTTTCTCTGTAAACCCACCTCCCTACTGCTAAAATCACCAGCACGTCCAATCTTTCTCCTACTATCAAACCCTTACTCTACCACCATCTTACCCGACCAGATTTGATGTCGAATGTCTACTTTTATCTTTGTACCCATTTAAATCTTGCCCTAGATAGCAGTAGCTATTATGTGAGGAACAATAGGTTGGCGAATTGGTCTCCACTACAGCGAGAATGGCAAATGAAAGATCTGAATTTTCAGTTCTCTACAACATCAACATCATCATACAACTAGTGGAAGCAATAGGGTAGAAGTGGTAAACACAAGCAGCAGATGTTGTCAAATTAGGTCTAAATTTGACTTCCTGGCATTTCCGACAGCATCGACAATTGGTGAAGGCGGTGTAATGGCTATATGTGTATGAATGAAGCTACGTTGTCATGGGCGTAAGGCGCCGTGAGGCGTCGGGTGTAAAATCCCGAGCCACAGCGATGCGCAACGAAGTCGCGGCGTAGAACAATAATTCCCTCATAGGTTTATGTTCTTGACATACTTGTAAATCTTAATGAAAAAGATTTGCAAAAAATTTGGAAAGATTTTCTTTCCTTCACTATTGTTGAAGTAATTAACAAAAACAGCTAGGAATGATTTGTTTCTTAACATAATTAGCTTAGGGTTTTAAAATATTAATGAATGACTTAATGAAAAAGATTTTCAAAAGATTTTGGCAAGATTTTTTTTCCATTTTTGGCACAAAATGCCACTTTGGCGCCCAACAAATCGGCGCCTTGGCCTGAGCGCATAGAAAGGCGACGCCTGGGCACCACTTTTTAAAGTGGCATCTCTTTACCCACGGCGTGGCGCCAGAGTTCAGAATAAGGCCACTTTTGTGCCTAGGCGACGCCTTTGACAACATAGGAATGAAGAGTACATCAGTGGTGAGTGAAAAAAAATTCCAATCCCTAAATTTCTTCTTTTGCATCTATTGATTATTGGGATTTGGATATTGGGATAAGTCTTGTATAAATGGGGAGGAGTTTTCATTTTGTCATGTAGTAGTTCATTTCTGTAAGTTGAGTCAGTTTTATCTATGGTTTTAGTTGTTAATACATGTTGCCTTACTCAGTATTAGGTTTCGTCAAAATCTAAAATTTAGTTACCTGTCTTGAACATTGAATTGCAAGCCTGAGTTGTCACTATCTCACCTGTATTGTGGTACCATTCTGAAATTGCTGAAATTCTCCATTGTGCTAGCTAATTCCTGAGTAGCGTTAGGTGTTGCGAAGCTGTTATTTCTTTGTGAACGTTCTTCTGTAGTACTGCGATAGCATAATTTAAATTTTGCTTAGGAGAATCTGTAATATGTGTCTGCAGGTAAGCATCTGTAAAAGTAGTTGTAGTGGCCTAGTTCTGTTAGTTAAACTACTAGTTAAAAATCTTATTCCTGTATTTGTTCAGCATATTAGGTCTTCTGTAGTTGTTTAGTTTGCAATCCAATATCATCTGTAAAGCTTCTGTAGGATTATTGTTTGCTTAAAATTGTCTGTCATCAGTTTAACTTAGTGTTTCAACCATCTGTGTATATAATTTTCATCTCATCTCTTTAATACTTTCTGTAGTTGCTAGTTTTGTTTCAGTTAAGTTCCTCCATCTCATCTTGCATCGCATGTTATTTTTTTTTTTTAGTTTGTTGTAGATTTTTAGCACGCTGTAACTTTAGCTTTCGTAACATGTTTTAGCACAACTTAGATTTAGGTTATAGAATATGTAGCTGTAACATTAGTAAGCATCCTTTGTTACTCAGAATAAATCAAGTTTTGAACTCCAATATTTTGTTATGAATAAACTGCATCCTGGAGAAGTTCCTTTCAATTTTCGTAAGTATTCACCCTTTTTTATGATTATTATCAATCAGTTTATTCTGCATTTCTCAAGGTTTTGTGTTTAACTTTCTCATTTTGTAATATATTCCCTCCAGTAAGTTAGGATTCTGTGAATACTTTGGAGTTTCTTTCTATTTACCTTTGTTGTATCTCAATAGTATAGTCTATTTGTTTACAATATGCATCCTAATATTAGCTTTTGACTTTCAGTTTCGTCGCATATCTGCATCACGTTTCAATTAGATGTATCATTGCCAAAACTAGTTTTAGTTATTCGCATCTATAGTTCATACTATCTTGTAGTTTCAGTCATCATACATCAGTCAAGTTATACCTGCATCTTAGCCTTGTGTTGTTAACGGTAGTTTTTTTATATCTTTTGCATCTTATTTTAAGTTAAAAGGCTTTCAGTCAGTTTAATATGTATCCAGTGCATTATGTAGTTCAGTCTGTATATTTTATAAATTTTTATTTGTTAGTAACCTTTCTCAGCCTGTAAGATATTTCCTTCTGTAGTTGTTATCGGTAGCATCTTAACACGTTTTGAATATGTAGCATCCCTTTTATTGTTTCAGTAGTTGTAAGCATTACTTTGTAACTTAGTTTTTGAAGCTTTTCACGAAACTTGCATCTGTAGAACAAGCACTGGATCTGTAGTTGGTTTTGCTAGTCACTAATAATCTGACAATCAGTTTATGATAATCTTTCGATCTCTGAAATTCATTCCCGTGTAATATATCACATTACTGCATTTTGTAACCTTTAAATTTTCTATTCGCATTCACACTGCCTTAAACAACCAAGTTGAGTAATTCATTGTCATGCAGTAGATCCATTTCAGTTGTTTATGCCAGTATCAATATTAGCTTCTTTGCTTTAAGCTGCACATTCCTGGGAACTGAAATTCTCTTTTGAGTAACCAAGTGCTTGTGATACTGCGCTGAGGACCAAGGAAAAGAATAAAAAGAAGTAGGACAATCTGTGAAAGTACCTAAACCTGCCCTTAAAATTTCTGATACCTTCCATGTTTACCTGGTAAACTAGTTTCCTGACTATTACCAAACCCCTGAACATGCGGTACCCCTCTTCCGATCCTATGACAATTGAATAACTCAATTTTGGTAGCTGAATTAGTGCTTCATTTGTTTAAGCTGAGTCCATGTGCGGTGAACTTCTTCGATATTTTTTTAAATAATCCTGTGATATCCGGGTGACATTTTGACCTGCTAAAATTTTCATCTCTCTGTGGCAGCTTCTTCTAATTTTCTTATTCGTAACAATGAAACTTTGGATGGTGATGATTTTGAATTGGGCCTTTGTTCAATGAACATGAGCATGATGTCTAACTTAGGGAGAGTCGAATCGTGTAATGATACCGATGAAAATAACTTACACAGATCTGATTCCCTTCTTAAGTCACAAGTCACAACATGATTGTCTTAATGTCAGCCAAGAGGTTGTCAAACCCACTTTGTGGACAGCTCCAATCATTGGATTAGATCTGTGTACTTCTCAAGTCCTTTTGGACTATTTTGCATCTAAATATAGTATCTTTGAAGAGACACAGTTGCAATGCATTGTTGTTTCACTGCCTGTCCCTAACAAATTCTAATTTGAGTTAGACCTTGTGCATGATGCACCCCTAACATTGCTATATTTTTTGCCCAAATGCGTACCTATTGAAAATTTCAGGTTTGTGGGTAGCTCATGTATATCTGCAGGCTTACTTACCGTGTCATGTTATATATGCTTGAGGCTGTCGATATGTATGCCTGTCGTTTTTTGGGTTGATCCTCAACTCTTTAGATTGTTGGTTTATGGTGAATTTTTCTTGTACATAGTCCAGTAGGTGATTTTTCTTTATTGAGACTGTTGAATCTTTTTTTTTTTTTTGTATATATAGTGCTAATCCAATGTGATCTCAGATGAAATGTTGGATTCTAGCCTTGAATAATGGAGTTCAAATTTTGCTTTTGCCGACATCTGGTAATCTCTTTCCCTTTTCTCAAACTCAGCATGTTTCTCCTGGTATGTGTTGATGGTGGATTTTCGTTTAAGGTTAAATTTGTAAAAAACCAGAAAAATCATGCGCTGACATCTTGTAAAAGATAAAGCCATTTATAAGTGTTAGATACTCCCTCACTTAATTCACCAAGAATGGAGCATGTAGCAACAATCCCATTCTGTGAATACATGAAATTCCTCCGAGGTTGGAGCATGTGGCAACAATCCCTTCCCGTGAATTTCATATCAGCCTTGTATTTCCAAAGACTCATTATCGGTGTGGCATGACGGGCGAGTGTTACTCTTACGGAGTAACACGAACCTCAAGCACTATAATGAAACCATGTCTGAAATACCGTGCAGCCGACTCTCGGTGTGTTATACTAGCCCGATTGAGCCCCTCTAGGTGTGTTATACTAGCCCGATTGATCATCTCGGACTGACCGTATCGGTCCGGATATGATCCGATCGCAGTCATACAACTCCATAAGCATGATTGGATGACCCGGATCAATTCCATCACCCCCAAGGTGTATGGAATACCCACGGCCAACCCCGCATGGTCGGTCATTGGCCTAGCTTGCCAAGAAACCGTTCATACCAAGCATTATGGACTAAAACCCTAAATTAGGGTTTGCGGCATATTACATGTGTTGCAAAGCGGTCTCAACCATCCATCTTCGCAGGTATAGATGGAGGGTGTAGATGTAGACTTAAAGGGCCCGAGCATGTCAACACGATCACCGCGTGGGACCGCCTACACACTTGACCAATCGGTCAAAACCAACAATGTTTGGTCAGACAAAATCGTCACCCAAACAAGAGACGGTGCTGCGGCTTTGAAAGCCAAAATTAGGGTTTCAAGCCATCGCGCGTCCATCTTCTCCGGCACGAATGGAGGGTCACAAATTAGATTAAGCAAGGGCCGGTCATACCGGCATGACCATCGTGGGCCCATCTACCTCCTCATGTGTTCTTCGGCCAAGGCATATCATGCCTGGTCAATCCAAAATGTGCGTCCAAACTAGCATGGCCACGCCTCCCAAACCACAAACTGATCTCGACCGCTCAACTTCACCTGGATGATTTGAATGGCTTAGATCACGTTTTCATGGGATATTCGGTATAGGCATGAACACCACCGCCATCTTCATGTCAAACCCATCGACCAAGACCGACCAAATTAGGTCGTCTTAGAACGCCAGGAAAAAGCATGATGCGCGGCCTTTTATGGCATCAATTTCCTATTGCAAAATCGATCTCAACCACTCCTCTTTGCCAGGTCAAATTGAGTGGCCTAGATCGCACCTTCATGGGACAGTGAGACATGGACGTGTGTCACCCAAGATGTTTGTCTATACACATGCCCGGTCGGTCCTCTCCAAATCCCTTTCCATGCTTGGTTTCGACCAAGTCTGAAGAGTGATGCTTGCGCACCTCTTCAAAAAACCTAATATTCATTAACGGTCGCGAGATGAGTGTCTCAAAGATCATCTCATCCGTCCAACTTCACTACTTGGTTATACAACCCCGGTCGGGAGTTATTTGGTCGGTGAGGCGTCATTACCCATCACTTTACCACATCATAATGCGACTGCACAAAATACACACGATGCTTCACAAGTATCGACTTCCTGAATAACACAAATTATTCAATTCAAAGATTACATGCTATCTTTCGTGGATTCACGATCCACATTCCGTTATCAATCATGTCACAAACCGGGGACACATCGGGGTATTGGTCTCAGCGGTTTACGTCGTGCAGCGTAACGCGCCATCACAAGAACGTGTCGAAATCATGGACGGTTAGAGATGAAACAGGAGAAGTGGGCAAGACTGGTCGTGTGGCACCGACGCACAACTCCATTACTCCATCACTCCACTTCCTCCACTTCCCACGAGACGTGAATAAGGCTCAATGACTTGTATAAATAGGTTCTCCGCCCCTATTTCAAACAACAACACAAGTCCGACGGGACAGAAAAAACCAAGTGTTAATACAAAAACGTATTCCAACACCCCGAGCTTGCTTGCATCAATCACAAGCTTGCTCACCTTTACACAAGTCATAAGCAAGCCAACACCTTCACAATCTCAACACCTTATTCGCTTCCCTCCCTAAGATCAACCCCATCTCCTTCACTTTGATCAAACAAGTCCTGAACGGCCATTTCTTTGTTTAGGCCAGACTTGTACAGATTGATCTCTCGAATCTACAAGCACTCACCGCGCGAGTGTATTTATTTAAGGTTTAAATTCATTCCTCATCCACACCCCAAATTACTAAATTCTACAGGATTAGTTTTCACCCATAAACAATTGGCGACACGGTGGGAGATTGATCTCTCGGTTACAAGAATCGAATTCTCAATTCTTCGGTTTTCGTCTCACGATGTATCCTCACCAGAATTCGCAGTGGTTCGGATATCATGGGAAGCATAGCTGGAATGTTGGAGGATGTCTTGGCAAATCAAGCGGTATCACCGAGATGCGTAACGAGACATTTCGCCTTTTGAATGATATAAGACAACTACAAGAAGGGTCGATAGGCATCAACTCGGATAGCGCAAGAAACGTTGAATCCTTAGTCGGGGAGTCACACTTTACAAGTGGAGAAGCAAAAAGAGCACGCGGTGAAAACGAATCAAGAAAGATGGACAACATGGTCCAGATGAGAGAAAAGACTTGTCCGGAGTACTACAATGCTCCGGATAAAGAAAGGGAGCTCGAAGCCTATGGAGCCTCGCTAGAGGATTTATATCTCAAAACTCTTGGCTTGGAAGCCGGAAGATGTCCAATCGCGTCGACTTTTCAACCGATGAAGAAATGCTTGAGGAAGGAGAAATCAATCAGAAATACTCGAATACAGAGGATGGGAACGTTCAATCCGATCACTCGGAGTGACATTACGACACCTTCCACATCCCTTTACCTAAGCAAGCGATCCGTGCAGAGATATGATGGCACTTGCAAATCTTCCAACTTCATCTCCTGTTCCACATCAAAGCCACGGAGAGACATTACAATGCCCACTAACACGGGAAAAGCGGACTCAAGGTACTTACATTTCCCTTCCCAATGAAGAAGATTCTGGAGCTACTAAGGCGTGGGTGCAAATGGAGAGGTGGAGCTACCCCGGTATGGGCGTCCGCCTACTTGATCAAGAAGTAATGGACCCGAGGTACTATCATTTCCACCGGTTCCTCCATCACCCCCACCCCGGTGAATGCAATGCTTTGAGCGCATTGTTCGGAGATAGCTTGGTCCAGAGCGATAACTCGAGAGATTGGTGCGGAGTATTTTCTTAGAAAGGCTACTCAGGTTCGATACAAGTGAGGCTTCGAAAGCAAGTAAGTTTTACTCAACAATTTTACAGGAAAGATAGTTTAGAATTCACTGGGGACTTAACATCGCCACGTGGAGAAAGAGGCTCGGTGATCAAACACCATGTTTGTTTCCATTCGTACCTCCCTTTTACATAACATTTGCAATTTCATGTGCAATCATTCATGACCAAGATGCAAATTTCATTTAACATAATCCCTTTCAAAAAAGGTTGTCCACAAAACTATCTCAAAATAAACCAATTCAATTACCTATTATTTCAAAACCGGAGGTCAAAGAAAATCCTCACTATCACTCAAAAAAGAAAAAAGCATCTAAAAAGGCAAGTATATAACACGAATACTTCAAGGAAAGTCCTTCAAGAACAACTCGTCCTTCGGGGCAAGAGAGACCTTCATCCTTTGAAGCATGACTGCCTGACTCCAGTTCCTTAGACAACTTCTCAACCTCTTCTTCCCGGCGAGCAACACGGTCCGCGGAAGGGACTTAATCTGTAATTTGAGAGCTCCTGAATCTTGGAGAAACCTTTGAAGAACCAAGGAGCATTGAAGTCATGATGCGCAAACACGTCCGATGGCACCTCCAATCTTCAATCATCTCCTCGAAAACTGCTCGACCAGTCGTGACGCTCATCCCCCTGGATAGAAACTAAAGCTTCTTGGACGCGGTTGACCAACGCAAGACGACTTTTGAGTTTCGTGGTGGTAGCAATGTGACCATGCTTCTCCCATATCGCTGTGTACAACTCTTTGAACTGAACCTAAGATTACCGAATCCACCAACCAACACATGGCCTGGATAAGGGATAGTAAAAGGAGGATCGAACAAAGCCCAGTGGCCGCATCACCGGTAATTCACTAACCGCTGGAGCCTTGTAAGTTGCGAGGCCTTTCGGAAGGAGTCACCACAATATCCATATTGATTGGAACACGTTCGGGATGGATATCAAGAGGAGAGCCGCCTCAACTATAGCCGAGCACTGCCTCTCTACATTCCTTCCGGCATCTATTTCGCTCTCGGGTGCTAATTTCCATCACGATCCCGTCAACAAGATCACTAAGGAAGCGCCTCGTCCAACCGAGCTTGCATCATCCTGTCATGGTCCTGGAAAAGAAGTGGTTTCCCGGACTTCTCGGTGTAAATATCGGTATTACCCGGACTCTAAAGATCGGTCCGCCGGACTTCTCAACATGAAGATCGGTTTCTCCGGACTTCTCGAAGATGAAGATCGGTACTGCGACCTTCTCATTTTGAATGCGCGCAACCTCGGTGAAGACATTCTCTTTCGAAATTCCACGATTTCAAGCAAGGATCGTTTTAGAAAGAATTTACCTTTGGAGAGATGAAAGGACCGATGGGAGGAGATTTAAATACTTGCATATTGGAGGAATTTAGGATTACCGGACCGCATGCTTGCCTCTTAGGTCTTTCTCCTACTTGGGGACCTGCAACCCTCGGCTCTGGTCCGTTTGGCTGGAAGTGGCTTCAACCGGAAATGCTTCGTCAAGACGTCGAGAAGATGGCTCACTACGGGAATCTATCGCAACACTCTCCGAAAAATTTACGGAAAACCAACGTTGTCTCCCCCAAAATTCCTTATACTTATCGGTTATCACCGGGTTTCTCCCAATAGGCCGAGAAGGAAGGCTCACCGTTCCAAAAACATGCCGACGTTAAGAATATTCGGGAGAGATTCTTTGAACCCTTGGTGAGCGAATAAATGGGACACCGATCAAATCCCATTTGGCGACAGCAGCCCCATCAATATTGTACGGAGTCACGGAAAATTCTCCAGTTAAATAGATACGGGACATATCCTGGAATGCGCTGCGAGTAAATAAGTTCTCCAGATTTCATAGTTTCGACATCGGTACACAACACAAAGATCAAGACCATCGGAAGTGATAGCAAAAGTCTTTGGTTGAACAATGGAAGGGTGGTGGACCCCCATGGACGAAAATCTCTGACACATTGTCAAATACGTCCACAAGTTTCGCACCACCTCTGGGACGCCTTTTATTCCAACGGAGTATTCTCGAGCCACCATATAAGTTATTGAGAGAATTTCCAGGAGTAGGAGCGTAACTTTTGAAGTGTTCCCATAAGAGCGCTTGAAGAAAAGCGAAGTGAATGTGCGACTCCACCTTCTTGTACCCGTTAGAAGCATGCATGTCCATTGCTAAAGCATCCAAATGAGAATACGGTGATCAAAGAACAATGAGCCCAAGAGGAAGAACTTCACCCTTCGCCGGCCTTATAGCAATCTTAACAAGGTCACTTCTAATGGTCTTCTTTCCCGAACCATCATCGAATATATCCATGGATAGCCATAAAGACAGGAAAGCAATCACACTAAGCTCATTTTTCCAACTCTTGATCTGGCTCGGGTCTGGAGACCACTCCGACACCCACCGGTGTAAAAGCACCTCGCATCCTTTTTCTCCTCCTTGTCCAGCCGTCGAATTCGCCACCTTTTTGAAGTATAGCACCATAGTTACTTTGTTCCGTATCGAGAGCTCGTAAGAGAGACTTCCGAAGAACGAGTTCATTAATGCATCCACACTCTCCAAAGTAATAGTCATCTCTCTCCCATCTAGATATGGCTGTGTGTGAGTAGAAATCAATTTAAATGAAGGTAATCAAACCCGCGATGTCTTTCCTAATTTCGAGAGTAGCAAAGATGCCATGATCGCATTGAGGATCTGCGCTTTGGTCAAATTTTCCTTAATGCCCTTATTACTCAACATGCGTCTCATCCATCCTTCATAAGAACCCGGTGGAGCATGGCAAGTCTTGAAGTCAATAGGAGAAGGCGGATATTCGTTTCTCGGAGACAAAATCTCACCACAAGTGCTTTGAAGAAGAGAATGGATCGGGTTTCCATATTTTACTGAATCGGAAAGCAAGACTATCTTATGAGAAGGATGTCTCCTAATGCTTGGGAAAAAGGCGAGGTGAACAACTCATCATCAATGTTCGGCATATCTTTGAAGCTGTCAACACTTCCTGACTTGGCACCAACATTATCTTCAGAAGACATCTCAACAGGGATTCTTTTCTTCCACAATGAAATAAAAGACAGGAGTTAGAAATTGTATGAAAGCACAGGAGAGATGTAGTCACACACGGCAAGACACAACTCACATCGGAGCACACGATGGCGGTCCAAACACCATTCAATTCCTAGGTACAAATTTTAGTCTGGTATTGATTTCGATCAGTATTGGTATCCAAGTCTGTACAAGTTTCAAGTCCGCACAACTTTATCTCCGGTATTGGTTTCAAGTCCTGTGCAAATTTCGATTTGGTATTGATTTCAAGTCGGTGCAAGTTTCGACTGGTATTGATTTCAAGTCCTGGTACAAGTTTTCTGAATTTCGGTCAAGCGTATGTGGGTGAGACCCACGGTCAATCAAGCATGCACGCGGGCCCACGTTCATTCTCGCGCATCATAACACGATTTTCTTTGTTCATGGGAATCGTGTATGAGATTCAAGCCAAGGTTTTCCTTTTCAAGATACAACCTAAAATCTAGGTTTTGCATGCAATGGTGGAAAGACTAAGCATATGCACATCTTACAAAAGGTGTTTACCTAGCAAGCTAGGGTTTTTACTAAAAAAAAAAAAAAAAAACCAGAAACTCACCTTGGGCGACGACGGACAGCAACAACGGCTTAATTCCGATTAACGAGTTCGGCGGAGTGGCGGCGTTTAGCGGCAGCAGCAAAGGTCACGGCGGGAGCTGCTCAAACAAAAAAAAAAAGAGAAGAGGAGAACTCGTGAGGAAAAAGAAAAGGATTTTGTCTCTTTTATAGACAAAAAATTAGAAGAATCCCAATAGGAGAAGGATTCCTCCCTTATTTGGTTTCCTCTTTTGATTCAAATACCCAAAAGAAAGAAACCGGCCCACCGGGGATTCCATACAAGCGTGACGGCGTGGGAAACTAGCGGTCGGCCAACACTCTTCCGTAAACTCCTTTTTATCTGTCTTTCTCACATATGTATGTCACCATCTCATGCCTACCACACAATAGTGTAACCATTATGTGCTAGAGCGGGGGACTTAATGTTGATGGTGGATTTCGTTTAAGGTTAAATTTGCAAAAACCGAGAGAAAAAATCATGGCGACATCTTGTAAAAGATAAAGCCATTTATAAGTGTTGGATACTCCCTCACTTAATTCACCAAGAATGGAGCATATAGCAACAATCCCATTCCGTGAATAATACATGAAATTCCTCCCGAGGTTGGAGCATGTGGCAACAATACCTTCTGTGAATTTCATATCAGCCTTGTATTTCCAGTACTCATTATCGGTGGCATGACGGCGAGTGTTACTCTTACGAGTAACACGAACCTCAAACACTATAATAAAATCATGTACTGAAATACCCGCATGGTGACTCTTGTGTTATTATACTAGCGATTGAGCCCCTCTCGGTGTGTTATACTAGCCCGATTGAGCATCCGGGGATCCATGTCGGTCACGGATATGATCTCGATCGCGATCATCCAACTCCATAAGCATGATTGGATGACCCCGGATCAATTCCATCACCCCCAATCGGTATGGAATACCCACGGCCGACCCCGCATGGTCGGTCATTGGCCTAGCTTGCCAAGAAACCATTCATACCAAGCATTATGGACTAAAACCTAAATTAGGGTTTGCGGCATATTACATGTGTTGCAAAGCGTCTCAACCATCCATCTTCGCAGTATAGATGGGGGGTGTAGATGTAGACTTAAAGGTCCCAGAGCATGTCAAAACGATCACCGTGGGACCCTTCCTACACACTGACCAATCGGTCAAAACCAACAATGTTTGGCCGTGACAAAATCGTCACCCAAACAAGAGATGGCAGCACGGCTTTGAAAGCCAAAATTAGGGTTTCAAGCCATCACGCGCGTCCATCTTCTCCACGAATGGAGGGTCACGGATTAGATTAAGCAAGGGCCGGTCATACTAGCATGACCACCGTGGGACCATCTACCTCCTCATGTGTTCGGCCAGGCATATCATGCCCTGGTCAATCCAAACGTGCGTCCAAAAAACTAGCATGGCCGCGCCTCCCAAACCACAAAGCCGATCTCTCGACCGCTCAACTTCACCTGATGATTTGAATGGCTTAGATCACGTTTTCATGGGATATTCGGTATAGGCATGAACACCAGCCTACCATCTTCACGTCAAACCCATCGACCAAGGCCCAGGCCAAATTAGGTCGTCTTGGAACGCAATAGGGAAAAAGCATGATGCGCGGCCTTTTGCGGCATCAATTTCCTATTGCAAAATCGATCTCAACCACTCCTCTTTGCGGGTCAAATTGAGTGGCCTAGATCGCACCTTCATGGGACAGTGAGACATGGACGTGTGCACCGACATCTTGTCTATACACATGCCAGTCGGTCCTCTCCAAATCCCTTTCCATGCTTGGTTTCGACCAAGGCCGAAGAGTGATGCTTACACCTCTTCAAAAAACCTAATATTCATTAACGATTCGCAGATGAGTGTCTCAAAGATCATCTCATCCGTCCAACTTCACCAACTTGGTTATAAAACCACAGTCGGGAGTTATTTGGTCGGTGAGGCGTCATTACCCATCACTTTACCACATCATAATCTGATACACTAAAATACACACGATGCTTCACAAGTATCGACTTCCCGAATAACACGTTATTCAATTCAGCATTACATGCTATCTTTCGTGGATTCACGATCCACACATTCCGGACATCAATCATGTAACAAACTGGGGGACACATCTTTTTTGGGGTATTGGTCTCGGCGGTTTACGACGTGCGGCGTGCAACGCGCCATCACAAACGTGTCGAGAAATCATGGACGGTTAGAGATGAACAGGAGAAGTGGGCAAGACTGGTCGTGTGGCACCGATGCACAACTCCACTACTCCATCACTCCACTTCCTCCACTTCCCACGAGAGACGTGAATAAGGATCAATGACTTGTATAAATAGGTTCTCCCATATTTCAAACAACAAATACAAGTCCGAGATGAGACAGAAAACCAAGTGTTAATACAAAAAAGTATTCCAACACCCGAGCTTGCTTGCATCAATCAAAATCTTGCTCACCTTTACATGTTACAAGTCATAAGCAAGCCAACACCTTCACAATCTCAACACCTTCTTCGCTTCCCTCCCTAAGATCAACCCCATATCCTTCACTTTGTGACCGAAACAAGTCCTGAACGGCCATTTCTTGGTTTAGGCTGACTTGCCATGGTTGATCTGTCGAATCTACAAGCACTCACCGCATGCGATGCATTTGTTTAAGGTTTAAATTCATTCCTCATCCACACCCCAAAATTACCAAATTCTCAGAGGAGTAGTTTTCACCCATAAACGGTATGTTACGGTTATAATTGATTGATCATTAGAAACATTGAGAACAATGTTTAGTTTAGCTTTGGGGGTGAAAAGTAGATACCATATGGCTGATCGCATGTTATAATTGAAACATAACTCTTTCTTTTGTTATAAAAATAAAATAAAAATGGAGCTCATTTACCTTGAATTGTGATGCATGTGCATGTATGATATCCTAGGGTTCTTAGTCTAGATGATGAGGCACCCCTGATTCTAGCAAAATTTACATGTGATATAGAAAATTTGCACATGCACGATCTACCAAGCGTGTATAGCGTCGGTGTTTCATAGGTTAAATAGGCTGCCAATCATCTAGAATCTTTTGAATGAGACTTAACTAGGATTTGTTCTTTGGTTGGCTAGGATAGAAGTTGGAGGATACATTAAGAAAAACAACCATTGAATTTAACCGGATGCATCGACCTCTTGCTAAAAGTGTCTTTTTCTGTTTTCGTAAAGTTGTGTCATCATATGTTTGTATCTCGTTATTCCAAAATCAGTTGGAAAAAAAAGTATTCATTGAATGTTCTTATGTTCTGTTTCAGTAAAAAAGTTAAAGTTCCTATCTTGCCTCAAATCAAGAGAGCAGTCAATGTAAATATGCAATCAATGATCCTTTTTGTTATATGTTGTAAATAATGTTGTAATAAGCAAGGAGGGTGTAGCCATCGATGTACAACGCGGGTAAGATGAAGTATCACCAACTCCTCAGGTGAACATTCACAATTCTCGTAAAGCCGGACAATTAGCTTGGCTTTGAATTCAGTTTCTCTTAGTAATTGGCAGTCATAACTTTACTACAAGAAACCATTCTCTATGCATGTCTAAGGTGATACACTTTACCTCTTATCACATGTCTTTAGTTGTTTCAGTGCTAAAATTGTGCCTTTGAAAGCTAGATTGACATATCCAATTTTTGTGAGCTAAAACTGAAATGCATGTATAACTTTCATGAAATCTGAGCTTATATTTTGTCCTAGAAATTTGTGGATATTTTCTAAGCAAACCCTCACGAGACTTCAACTCGTCCACTAGGAACACTTAGTGGTTTAAAAGGCTTATTGAATTCGCTAAATGCAATTGAGAGACCAGCGACAGTGCTGTAGGTAGGATTTTATAGTTTTTGGTTTACTTGAGGACAAGTAAAATTCAGGTTTGGGGATATTTGATAGGTGCTAAATACTGCATAATTTCATGTATTTTTATTGGCATTTTTCGTATCTATCGTGCTTTAAATTATTATCTTATACCAAATTATATATTTTACTGTGTTCAGATAAATTGGCTTGTGAAAAGTTATTTTTTTTGGGATTTCAAGTAGTTTAAAAACCTTGTAGCCTAAAGAGACTGAAAGGGGCAAAGAATGCGTGGTGGCATAAAAGTTCAGAGTTCCACAAGGCGTTGGCGCAGCTAGACTTTTGAATGAGCCTGGAAGAGTGGAGATCCAAGGCCTTAAACCAAACGTCATCTCCAGTTCAAATCATCAACATTGATGACACTGCCCAACACTGAATACTTATCCATCTCCAAGATCAAATTGGATGCTCCTACTCAACACTGTTAGAACTCTCCCCTTCTCCCATTTCCACCCGACACCACCTCCTTCTCTCACATCACCATCCATCTGTTCTAGCACCTAGACAATAGGCTCTATCTTCAACCTTTCTCTGCAAACCCACCTCCCCTCCGCAAAATCACTAGCATCGTCTAATCTTTTCTCCTCTTTGTCAAACCCATACTCTACCACCATCTTACCCGATCAGATTTGATTTCGAATGTCTACTTTTATCTTTGTGCCCATTTCAATCTTGCCTTAGATAGCAGTAGCTATTATGTGAGGAACAATATGCTGGCGAATTGGTCTCCACTGTAGCGAGAATGGCAAACGAAAGATCTGAATTTTCAGTTCTCTACAACATCAACATCATCAGACAACTAGTGGAAGCAATAGGGTGACGGTGGTGAACACAAGCAACAGATGTTGTCCAATTAGGTCTGAATTTGACTTCCTGGAATTTCCGACAGCATCGGAAATTGGTGAAGGCAGTGTAATGGCTATGTGTGTATGAATGAATAGTACATCAGTGGTGAGTAAAAAGAATTCAAATCCCTAAATTTCTTCTTGTGCATTTATTAATTATTGGGATTTGTATGTTGGGAGAAGTTTTGTATAAATAGGGAGGAGTTTTCATTTTGTAAGGCATGCCCGGATTAGCCGGAGCACCAAGCAGTAATATAGATTAAATTTCAGTATTTCTTCACCATGTGTTGAATTTCATAACTAGGGTTGAGATGAAGGTCTTAATCTAATGTCAGCATATAACTTTGAAATCTATTGCATATGGAATGGTTTAGTATTTGTGTGCCATCATATAACTTTCAATTTGAATGTCTTGCATCCTTAGTTGTTAGAACATTTATATGCCGTTACTCCAACTCGTGCTTCATTTGATATGGTTGGTATGTGATTAGTTGTGCTATAAAAAGACATTTGATTCTAGGGATTAATCCTTTAGTTGACAGTAAACCTTCTACTTAAGAATATTTACATTATCGGAAGAACGGGAGACTCGTTTCTCACCGCCGATTCAAGGGACAACACTGTTAGATGAATTATCTAGCCTAGGTTAAGTACTAGATTCAACTGCCCTAGTACTTCTTGTTTGTGTGTTTAAATCATCTATTTCATTTGTTCTTTGCATCCTAGTTTATATTTCATATCATTTGTTTCGTCGTATCGACACCCAACAAAACAACCTTTGTGTTATTCTTTCTTTTGAATCAGTTTTAGTAAGACTTTGGAATCAACTCTACACCCACCTTGTCCCTGTGGATCGACTTGTATTTGCACTATACACAATAAGACACTGTGCACTTGCAGTTTAATATTGTAAGTATCTTTCCCAACCTACCATCAAGCATATGGATGAGAAGTTGCAAAGTTTATTTAATTTGTATTCCATATGTATTGATAGTTTTGTCACTAAAATTGACAAAGGGGAAGATGGTTAGAGCACTACTCGGTCGAACTCGCAAGCGTTGCTATTTAAAGCTTGTTTGTCAAGTTTGGTTGCCAAAACTATAAGTCTTGATTTCTAGTCTACTTATAGCTAAGTCTAGATTTAGGATAGAAAGTGTAGTTGAGCTCTAGACTCGACGACGTTCATCATGCAAAGAGGAAGAACTACTCAAGGAACTGGTGGAACTTCATCGATAAAAAGGTATGTGGAAGACTTGAACTTATCTATCACTCAAAAGTCTATCTACTCTATCTCCTATCTTGAGACAAAAGTATAGCTATATAGACTTCGATTATACACATTTTCTATTTCGATCCGAGTTTATCTCGCCTTATCAATTTCTCAAAATATGTGTTGGTAAGCTTTCGCTTTGGCCAAGTTCATCTTTACTAATGAGGAAAGTCATGTTGATTATTTCAGTTACTTGAAAATCGCTTTGATGAAAAATAATTTGTGAATAACAACTATATAACATCCTCTAAGAATGTCTCAATGATTGAAATGAGAGTTTAGAATATATAACCATGTTTTGGTATAAACATTGTATGTGAATTCATACTTGTGTAACCAAATTCCTTGAACCAAAGTATGCGTACTTTGTTGCTCAGGATGACCGGAGCTAAGTCAGCGTACCTGTACGCGTACTGTCGGAAGTTCACATCCCGTGAATTTCTCTCAAGTTTGTGAACCGAAAACAAACTCGGTCAGGGTACTTAAATATGCGTCTGTATGCGTATTTAAGTGGGTTATTTTCTAAAAACAGTTTAATTCTTGAACTAAGACATTTATAAATTAAAGAACGAAATCTTTGCAAACCATGGATATAATGTTTATGAATCAATTCGAGTGAATCAAAACTTTTTTTTGCATCCATTGTGTCTTGTATACTTCTATGAGATCTAAGAAATTGCACAACACTCTAACTAGTTCTTTTGAGTCATTTGTACTAGTTATGGTGAAGATGAATAAGGTTGATATGAAAGTGCTCATATGGCTAACTATTGGTTAACTACTGTTGAACCCACGACTTGTACACGTTTAGGTACAGTTACTCAAACATAAATGAAGTTACATTTCATGTGTGTACAACAAGCTAAGTTCGATCTAATGGTTGAAATATATTAGCTTGAATCTAATCAGGTTTTCATCTAACGGTGAATATTGAATGCTTTGTTACCAAGGTAACTTAGATTTCAAACCCTAATTTGAAGACTATATAAAGGAGAACTCTAGAAACTGGGAAACCTAATCCCCACAGCTCTTGTTTGATACTAGATGTAAGCTAGAATCGATTCTCCTTTAACCTTAGGTTTCTCTCGAGACCCTGTAGGTTAACGACTTCATTGGGATTGTGAAGCCAGACCCAACTGTTTTCTTTGTAGTTGCATGATCTGATCTTGCTGTTTATATCATGATTGAGTGCAATCGTAAGATTGGCTTGAGATTTATGTCTCTGATTGGCAAGATAGAAAAAGTAGTCACAAACACCTTCGTCTCATCGTTTGTGATTCCACAATATCTTATTTCGCTAGTCGATTAAGATTATTGTGAGGTGATTGATATTTCTAGGTTGTTCTACGGAAATATAAGTCATTATATCAATTGGTTCTGTTCACCTTGATTTATCAAAAGCATTTAACAAAACTCGTAGGTATTTCGTGGGAGACAAGATTTATATATTCATGTAGACTTTTCCTGTTTGAAACAGATTTGTTTATTAAAGTCTTCGACTTTGGTTCGTATCAACTCTTAGTTGTGGGTGAGATCAGCTAAGGGAATCAAGTGCGTAGTATCCTGTTGGGATCGAGACGTAAGGAGCGCAACCTGTACCTTGGATCGGTGAGATTGATTGGGGTTCAACTACAATGTAGGCGAAGTTAGTTTTTAGTAGGCTAGTATCTCAGAAGTGGCTTAATACAAGGTGTGTTCAATGTGGATTAGGTCCTTGGGTTTTTCGCATTCGGGTTTCCTCATTAACAAAACTTCGGTGCAAAGTAATTTCTTTTCCGCATTATATTTTTTTATATAATTGAAATATCACAAAGTTGTGCATTGAATCGATCAATTGGTAAATCCAA
The DNA here is from genome assembly GCA_023531295.1 of Papaver armeniacum. Taxonomy (NCBI): domain Eukaryota; kingdom Viridiplantae; phylum Streptophyta; class Magnoliopsida; order Ranunculales; family Papaveraceae; genus Papaver; species Papaver armeniacum. The sequence continues at coordinate 117,506 of JAJJWW010001296.1, read as the reverse complement.
CCTTTGGTTGTTGATTGAAAGCGATTGATCCTTGAACATTGGTCTTTGGTACCGTTCAAGTTATTTCTCTTGTATTCAATCACTGCAAATTTGTATTCGTTTGAGTAAGGATTGAATCAAGAAATTGAGATATAACTCGTTGATATACTTTTTATTAAGATTGAGTCTAACCGTCTAGTTGATTCTCTAAAAAGTATATTGGAGTTAGTCCATACAGATTGCTAAGCAAAATATTGGGTGAGGTTGTTGTGCCCCCACTTTTTCAGTTCATGAACTAATACATTTATAAATTAAGGAATGCAATCTTTTGCAAACCGTGGCTATAATGTTCACAAATTGATTCGAGTGAATCAAAATCGATTTTGCTTCAATTTTGTCTTGTATACTTCTATGAGAATATAAATTTTTAACAACTCTATCACTGGTTTCATTTGAGTCATTTGAACTAGTTGTGTTAAGATGAACAAGGTTGATACGAAAGTGTTCATATGGCTAACTTCGGTTAAGATAAAATAGTTGTGAAGCCATGCCCAACTATTTTCAATGAAGTTGCGTGTTCTGATCTTGCTTTATTCTATCGTATTGAGTACTATCTTCTCTAATATTTTCTCAAGATTTAATCTCCGATAGGCAAGATAAAAAGTAGTCACAAACATCTTCGTCTCATCGTTTGTGATTCCTCAATATCTTGTTTCGCTACCATATGATTAAGATTATTGTGAGGTGATTGATATTACTAGGCTGTTCTTCGGCAATATAAGTCCGGTGTATCAATTGGTGCGTAATTTATCAAAATACGAAAAAAAACTCATAGGTATTTCTGTGGGAGACAGATTTATCTATTCAATAGACTTTTCTGTGTGACACATATTTGTTTATCAATTCCTCGACTTTGGGTCGTAGCAACTCTTAGTTTTGGGTGAGATCAGCTAAGGGAATCAAGTGAGTAAAGTCCTGCTGATTCGAGGCGTAGGAACGTGATTGTACCTTTATCGGTGTGAGATTGGTTTGGGCTCAACTACATTCCAAATTTGAAGTTAAATTGCAGTAGGCTAGTGTATGTAGTGGCTTGTTAGAGCACTACTCGGTTCCAAAACTCGAGTCGCTTAATATGTAAACTACAGTTAACTTCGATAGGTTATACTAGAAGTGATGGAAGTATTGTGCTCCAGTTACTCACAAAGATCTAAAGATGGATTGAAGACAACAAAGACATTATCCTTCAGCTTGAGGTTAGTAACTACGACTTGACTTGTTCCATTTCTATATTGTGTCTTTCAAATCTTTTATGTTGAAAACAAAACTGCGAAGCATGAACACTCTATATAGACATAGTATTAAGGAATACAATACGAGGTTTATTGCTTAACCATTAAACTTTGTAGATAAGACATCGACATAATCGTTTAAATGCTATTGTGATTATGTATGGGTATGAGGTGAGGATTTCATCCTGGGAAACAATGTTTTACATGTGTTTTAAGGAAGTAAATTCATGAACTTGTTTTGTGAATCGAAAAGGAAATCGCCAGGCGTTATTGGTATTGTTATTCATTGCATATCTTGTGAACAACCGCTCATGACTTTTTTGTGTTCTTATGAGGTGATTACTATGCATAGTCACACTAGATCATGACATAGTATGCACAGTACTCACATGGAGGTAGAACCAAATTTTGGAAAGCTAGTGTGACTATGCACAGTACTCACATAGAGGTAGAACCGAAACTTGTTTTGGTAGAACCGTTAAACCCGTGATTAGTGATTGATTGTTCTTGATCAATCACATGGTTCTTGAAAGTCATATGAACCAATTCTAAACTTGTTTGGAAGTGTGGAAAATCCGTTTCAAGATTGTAAGTATGAAAGAGGACTTACAGAGTAAGGATGTCGACATAGTTTGAACATGTGCGAAGAACGCTTTATCTTTAATTGTTCAAAGTTATTTCTTAATAGCTAAAGGAAGAAAATCCCAGGATCGAAACATAAATAAGTTAAGAATCTTTTATTTAAGGTTTTAATTTTATTTTAGGAAAATGAGAATTATTAATATGCATTTAGTAGTTGGAGATTTTCCAAAGAGATTTTCGGTCATTATTTTGGACAGAGCATTTCTAGGAATTAAGGAAACCGAATTTGGAATATATTGCATATCTTGAGAATATTTTCGATTTTAGAAATTCTTTGGTGTCCAAGCTTCCTTGTCTATAAATACTTGAAGTTTGCATTTCTAGTAAACTAATCCTTCGTATAACAAGAACTTTCTCGGTTGTCTTTATTCTTTGAGTTGAGCCGCCTATTCGGAGAGGAGAGTAACCTAATTAGGCGAAATCTCATACGACCGCTCGCCTTTAAAGTCTTCTTTGGGATTGAGAAGCTCTATTAGTACCGTTTGTGGGAAACTAGATGATTGTGTTGTTATTTTAGTTTTCGATTATTGATCTGATTGACTAATGGTTGTTGAATCTTTGATTGCACCTAGTTTGTTTATTCTTGAGAACCTTCTCTTCTGATATAAGGCTCACTCGAACTATATCAAGGATTTAAACGCGTTTCTACGGATCTATGTTTTTCCGCATCCGTAAGATAGATACATTGATTTGCTATTGTTAATGCACTCCTCACATGCGACAAATCAATAAGAAATCAAGTCTGTTTTTGCAGGTTGTTACTTTGAAGATTAATTAGAAGATTGAAGACTTTGAAGATTTGAAGAAGAAGTTTTTGTGAATCATTAAGAAGATATACTAGATCTAGTCCTAAAGAGAACGTCTGTTCTGCTAGGATATTTGGTATCAAATATCTATTGAGAACTTCGGTTGGTAGATATTATCAAAACAAGAATATCCAGGTTTGAGTAACTAGGATTTTAGTTTACTTAGTAGTATCTACACGAAGTTGCAGGTTCACTTTTTGTAACGTCTTAATTCATTAAGTATTCAAATCTGGACTAGGTCCCGGGGTTTTTCTACAAGATTGTAGTTTTTCTCGTTAACAAAATTCTGGTGTACGTGCTTTACTTTATTTCCGCATTATAATTTTTTTTATATTATAATTAAAGTAATTACACTTGTATATTAACTAGGCACTTGATATTTATCTTATAAGGTTTTAATATTATCAAGTGAACACTTTGTTGTTGTATTGTCTCGATTTCATATCCATAGACGATCACACAAAGTGTATTGGATTCCTCCACTTGACTTTGATATTCTCACATTGTTAGGCCAGTCCGGACTAACCCTATTTCAAGTGGACACTGTGTTGTAATATTCCTTGAGTGATTGTATCTCCAAGAGGTTTATACACAGTGGGTCTTGTATAGGTTGTGATCAAACTAAAAGATTGTGGTGTATTTGGGTACCCTCATCTTTTCACGACTTAATACAATGTGGTGTTCAAATCTGGACTAGGTCCCGAGATTTTTCTGCATTTGTGGATTCCTCGTTAACAAAACTTCTGGTGTCTGTGTTATTTCTTTTTCGCATTATATTTGTTTATATAATTGAAATATCACAGGTTGTGCGTAGTTCAATCAATTAGATAATCCAACTTTTGGTTGTTGATATAAATTGATTGACACTTGAACATTGGTTTTTGGTACCGTTTAAGTTGTATCTCATAATAATCAGGCTCACGGATTCTACTTGTTTGATTTGTTGATTACATTGAGAAACAGAGATACAACTCCTGGATATATTTCCATTGATTGAGTCTGACTGTCAAGTTGATTCTCTTGGAATTATATTGGAGTTTGTCCATAAAGATTGCCTAAACGAAATATTGGGTGTTGTTTTTAGACCGCCGCTTTTTCATCATGAATATGTTATTCCAACTGCTTTTCCAACCATTGTTGTAAACTTATAATAGTAGCTTAATCAAAGACATACTAGAAGAAGAAGAATATTGAAAAACTATCAGTAGATAGTAGAAAGCTTGAACTTAAGTAATTTTTTCCTTTAATAGACACTTAAGGATGTTCCACCATCTAATTGAGTTTAATTCGTGAGGCTTACAAAAATGGATGATTGAATAAATAAGTTGCTAGTAGAGTGAAGAAGTGCGTCTAGTGCTTAGTTTGTATTTAGCTGGTCAGGTGCCTCTAAACATTGTAATGTCTGCATTAATAACTCTAACTGTCCTGTAACTGTCAGGCGGATGCTATAACTTTTAGAGCACTGCTCGGTCGAACTCGCAAGCGTTTTTATCTCAAGCTTGTTTGTCAAGTTTAGTTGCCAAAACTATAAGTCTTGATTTCTAGTCTACTTATAGTTAAGTCTCGTACTAGGATAGTTGACAAAAGTCGTATAGCTATATAGACTTCGATTATACACATTTGTTATTTCAAGCCGAGTTTATCTCGCTTATTATTTCTCGAAATATGTGTTGGTAAGCTTTATATTTGGCCAAGTTCATCTTTACTCGTGACGAAAGTCATGTTGATTATTTCAATAACTTGAAAATCGCTTTGATGAAAAATAGTTTGTGAATAACAACTATATAGCATCCTCTAAGAAAGTTTCAATTATTGAAATGAGAGTTTAGAATATGTAACCATATTTGGATATAAGCATAGTGTGTTATCACGTTTGTGTATAAGTCCAAAACCGGGAACCCAATGTATGCGTACCCGTACGTGTACTGGCGGTTGTTGGAAATCCGGGACAGTATGCGTACACGTACACGTACTGGCGGCAATTTCACATCCGTGAATTTCTGCTAGAGTTTGAAAGTAAAAACAAACTCAATCCGATTAATTAAGTACGCGTACCTGATCGCATACTTAGGAAGGTTACTTTCTAAAATCGGTTTGTTCATGAACTAAAATATTTATATATATAAGGAACACAATCTTTGTAAACCGTGACTATAATGTTCATGAATCGATTCGAGTGAATCAAAACCGATTTTGCTTCGATTGTGTCTTGTATACTTCTATGAGATCTAAGCAATTGAACAACTCTCCAACTAGTTCGTTTGAGTCATTTGAACTAGTTATGGCGAAGATGAATAAGGTTGACATGAAAGTGCTCATATGGCTAACCATTAATTAACTATTGTTGAACCAACTAAATGTACACGTTTAGGTACGGTTACTCAAACCTAAATGAAGTTACATTTTATGTGCGTATAACAAGCTAAGTTAGATCTAACGGTTGAAAGATATTAGCTTGAACCTAATCAGATTTTCATCTAACGATGAATATTGAATGCTTTGTTACCAAGGTAACTTAGATTGCAAACCCTGATTTGAAGACTATATAAAGGAGAACTCTAGCAACTGGGAAACCTAATCCCCGCAGCTCCTGTGTGATACTAGTTGTAAGCTAGAGTCGATTCTCCTTTAACCTTAGGTTTCTCTCAAAACCCTGTAGGTTAACGACTTCATTGGGATTGTAAAGCGAGACCCAACTATTTTCTTTGTAGTTGCGTGATCTGATCTTGTTGTTTATATTGTGATTGAGTGCAATCGTAAGATTGGCTTGAGATTTATATCTCCGATAGGCAAGATAGAAAAGTAGTCACAGACACCTTCGTCTCATTGTTTGTGATTCCACAATATCTTCTTTCGCTAGCCGATTAAGATTATTGTGAGGTGATTGATGTTTCCAGGCTGATCTTCGGAAAATTAAGTCCGGTCTATCAATTGGTTCATGTTCACCTTGATTTATCAAAAGACGGAACAAAACTCGTAGGTATTTCTGTGGGAGACAGATTTATCTATTCCTGTAGACTTTTCTATGTGAGACGGATTTGTTTATTAAAGTCTTCGACTTTGGGTCATAGCAACTCTAGTTATAGGTGAGATCAAGTTGTGGGTGAGATCGGCTAATGGAATCAAGTGCGTAGTATCAGTGTATGGGATCGAGAGGTGTTTAAGGAGCACAACCGCACCTTGAATCGGTGTGTGATATTGATTGGGGTTCAACTACATGCGTCCAAGCATGTTTGTCAATGTTAGTTTGTAGTAGGCTAGTGTATGTAAGCGGCTTAATACGAGGAACTGTGTGGTGTTTAATCACTTACTAGGTCCAATAGTCATTTTGGTTTTTCCATTATACATTTTCTATTTAGCGGTTCCTCGTTAACAAAACTTAGTGATGAAAGTGTGTGTTTCAATCACTTTGGAAATTACTTCTTTAACGATGCATTTTTACCAGTGGTAAGTAGAGGGAGTTTGTGTACTCCTTCCATGAGCTTAAGTCCGCGAACCCAGTCCGCGAACTTGAGTAGGTTATATCTAAAAGCAGTTTGTTCTTGAACTCATGTTTAAATAAACTAAGGAATGCTTTTGCAAACCGTGGCTATAAAGTTCATGAACCGATTCGAGTGAATCAAACCATTTTTGCTTCAATTGTGTCTTGTGTAGTTACATAAGATTTCCTTGCAATTGAACAACTCTCTAACTAGTTCATTTGAGTCATTTGAACTAGTTATGGCGAACAAGAATATGGTTGATATGAGAGTGATCATATGGCTAACCATTTGGTTGACTATTGTTGAACTAACAAATGTTAATGTTTGGGTATGGTTCATAAACCCAAAATTGAACATTTCATTTGTGTGTATCAAGCTAAGTTTTCGATCCAACGATTGAGAAATATTAGCTTGAATCTAATCAGGTTTTCATCTAATGGTGAATATTGAATGCTTTGTTACCAAGATAATATTGATTGCAAACACTGATTTGAAAGACTATATAAGGGAGAACTCTAGCAACTGAGAAACCGAATCCCCATACCTTACGTGTGATACTAGTTGTATAAGCTAGAGTCGATTCTCCTTTAAACTTGGGTTTTATTCTCTAAAACAAGTTAACGACTTAAAGACTTCATTGGGATTGTGAAGCCGCACTCGATACTACTTTTCTTGTAGTTGTGTGATCTGATCTTGTTGTTTCTATCGTACGAGTACAATTGAAATAATTGGCTTGAGATTTATATCTCCGATAGGCAAGATAGAAAAGAAGTCACAAACATCTTCGTCTCCTCGTTTGTGATTCCGTAATATTTTTTTCGCTGTGTCGATTAAGATTATTATGAGGTGATTAATAATACTAGGCTGTTCTTCGGTAATATAAGTCTGGGTTATTGATTGGTTCATGTTCACCTTGATTTATCAAAAGACAGAACAAAACTCGTATGTATATTTGTGGGAGACGGATTTATCTATTACCGTAGACTTTTCTGTGTGATACAGATTTGTTTATTAAAGTCTTCGACTTTGGGTCGTAGCAACTCTTAGTTGTGGGTGAGAACAACTAAGGGAATCAAGTACGTAGCATCCCTGCTGGGATCGGAGGCGTAGGAGCATAAATGTACCTTGGATCGGTGTGAGATTGATTGGGGTTCAACTACAACCCCGACCAAGTTAATTTGGAGTAGGCTAGAGTCTCGTAGCGGCTTAATACAATGTGTGTTCAACTGGACTAGGTTCCGGGTTTTTCGCATTTGTGATTTCCTCGTTAACAAAATTCCGGTGTCTGTGTGTTATTTCTATTCCGCATTATATTTGTTTATATAATTGAAATATCACATGTTGTGCGTTGTTCAATCAATTAGAATATTCGACCTTTTGGGTTGTTGATTTAAATTGATTGACACTTGGATATTGGTCTTTGGTACCATCCAAGTTATCTCTCTTTGATAAAGACTCGCAGATTTCTATTTGCTTGAGTTAAGATGAAATCGAGAGATTGAGATATAAACTCTTTGATATACTTTTTATCTAGATTGAGTCTGACTGTCTAGTTAATTCTCTAGAAAGTATATTGGAGTTTGTCCATACAAATTGCTAAGAGAAATATTGGGTGTGGTTGTTAGACCCCCTTTTTTCAATTGGTATCGGAAGCGGGCAAACACGTTTAAGGCCTTATAAGTCCGTGTTTGTAGCGATCGACTCTATGGATAGAGGTGCTATCTCTATTAACGTACCACCAGTCTTCGATGGCTCTAATTACTTATGGTGGAAAATTGTTATGCGAGCTTTTCTTCAAGCGTGTGATTTTCAATCATGGGTATATGTTGTTAATGGATATGATCCTCTCGTCGTGGAAGTTGGTGATGTAAACGTTCCCAAGAATATTGGTGAATACACCCCGGCTGAGGTACTTGCTGCAAAGCAAAATTCCGACGGTTTGAATGCGATCATACATGCCATTACCCCAAATCTTCAGCACCATGTGACAAACTGCACTAAGTCGCAAGAAACTTGGGATATCTTAGAAACCGTTTTTGAAGGTAATACCAGTGAAAAGGAAGCTAGGCTTCAAAACCTTAATTCCGATTGGGAAAACCTTTGTATGGCATATGAAGAAACATTTGATGAGTTTAATCACAAAGTGTCTGAAATTGTTAATGCATCTTTTGCATTGGGTAAGACTATTCCTGAAAAGGACATTATGATAAAAATTCTCAGATTCTAAGAAGCATGCCATCGTTGAGGGAAATAAACTTGATAATCTCTCTAGAAATACGCTGGTTGGGAAGCTTAAGATCTTTGATCATGAACATTCATCCAAAACTAAGGATGTTGCGTTCAAAGCACTAAAGGACACTAAATTACTTGAAAAAAGTAAAAAAGTGTATATCTCTGAAGATGATCACTGCGAGACGACTTCATCGGATGAAGATCTTGACAAATCAGTCTCGATGATCACAAGACAGTTTAGGGATCTTCTGAAGAGAAGTAAACGGTTCTCCAGATATAAGCCTAAGTCATCAGTCAAACCTCATAATCGTGTTCCTCCTAAAAATAGGGATATTGATGAAACTAATGACGAGGATATGCCTCGGTGCTTTAAGTGTAAAGGATTTGGTCATTTTGCAAACGAGTGCCCAAATCGCAGAAAATACACTGGGAACAAAGGTCTTGCTGCAACTCTTGATGAAATGTCTGACAACTATGACTCTAATGAAGACAAGAAATCAAGTGTTGCACTTCTTGGTGAAAGTATCGATTTTGATAATTGTAGCAATACATACATCAATCTTGATATTCTTTCAGAAGATAATCCAACTATTCTGGAAGATAAAGTTGATCCATACTTTGGAAACTCTGTTTATAATATTTCAGGTTCCACTATGTGCCTATCTGCGTGCACATTTCAAAAGCCTGGCTTTTATCCTAGATTGACGTGTTCGTATTGTTCTCAAAGGGGTCATGAACTTTCAAGGTGTTACAAGTACAAACACCAACTGAGGCACGTCAACAAACTTCAAAGAAGAGCAAATCATTTAACAAGGAAGCTTAAACTTGCTCAGAAGACCGCTGAGGTATGTAGGATTTTATCTTCATCTAAGAAGTTAGTTTCCAAGGACAAACTAAGACCATTAGAGAAGAAAGTATGGCCGAGTCGGTTTGATAGATAGAAGTCTGAGGATTCCTCTCATGAGGAAAATGGTGGACAAATTGTTGTTCACCGCAACACAATTTAATTGTGTTGATTGATTAAAATCTTGTCTCATGTGCCTGATCAAAGAGAAAATGGTTTTGTACCTCACGGGCTTTAAGAAAAGTTTTTTTTCTTTTTTTTTCTTAGTTTTTGCTCTTTTTTATTTTTCTACAAAAAGAGAGGGTTATGATCGTCAATTCTACTGTTTATAGGGTTGAGAGTTGGACGTGTACGAACCTGTTAAAGGTTTCGAAACCCTACATTCATTTTCCTTCTTTGAAACTCCTTTTTATCCCAAGACTACTTGTTGAGACTGTGATTTCCTCTCACAAACCCATACGCCTATGGATGCTCCAAGTGCCATGTCTTCTGATGGAAAGGATGTTAATATGATTGTCAAGCCATCAATCATGAAAGAAAACGAAAAAATCTCCGTTAGCTCCAACACTGAAAAGAAAAATAAGGAATGTGAGGAAGCCAAGAGTCGTTCCTTCAAACTCTCAGAAGTTTTCTGATGTTCTTGAAGTGTTGAAAGAGATGCGAAAGGAGATTCAACAAATAAAGGCTTTTGTGTATAAGACTCATGAAATTCGAAAGGCCACTGTTCGACATCATCGACCAAGAAGGTTTATTGATATAAACTCCTACCTTAATGAACCTTATGTCCCAATGGCTGTTGACGACAAGGAGTTCGGGGACGATAAAGAATTCTTCATAGGTCTTAACATCTAGTAAATCTTCTATTTCTCTGTTTTTGTTAGAAGAATAACTAGAGTTTGGAATAGCCATTATTGTGATTACATATAGCTATGTCCAACGTTTTCATCTTCATGTTTTTAGATTTATTGGTTTAAACTCTAAACTTGTTTGGAAGATGATTTTTGCAATATTTATCTTTATGGTTTTATATATTGCAATTTTTTATGGGATATGTGTGTTTGCGTCCGTGAACTATGATTGTCCCATATGTTGTCAAAAGTAAAGTCTTTCGTAAGTCGATATTCTTATATTGATAAAGGAATGAATGTACTTTTGACAAATACAAAAGTTAAGCCTATATTGTCAATTATTGATGGAAGATAGGTTAAAATCTTTTGTTTTCAAGGATTATGTCTATTGTATGTCATGGTGCAAATTGTGATAGAAAATAGAATTAATCCTTGTGTATTCCGTAGTAATTGATCTTCCCTGATCCATTTTTTGTGTATTATTGTGAGGCTCCGTAATGTGTCTTATGTTGAGCATTAAACAACCAAGTTGATTATTTTCATGATTAGCCGTGTTGTTGTTCCGTAAGGTATTTTATGTCGAGCATATTGGACTAAATTAATCATCTTGTTTGGTTATTTAGTTATGACTCCGTAAGTGTTCTTATGTTTGAGCACTCTTGACCGGGTTGATTATTTTCATGATTAACTTAGTCATTGCTCCATAGATTCTCTTATGTGAGTATGGCCAATTAAATTGATTACATTTTTGTGATTAGTTTGGTTGTGTATTTCGGTTAAATTAATCATGGGTTTTCTTGTGGTTAATTTAATTGAGTATTTTGGATTCAAATTCATACTTGTATGTGATTTGTTATGTCCAAAGAAATCCTTCTTTTCTTTCGAAATTAAGGTCGCTCTTGTTGTTCTTTCGGGAATGACATATTATAGGGGAGAGTTCTTTTTGAACTTGCGCTTAATTGCCATATTTTTGTGGGGAGTGCGGCTGTGGAATATTATAGGGGTTATCTTGTATCTTTAAAAACTCCTTGATGAATGCATTTAGCTTCGGCTTTATGATTGCATCTAAATAAGATGATGTGTGTTTCTTTCTTTTGGTCATGAAATGTCTCTTTCGGAAATTTCATTAGGATCCCGTTCTTGTACCTTTGCCAATTTTATTGACAAAAAGGGGGAGAATTAATATGTAGTTCACACTACAAATACATATGGTTTTCGGATCATTATGTAAGGGGGAGTAGTTTCCATGTTAGATGGAGTATTGACTAAGGGGGAGTGATACATATCACCATAGTATTGTTGTTGAAGTTGTGATACAATTGAACTTTGACGTTGTATAATGATACTATGACACTGCATAACAATGATAGAGAACTCTTGTTTTCTTGATTGAGAACTCTTGTTTTCTTGTTGTTATAGCTACGGATTTTCAACAACGATGATGCTAAACTTACAACCTTTGGGATCATTGGAGTACTTGGAAGTGACGAAGATTTCAAGTAATGTTGAAGATTAGACATGTGGAATAGGAGCTACAAAAGTTAATTTATTTATTTTTTATATTCCATATGTATTAATAGTTTTGTCACTAAAATTGACAAAGGGGGAGATTGTTAGAGCATTGCTCGGTCGAACTCGCATGCGTTTCTATCTCAAGCATGTTTGTCAATGTTAGTGATCAAAACTATAAGTCTTGATTTCTAGCCTATGTAGCTAAAGGTCTCGGACTAGGATAGAAAGTGTAGTTGAGCTCAAGAACTCCATGGCAATCATCATACAAGACGAAGGACTACTCAAGGAACTGGTGGATCTTCATCGACTAAAAGGTATGTGGAGACTTGAACTTATCTATCACTCAAAATTATTTTTACTCTATCTCCTACTCTTGAGACAAAAGTCGTTTTGGTATAGACTTCCATTATACACATTTTCTATTTCGAGCCGAGTTTATCTCGCCTATCTATTTCTCAAAATATGTGTTGGTAAGCTTTCGCTTTAGCCGAATTCATCTTTTCCTAGTGATGAAAGTCATGTTATGTTTCAATCACTTTGGAAATTGCTCTGACGAAAAATGGTCTGTGAATAACGGCTATATGACGTTTTCTGAGAATATTTTAATGATTGAAATGAGAGTTTAGATTACATAACCATTGGTAGGATATAATCATTGTTGTGGAAACACATATATGTATAAGTCCTTATTCCTTGAACCAAAGTTTGCGAACTTTGTTGATCAAGAGAAATGGAAGTGGCGTGAGCCAAGTCCGCGAATTGGCGGAAGTTCTCGGCCCGAGAATTTCTGTTGGAGTTTGTGTACTCCTTCCATGAGCTTAAGTCCGCGAACCCAGTCCGCAAACTTGAGTAGGTTATATCTAAAAACGGTTGTTCTTGAACTTATGTTTAATAAACTAAGGAATGATTTTGCAAACCGTGGCTATAAAGTTCATGAACCGATTCGAGTGAATCAAACCGTTTTTGCTTCAATTATGTCTTGTGTAGTTACATAAGATTTCCTTGCAATTGAACAACTCTCTAACTAGTTCATTTGAGTCATTTGAACTAGTTATGGTGAAGAAGAATATGGTTGAAATGAGAGTGATCACATGGCTAACCATTTGGTTGACTATTGTTGAACCAAAAAAATGTTAATGTTTGGGTATGGTTCATAAACCCAAAATTGAACATTTCATTTGTGTGTTTCAAGCTAAGTTTTCAATCCAACGGTTGAGAAATATTAGCTTGAATCTAATCAGGTTTTCATCTAACGGTGAATATTGAATGCTTTGTTACCAATTAAAAATTGATTGCAAACCCTGATTTGAAAGACTATATAAGGGAGAACTCTAGCAACTGGGAAACCTAATCCCCACACCTTATGTGTGATACTAGTTGCATAAGCTAGAGTCGATTCTCCTTTAACCTTGGGTTTTATTCTCTAAACCAGGTTAACGACTTAAAGACTTCATTGGGATTGTGAAGCCAGACCGATACTACTTTTCTTGTAGTTGTGTGATCTGATCTTGTTGTTTCCATCGTACGAGTACAATTGAAATAATTGGCTTGAGATTTATATCTCCAATAGGCAAGATAGAAAATAAGTCACAAACATCTTCGTCTCATCGTTTGTGATTCCGCAATATCTTTTTTCGCTGCGTCGATTAAGATTATTGTGAGGTGATCAATAATAATAGGTTGTTCTTCGGGAATATAAGTCTAGGATATTGATTGGTTCATGTTCACCTTGATTTATCAATAGACGGAACAAAACTCGTAGGTATATTCGTGGGAGACGGATTTATCTATTACCGTAGACTTTTGTGTGTGATACAGATTTGTTTATTAAAATCTTCGACTTTGGGTCGTAGCAACTCTTAGTTGTGGGGGAGAACAACTAAGGGAATCGAGTACGTAGCATCCTGCTGGGATCAGAGGCGTAGGAGCATAAATGTACCTTGGATCAGTGTGAGATTGATTGGGGTTCAACTACAGTCCAGACCGAAGTTAATTTGGAGTAGGCTAGAATATGTAGCGGCTTAATACAGGTGTGTGTTCAATCTGGACTAGGTCCGGGGTTTTTCTGAATTTTCGGTTTCCTCGTTAACAAAATTTTGGTGTCTATGTTATTTCTATTCCGCATTATATTTGTTTATATAATTGAAATATCACAGGTTGTGCGTTGTTCAATCAATTATAATATCCGACCTTTTGGGTTTTTGATTTAAATTGATTGACACTTGGATATTGGTCTTTGGTACCATCCAAGTTATCTCTCTTTGATAAAGACTCGCAGATTTCTATTTTCTTGAGTAAAGATCAAATCGAGAGATTGATATATAAACTCTTTGATATACTTTTTATCTAGATTGAGTCTGACTGTCTAGTTGATTCTCTATAAAGTATATTGGAGTTTGTCCATACAGATTGCTCAACAAAATATTGGGTGTGGTTGTCAAACCCCCACTTTTTCAGGATTCGATTATCAGACTTTTGAAAATGTGGGTTTTAAGATTATAAGACAAAATAATCAAAAACTTATTAATTTATATTAACCAAGTAGAGATAAGTCCAGGGCTTTGGATTCCATTACTTCTGATGGTTGTAAAATTAACAATTTATTATCTCAAACAATTAATCATAAAATACTCAAAACCATATCGAACCCAATCTCAAGTTTTGGAAGATGAAACGTTTAAAATTAATTATGCGACTCTTGTCGTTTCACAAAAATATAACCTCCTTCGCTTATAAAAGATCGGTAGAAACTACCCAAAACAATTAAAATGAAGCATTTATAGAAGAGAAATTATTAGTCATGAATAGCACAAATAAAAGAGTAATTATTGTCAAAGAAATAAAACTATTAATAGTACATATCAAAAACAGCTTCGTCCAAAACCCTAGAAAATAAATTAGCTACTCATATGAAGAGGTACGGAAGAAAATCGATTATTCATTGTATTCAAAAGATGAAAATTTGCTTACAACGATTTTCAATCGCTAAAGGTATTTAACCACCAAAACAGCAGAGCTACTACTGATAACATCCATTACGAGGTTTAGTTCCAAGAATGCTTTCGCTACTGAGTACACAACGATATGTTGTTTCTGCGGTTGAATATAAGACTGCTTATGCAATTGTTCTGGTGAGCCTAATGTTCTTCTCATCAATGGCAGCAGCAGAGAGGTTTGGTAACTCTCGATTCTCTTCTCCCTAGCCTCTCCTAACTCTCCATCCCCCCTCTCTGCTACCCAGAAGGCCCTTATATACTCCACATACGCACAAAAATCTTGTGTTCAATGCGAATATCTTCTCTTCATTTATGCTGCCATATAACGAGAATCATTTCCTTATTTCTCTCTATCACGCGTCTTGCTGAAGTTTATTCTCTCTAAACACGCTTATTTCACTGCCAGAAGAAGTCAATATTGTGCATGGTTGCTATCTCCATGTAACTTCCACAAGAAAACCCGAGAAAATATCTCTAAATATCTCTTCACCTTGCTTCCTTCAATACACGCAAACTTTCCTTCTTTCTCGATTCCAACTCATACACCGGCCCTGTTTTAGTCAAACAGGATATTATGAACTAGTAATTACTGTTTAATCCAAAAAACCCAGGACCACTTAATGGCTAGTCCAGCGCCAGAACAAAATTATTCGCTGGTCCAAAAATATGTTTTTGGACCAGAATTTTTATTCTCTAGTCCAGACACGTGCGGTTCAAACCAATCGTACTTTCCAATATACCTAGTATACCCTTATGTGAATGAATCAAAATCCGTATCATAGTGAAGGAATCAAAACATTTCGGTTTATGATGATTTACATTGTTCAATTCAGTTTCCGTTCGATTTTTTAAGTAATTTTTGTGTGTTTGAATTAAGTATCTGATGCGTGTCGTAACCACAACAAATTAGTGAATATTTTTCCACTCAATTACCCACGAGGAGCAAGATTTTTAGTTGTTTAATTGTCACAAAAGGGGATTTGTTTTATAAAGCAAAAGAAATAAACAAAGTTTCTTTCCTCTTTTTTTCTTCATCTCTCTTAAATCAAGGTCTACTTGAATCCGTATAATCATGTGAAAAACGATTTCATCCTTAGCTACTCATGTTTTGAAATTCTCGCATTTTTGTGTTTCTTCGTTCAATTCTCCAAATTTTCGGTAGTGTCTTTCAATTAGGTTCATCTCATATTCGAACAAGGTATTTACTTTTAATCATCTTCCTCCATTCAATTGTTGTTCTTGAAATCATGATCAATAATTAGGTTTATTCTCGATCCGATTTCTATGGAATAATTATCCCATCATGATGTACATTGTTATCTTTCTTTTATGATTTCAGTTTTATGATGATTTACATTGTTCAATTCAGTTTCCGTTCGATTTTTTAAGTAATTTTTGTGTGTCAATTAGGTATCTCGAAAATGATTCTCCCTTTTGCTCAATTAGGTTAATCTCGATTCAACAAGGTATGTTCTTGTAATCACCTTTTCTCTCTTTCTTGTTATTCTTTTAGTTTCTTTGAAATATGATTTTTGTATTTTTTGATATAGGTTTGTTTCATTAGACAGGCCGTGTAGTAATTTTGTTTTCTCTTTTTGATATAGCTATGGTTCATTTGTTGATATGATCATGATTCTCAAAATATATGGAACATATTTATTCATAGGCACGATACATATTGATATGTTGTAAAATATATGTTATTTATTCTACATGTTACATACCAATACGTATTGCATATAGCATGCTCTCTTTTCATTCTACAGTAGATGCCAATACATATCAATATGTATACCATATATCCATTCAGAGGCTCAGTACATGTCAATACGTAATGCATATAACATGTCAATGCATATCGAAATGATACAACACATATCCATACAGAGACTTTTTTTTAGACTCAGTACATATCAATGACAATACGTATTACCAATAGTTAATTTTTGGATCATTTTTTACAGGGGTTAACATGTCTGACGTTGCTCCCGAACTAGATTTTTCTTGCTATTCTCATGTATACCATAAGCAATACCATTTTGCATATTTGGTTACATCGTTTTCAACTTTAGAGGATTTGAAATTTTCCATCTGTAATATGTGGAGCTGGTTGACTCCATCGACTATTCTGGTTAACTATTTCCAGAATCAAGCGATAGTTCATATTCTTGCCGACGTAACGCTTCAAAGCATCGCTGCATTACATTTTCCAAAGCAATCGACTTTCTTTGATTTGCAGGTGGATGTAATTTCATTTGCGCATCTAGTTCTTCTAGGCGTATGGAAGTTGTGATGTGCAGACTTAGTTGTCAGTGCAAAAAACAGTTATTTGAAAGATGGTAAAGAGGTCCCAAATGTGTTTTTTTTCAGATGGTTGGGAGAAGATTTTTGATGATCCAAAACAATTATTCTATGGTGGTGTTGATGCCGTACGTATAGCATGCCAAAAATACTGCATGAGAACTGGATATGAGGTAATTAAGAAGAAGAATGACCTTGAAAGATTCACCGCCGTATGAAATGTAGAAGGTTGTTCATGAAGGCTTCATGCAACTGCAATTGGTAGTTCTCTTGATGTTTTTAAGATAAAGGAATATGAGGGAAGGCACACCTATGGCGGTGGTTATATGTTGAAGAATCCAAGAGTTACGAGAAAACTCATGAACAATCTAGTTCATGAGCGTGTCAGGCACAACCCTCGCATAATGCCAGCAGAGATCGTAGATTATATTAAAGTTGCTGGCGGGATCGACATACAGTATCACCACGCATATCATGCACTTGAGTTGTCGCATAAACATATTTTTGGTAATGATGTCAAGTCTTACACTGATCTTTCTTGGTGGGTGGATGTTGTTAGGGAAACAAACCCCGAGTCATTTATTGATTTCGACTTCAATGATGCTACAAAAAGAATCAACAGACTTTTTGTTTGCTTTGGAGCTTATAGAGAAGGCTATAAACTATGTCGTCCGATGATATTCTGTGATTGTACATTTCTCACTAGAAATTTTAAAGGAGGTCTCATGGCGGCAACATGTCTTAAGCAATCAAGGTAACTGGTTTTTTTGTTCCCCAATACATTGTTGTATTGTTACATATCAATATGTAGTGTCTTGTAGTTAGATCACTGCTGGTACTACAATACTGACAATGAGGATACTACTACATATGTAGGCTTTTAGCAGAAAAAAGCCTACATATCAACATGTACTGGTTGTTTTACTTTTAGCAGTTTCTTAACATAACTAATAATTCCTTTTGCAGGTTTTTATCCCCTCGCATATGGATTAGTATCTGGTGAAACTAATGACAACTGGGAATGGTTTTTCAAGAATCTGAAGGATGCTTTGGATGATGATCGCCCAATCACTTTTATGACTGACCGAGGTGAAGGGTTGGTTAAATATATTCCCAAAGTATTCCCTAATTCTCATCAAAGCTATTGTTACTTCCACTTGGACAAAAACTTACCTATCGCAAAATCTGACGAAAAGTATAAATAAGTGACTGATTATTTCCGAAATGCGACATATGCTCTTTCTCCTGCAACATACGAGGAAGCTCTTCAAGAAATGGTTAATTTGGGAAGTCCTTGGGTTGCTGACTACTGTCACAACATTCCAAAGGAAAAGTGGTCCGGTGTGTTCTTCAAGGGCTGTAGGTATGGTCAGACTTCTTCAAGCGTTGTTGAATCGTTCAATAACTGGATTAACCGCGAGAAGAAGTTACCTGCTGCTGCGTTTGTTGACTCGATCAGGTTTGTATGAGTTTCCTTAGTCACAATACAAGCTTATATGTAGTTTTAATATTTTTATTAGTTTCTTTTTGTAACATTATTAGCATATATGTTATGTTAATCTACGTATAATGTAGTATAATAGAATTGATGTTCCCTTGACGTGTAGGCTACGTATGATGGAAATGATGTCATAACGTCGCGAACAGAGTGTCTTGATGAATCCGGAACTTCTAACCCCTGTGTATCAAGCCTTGCTTGAACTACACATTCAAATTGGCCGTCCCTGGAAAGTTAGCCAGTCAGATGCTAAACGTTATGATGTGCATTCTCCAAGGTTAGCATTTACCCCTAATCTCTATCATCTGAATTTTAGTTATTTTCTCTTCTTTTAAGTAGCATGCTCTGTGATGTGATATCCACCAAACTAGTATCTTAGGTGTACTGAAGATAACATATCAATATGTATTGTGTATATATTCAGTAGATAATATGGTGTGTTTTTGTGTGTGCAGGTCTCATATGGTAGATCTAGAGAAAAAAACTTGTACTTGCCAACGATGGCGCATTTATGGTTTTCCATGCTCGCACGCTACTGCATCTATTACTAAATCTGGTGGAAGGATGCTTGATAACGTCGACGATTACTTCAAAGTTACCACTTTGTGAGCTATATTCAATAGCTATTAGACTTGTTCCTAAATACGACGGGTATGTGTATTTAAACAGTACATTTTGAGGAACAATATACTGTGTACATATTCATATGTAGTTACGATACTGTATTTTTCTCATAGGCCTGATGAGTATCACGTAGATGATACCTTTCTCCCACCAGAAGTAATTAGGGCTCCACCAGGCAGGAAAAAGGGAAAGCGTATTAAAAGTACATGGGAGAATAGTATAAAATCTGTCAAGTGTTCAAACTATAATTTGAAAACTCATCACAACAAGGCAACATGCACTCTTATCCGTCAGTATGAACTTTCTGAAGAATGATTTGTGTCAGGTTTGTGTTTCAAGCAGTGCGCATTAAAGATATGTCTTTGGGGTAGGATGATACAATACAATGTTTTTTTTTAAGTAAGTAGTGTTTTGATTTCTCTTTTTCTTTTATCACAGGCTTGAACGTGCAGCAGAATGGGTTTTTTTCCTCTAGTCCTTGTTCTATTCTACTGTTTTCTTTTGATTCGTCAGTACCAACTGAATTTGGTTAATAAATGTTTATTTTTACAGTACATAAATTATAAGTGTACTGAAATTACTGTTTTTGTTGTTTCTTAGAACATCTTTTGGTTTTCATACATTATAAGTCTATCAAAATGTAGTTATGTTGATCTTTCGAATAATGAAATATGTCGTTAAGTGTCATTAAGTGTCAAATAATGAAATATGTTGTTAGTTTATCAGTACCCATATAATGGAATAGTGATATTGATCTTACATGTTAGTATCTACTACATACTGATATATTACATGTCAGTATTGTAGCGTAAGCATCTTCCACTACATACTGATATGTAGTGTAACCATACTGATATTGTAACAAGAATACAATCAATACTTACTGATATGTACTGATTTTGGTGTAACCATCTTCCACTACATACTGACATTTGCATCACTTAAAGCAAATTTAAACCATTCCATTATATTAGTTTAAACTTTGTGGTTTCCCAGCTGATTCCCCATCTACGGGGGTCGAGGGGGCAGCGCCCCCTCGTATCAACAACACAAAATCACTAATAAGTTAAAGTACATAACAAAGTAACACAATTGAAATATCAATACATTAAACTTAACCCAAGTCCAAATTAAAAATCACTAATAAAAGCAATATTTAAGATATGTTTTTGAACATTATTTGAACTCATGAAATGTAACCAAGAATAAAAGGAAAATAGGTAAATATTAATATGTACTGTCAGACTACTTTTAGCAATTAGGATCTATTGTGTCAGTTTTCCAACTGATTTCTGGTGGAGATGCTGTCAGCAATTTGCATGCTAACGCGACCCTTTTGTTACGAATCTTCAATTGCACTTCATTATCATCTCCCAAAGGTACTCCCACATATTTGCTTTTTGACTTCATCTTCATAAAATACAACACAAATAGTAGGCAGTCTGGTGATTTTCCTTGTTGAGGCGCTTCACACTCATTGACTACTACATTCTTCAATGTTTCTTTTTCATTCTCCATCAAGTACATGTTGATAGGTTTGAACATGAAATCTTCCATTTGTTTGGATTCTGGATAACATATTTCACTCCAATCTTTCTTAGAAGAATTATAGTGGTTGAACACCATTTTTTCGCAGTCATACTCAAGTAGCGTCCAATGAAGATTACGATGGCACATTGTTACAAGAATCTTCTTGATACTTTTATCCATCTCCCTTATTGGTTTGTAAACAGAATCTTCTACTCCTCCTTCGAGCTTATTCGGGAACTCGACATTGAACTGAAAACATGGATGTACTTGAATAGTTATATCCAATCATGTTTATGCAATATAGATATGTAGTGTACCTATTCCTACATAAAACACAACAACACTGCAAGTACATATTCCTACATATTGTAATATGAATATGTGGTGTGTTAAATATGCACTGTAAGATAACTTACCCAAGCGGACGGATCCAGATTCAAGACAGGTAAGTATTTTCTGTCTACTTCGTGCATCGGATGGTCGTTCTGAAACTTGTTGTTTAGCTTGTATTGTCCGTAGTTCAGAAGATCTTGGTTTAATTGTTTGTTATGTACCAAGTCCTCAACTGATGCTGCAGCAACACAAAGACCACCTTCTCCCATTCTCCAAGCAATTGAGCTCGAAAATAACAACGTAAAGGTTAGTATCCTTGTGTAACAGAACATATTGATATGAACCCAAGGATAATATACCAATATGTATGGGTATTGCTTACATATCAAAAGTACATATCGAATATGTATTGCTTACTACGAATATAATAGTACACGATAATTAATCTACTCTACGGATCAAATAATAGTGCCAATTAAGAACTCACTTTATCAAGGATGCATTATTGAAGAATGTGGAAAGGACGGTCTTTTGATCATCCTTCAAGTCCTTATAGAATGGCGATTTATTCAGTTTCAGGAATAACGTGCGGCGCAATTTAAGCTTTTTGTTCTTCTTTAGTGGTATTGCTTCTATTGCTCCAGCTTTCGATTTCTTAGGTTCTTTATATGAGGCAGAGTATTTACTTCCACTTTCGTAAATGTCATCTTTCTTTTTTGCAGGATGGGCACGAGTAACGGGTCTGGTAGGTGTGTACTGCAGCTTTTTGACGGGCCCTGCGACGGTCTTTTTGTACACTTCTACCCTTTTTTCTTTCTGGCTTTGAGTAGTTGGTTCCTGTATTTTTTATCAACATAAAAAATATGTAATGTACAAATAATAGCTGCTGATTAACATTTCAGTACACAATGTATGCACAAATTAACGTTCAGTACATATCATTCACCTGTGATGGAACCTCCAAAACATCTTGTGATGGAACATCCAAAACATCTTGCGATGAAACCTCCAAAGCATCCAGTGAACCTTTTGGTGGGATGTTTTCTTGTTGCTTAGCTGCAACTTCACCTGCATCGTTTAGTTCACTGGGTTCTTATTGCTCAGTTGTATCTTGTGGAAATTCTACAGGTTGCAAATCTCTTCCAAATAAGTTTTCAAATTGTTGACGTATGTCAATACCAAAAAGGCCACGGTTTTGATTAATACCACTATCTGGAAGGAGGCCTGCATACTCTTCGACATAAATTCCGATGCATGAGTTTGCTATGTCTAAATAATCTTTAATAGAGAGCTGGTCGATGTGCTCCAAACTAGACATCTCACTAAACAAAGGTATATCCATGAGAAAAAAAATCTTCCGCCGCTGATGCAAATGCAGTTATACTCTTGATTTACGGGACATAACTTCAACTTTATCCTTTGTTTGTTGTATGGTAGTAAGCAACTCCTTTACTGCTACCTGCTTAACTTCAAGTGGATTAGTCTGCAAACAAAACAATTGAAACTGTCAACATCAATCTACTTACATATGTATAGCAATATGTAACAGTACATAGCAATATGTAATGGTAGATACCACTACAACAATGTAAGTATCTACCACTACATATCGATATGTAACTGTACATGGCAATATGTAATGGTAGATACCACTACAACAATGTAAGTATCTACCACTACATATCGATATGTAACAGTACATGACAATATTTAAATGTAGATACCACTACAACAATGTAAGTATCTACCACTACATATCAATATGTAACAGTACATATTGGATGATTTTGTGTTGTTGATATGTAACGATTACAACAATGTAAGTTAACATTGAATATAGTAAATGTGAACATTAAAAAAACACTTAGGCTGGATACTACTTACTAGTGTGTTTTCTCTGCTATTTTTCTCTTCTATCTCTTTGACTTTTTGCTCCAAATCAGATTTATCCCATCTTCTAACCTCAGAACGCTGAACTTCAACATCATGGAACTTCAATACTGCAGGTGTTGTTGACAATTCAACTTCAGAGGTGGCATTAACATTTGTTTGTTCTTTCGGTGCTGACAAAACAACTTCAGAGGTTGCATTAGCATGTCTTTGATCTTGCAATGTTGACAAACCAACTTCAGCAGATGTGGCATTAACATTTGTTTGATCTTCCGGAGAAACTTGTATTTCGGCTTCAACCGTTGGGGTTGCTTTGAGTGAGTCCACATCCAAATCTTCATTGGGGTTGCTTTGAGTAGGTGTACATCCCAAGCTAACATAATATTCATGGATGGCTTCTCTCTGTAAAGGGAAAGCTTTCAAGTAAATTTCTTCCATCATCAGCACAAGCTTTGAAGTGTCAACAGTTGTGCCCTCTTGATGCATTGTGTTCACTTCGCTCCATTTGGCAGATATTGTACTCCTCAAATCATCGTATTTTATTTTCCAATTTTATCCCCTTAATATTGAGTCATCTTCTTCATTCTCTTCTTCTATTGGACTTACATTTTCTTCTTCTTTCTCTTCTTCCGATTCAGAATTGTCATCTTATCACTTGAAGTTTCAGTATTCTTTTCCTCTTGAATCCTTCTTGAGATACGATTAAGAATTTGTTTTTCATGGTGTGTGATCTCGTCTTTGAAATCAACACAAAACTGTTACCAATCAAAAAGGTAAAAAACAACTACATATTAGTTATTACCAACACAAATATCTTTCTTCTCTATCACAACTACATATTAGATACCTATTGAATATGTATCAATGCTAATAACTACTTACTGACGACAAAGGCTGATAATCACCACATACGAATAACTACATATTGATATGTAGTTGTTTTTTACATATTGATATGTAGTTGATACTAACTACATATTGATAAGTATCACCACATATTGATATGCTAATAACTACATATTGATATATAGTTGCTAATAACTACATATTGATATGTATCATATTGATATGTAAACTACATGTATTATCAATATTATTTTTTTTCAACAAAATATGTACTGCAAGTTTACCTCATACTCGGAAAGACCAATATCCTTTAGGAACTCAGTACATATCTTTGTATGATTCCATCTAGCCACTCTTGGCACATACATTCCCTCGAGTCCTGTCAATATAGGCTCAAGGTGCACCAAATGGGTATGCTCCGCAAACCATGGCTGTAAGTAATGATATGCAGTGTTAGATATACTATCAAAATGTAGAAAACCATGAATAACAAAAGAGTTTTAAAGTAGATAAAATCTTACCAACAAATAAACAGCAACCATTAGTGTTTTCTACGTTATCCATGTGTTCATTCAGCTCTCGCTCTAAATTAGAATGAATTAAGTCAGGCCATGAAATATTCTTGGTCTTCTCAAGATCAAGAATGAAACCTATATATTTTTCAGTCAAGGCGTTTCCATCCTTTGTTGTGAAAAATAATGAAGTGCACATAAATAGGCAAATAAGCCTAACAAGATCTTCGGCATCTTCCTCGTCTTCCTCAGATTCTTCATAATCTTCATCTGATTGATCACCCTCGTCTTCCTCGGCATCTTCATCTTTATCAGACTTCTTTTTTAGATTGATTGGTGTTCTTTTTAGGATTTTCAAGATTGCCTTCACAATCATTGGCCTAGTCACTTTTTCACCAGGTTTTAAACCAGCAGGAAAAACCCTTTTGAAGAATTCAGTTTCACGCCATCCACTTTTTTTATTCAGCAATGTAAGCCTTAAATCATGATACTCCCTATATGGAATTCTTGGCATCCCATAAACGAGTGCCATTTCTTATGGTGTGGATACCAGCTCATTCGGTAAGCCATGCCTTACAAAGCAAAATGTAAGCTTGTTTGGATCTTCACCTCTCACGTAACAGTGTATCATTTTGGTGAGTGCCTCTTCAAGCTTCAACCAATGTTGTAAATCAAAACTTGTGTGCCATAACATTAGAAACAGGTTCCCATATGATGCTTCAGAAATCAGCCACAGCTGCAACTTACTCAACTTAAGTTTTTCTACCTTCTTAATAGTATTCTAAAGCCCCCACAATCCCACAAAACCAGGCTCAGGTATAAACTTCGTGGTTTTCCGGCTCCTTCTTACGCTTATTACCACCTACACACAGTAGCAAGAATATAAAACAATTACACAACATATCGATATACCATATCGATATGTAGTTATAACATCAATATGTAGTTAATGTATCTACCATGTACATGAAACAACTACATGCTAATATGATACATATCAGATACCACTACATACTGGTATTATGACTACATACTGATAATTATAATATCTACTACATATTTTATGTGGTAATATGTAGTTGTACCACCATGTACTTAAAACGTCACTACATATTCATAAAAACAAACACAACAATGCATCACTACATAATCGTAAACAAATGCATCAATACGGGGGTCGAGGGGGCAGCGCCCCCTCGTTATTAAGAATACATATTATTAATACGCTTTTTTGTTATATGTAGGTGTACTACATACCTTCTTTCATGGGTATATTTGTTTTCCCCCGCTTTGCTTTCCCCTTTGCTTTTGGTGAAGGAGTAGCATCTCTCAGGACAAGTGCTTTCTCCCCCTTCTCTTGCGGTGAAAGATTATCAGCCTTTGTCGCCTTTTTTGCTTTTGCTTTAGTAGTAGCCGCTGGTTCTTTTCTTTTGCTTTTTGCTTTAGGAGTAGTTGCTGCTGTTTTTCTTTTGGTTTTTGTTGTTGTAAACCAAAAACAGCATCAAACAAATATCCCCACATATTGATATGTATTGTCCAACAATATCAAAATATAAAAGGTTTTTATATCAGATTTTCCACATGCGAATCTACCAACACTACATAATGGTATTGTTAACCTACCAACACTACATACTGGTATTCTCATGTTGTGTCATTTGCTAGTCTACCCCAAAAGTAACACTACATACTGGTATTGTTAATCTACCAACACTACATACTGGTATTCTCAATCTTGGTATCAACAAAAGTAACCCAAAAGTAACACTACAAACTGGTATGTATTCAACAATTTGTCTAGAAGTATCAATACATACCACAAGTTTGCACATGCAGAGTTATTTACAGGTATGACTAAAAATAGTACATATTAGTATGTACTTGAATATTTACCTTTTTCCAGGATTACTTCGGTTGCTGGTGGAGGAGTACCGTCGTTTTCACTCGATTTTGTTGACGGAAGAGTGACGGATTGAGAAGATTTTGACATACTTCTTGTTCTTGGTGAATTTGCAGCGTTTTTTTCTTTGATTTTTGCTGTTGGTGAATCAACGGCGGTTTTCTTTCTTGTTTTTTGTCGGTGAAGGAGATTCTTTTGTAATACTTCTCTAATTGTTCGTTTAATTTCTCTTTTGGTAACCATTTTTTTTCAGAATGAAAATTTCTAGAACGGATTAGGGTTTTTCTAGGGTAACGCTGAAGAAGATTTGAATGCCGTTTTTTGGTTCTTGATCGTTTTTAGAGATGATTAAGCATGGGGTTTAGTTTGTTTTTGCTGTTGATTTTGCGGTTTTTTGGCCACACTTTTTTTGAATTGCAATACTTAACTGTTAATTTAACACTTTTTTTGAACTAGTGTTAACTTTTAGGCCACACTTTTTTTGAATTGCAATAGTTAACTGTTAATCTAACAGTTTAATCTAGCCCATAGAACTTAATAAGAGAGGCGGGATTGTTATTTTCTGCGGGTCCGTTTCAAAGTAAATGCTATAAAATATGGGACTACAAATTCTGGCCGGAGAAGAAACAGTCGGTGTTTGTCTGGCCGGAGAAGAGACAGTCGGTGTTTGACTACAGTAATTTAGTTCAACAACTTCGGTTCTGTAGGAAAAAGAATTCAAGAACCAAATACGTACTGGAATTAACGGTGGTGAGGTTTTCAACTCAAATGAAGGCGTTGATTCAGGAGAGAGGACCCTTTTTTATAAAAAAAACGGCAGGAGGATCAAAAGATCTCTCCTGGTCTCCTCCTTACTCAAAGGCAAATTGGATAGAACCATTATTTGGGGCATACAGTACATGAAAATTTTGGGGCATATTGAATAAGACAAAAACAGGGTTGGAAATAGTGTTTATAGGGTGCCCCTTATCTAGTCATTTTTCATAATGGCAAAAATGCCTTATTATTTATATTTCTTTTAATTATTTATAAATTAAAATAAAAAAAAAAAATTTAAAAAAATTTAAATTTTTTTATTTTGCGAATCTAAGTTCGGCGGACAAGTGATATGCCGAACCTAAACATACGTAGATTCGGCTGATAATATGTCAGCCGAACTTGTGTTTTGTGGAAACATACCTAGGTTCGAAGCCAGATTCGATAAAAAATAGGACATCCGAATTTAATATTATTCTTCACAAAGTGAAGTTCATTTAACATCTTCGTGTTTAATTATCAGCCCAGAATCTGTTCATCGACACTTTATGGATGAAAAAAAAAAAAAGTTCGGTGATAATTT
The DNA here is from genome assembly GCA_023531295.1 of Papaver armeniacum. Classification (NCBI taxonomy): domain Eukaryota; kingdom Viridiplantae; phylum Streptophyta; class Magnoliopsida; order Ranunculales; family Papaveraceae; genus Papaver; species Papaver armeniacum. The sequence goes on along the minus strand of JAJJWW010001296.1, from coordinate 90,103 downwards.
TGATTTTATTGTTAGCCGAACTTTGCTCTGTAATTGTTGTAAAAAATAATTCCATGCAATAAGAAAAGAAAAAATTTCAAAAAATTTCAAAAAATTTCAAAAAAAAAAAAATCAGAAAAAAAGTTATAAAAAATTAAAAAAAAATTAAAAAAAATAAAAACTAAAAAAGTTAATATTAAAAATTAATTAATTAATCAAGGGTATTTAAGTAACTTAACCACTCATTAGACACCCCTTATCATCACATATTAGTTAGGGTCATCCATATGTATGCCCCAAAATTTCTATGTATGCCCCAAATGAGCCCAAAACTCCCACCCAACTCAAAGCGTTAGCTCTGGAAGAAAACATGTGTTCATATAGAGATTAATACGTCAAGGAGATGGTGATTTGGCGAAAATAGGGAGATTTACACAGGGAATGCCAGTAATGTCGTCTCAGTCGCTCCGAAACTGGGTCAGTTTGATCATTTGTAAGTCAAATGCCCTGTTACACAAGCTGTTGTGTTCCTGGGTACAAATTTCATTTCAAAGCCAACAACCAAGGAGTGTACAATTTGAGGACTACAAGTTGTACAATTTGAGGTTTGTATATGATTAAGGATTCGACTTGGGACAACACAGAGGACAAGTCCGCCCCAGAAGGTTCTGCAAATTCAGATAATGGTGATGATGAAGCCCCAACAAGAACAGAAAAAATGGCTGCATAAATTTTCTGAAGAAGAACAAGAAGAGAAGAAGATGTTTATTGTTGATGAACCCTCATCTTCTTCTAACAAATGGGAAACATTCAGAAACTATTGAAACTCTTCTTCATTCAACCAGTGAAGATATCGGGAAATTCCTAACTTGATTTAAGGATTTAGAAACTGAAGTTTCATAACTGAAGGCTAAAAAGAAGAAAGAAGCAAGTTCCCAAGAGGTGAAGATAGTTCACTTTTCTGACAGAACACTCTGAACTGTCAGAATGGCCAAGCAGAACTTTTGTTGTCAGATGCAAGTCCGATCTACAAACTACTGTAAAATGCACTGCATTAGTGTCTATTTGTATCCCTGCCAGCCATACTAGAAAGATATCTAAAGGATTAAGTTTAAGTCACGATAAAACTACTCTGGACCATACTGAATCAACTAGTGCCCAACTCCATGCAGCAATCTTCTATGGGGAAGCTATAGGTGAAAGGTGAATCCCCAATGCAGTCAGTGGAAAGCCTCATATTCTTATGTTTTAAAAAGTAAATCGAAAAATGATAAACCATCCATCTTCTTGTACTTTAACCTATCACTATGCCTCGGACATCAACATAACAATACAGATATAACAGATATGGGAGAATTTTCTCCCCCTATGTACCAGTATAACTTCTTTAAAAGTAATACTCGATAATATAATATTCTCTTTAAAATAATAAAATTTTACTGGTCCCGGCTAAGCCCTTGGTGCTTAAAATAATAAATTCGATAAAATCATAAAATAATACATTTCATAAAGTTCCCTTAAGCATTAATAGGTCCCAAATAATATATAAAATAATAATGCTCTTTGTAAAATAAAAAATAAATTTCATACATGTAAAATTTTCTCCAAATATGATTCAATATTGGTTTGATTTTCTTAAAAATTCAAATCAAGTTGTATTTCATCCCTAATAGTTCGTGGTGCACTCACAAGATCCGGAGCCACGTTGTTGTGTTAAAAGAAGAAGTGTTGAAGCTAGTGTGATTGATACTTGGAGTGGTTGTATTTTTATTGCAATTAGTCAGTAATATAGTATCTCTAAGAAAATTAGTCCATATTATATTTACAAACTACAATTATTATTCAACCTCCAAGCTAGTAATTATCCTATATAATAATAATATATTATTTAACGATTATTCTTATTTAAAGAAAAACGTTAAAACCGAATAAACAAACAACTTTAGGTTGGTAGCCTAGCAACAAGCTGGGCTCCAACTGCCCGTTGAATAGCAATGCCTAGTCTATAAAAAATAAAACCCCCCAAACCGCAACTAGCATAATAAATTTAACTATAAAATAATAATTTATTATATTATCGATAATATAATATCTCTTTAAAATAATAAATTTTCTTGGTCCAGCCTATTATTTTATAGAAGTTATAATGTAACTTCAATCTGAATTTTGGCTATCTATTTCAAAGGTGGCAAACGTTTTTTTCTTGTCTATGTTCTAACCAGATCTTCAATTAAAATTAAAATTCTCATCTGACGAATTGTTTTGCAGTGTATGTAATAAAAGATTGTAATGAGCAACTGTCATATAATTCCTTGTCTAAGACCCCCACATTGAGTTCACATCATTACACCCGAATCGCGTACTAATACCGAGGAATTTATTTCATTACATAAACTAGAGTCACATACTAATAGAATATATACTAACCGAGTCATATGCACGCTTGACCACAAAAAAATAAAACGAAACGTGCCATGTGCTGAACAACATCTGAACTATAATGGACCAGTTTTAATCGTATTTGCGGGGTCTGCGGCGTTTGCCGCCATCTTTAGAGAGATCTACTCCCATTAGCTCAAGCATGAGGATCTCATCATCTGAATACTGCAATTGAAACAAGATGAGACATTAGCAGAGAAAAAACATCCAAAGGTGTAATAGCCAAATAATAAAATTGCAATGCTCATGAGACACAATAGAACGTGGAGTACTGGTCATTACCTCATTGTACAGATCATTGAACGGATCTGTAAAGTCGTCATATGAAAAATCACTATCGAAGCCGTAGGGAATATAGCGGTTATCTGCTTAAATACAATCATGTACACGTTATCAGTCATCAAAAACTTGTGTTAATAAGTTAGTTTTTATTTTTTTGATCTGTCCATATAAGAGGACGACCAGTAAAACAGGGCAAAAACTTGTAGACTTAAGTAACTTCAGCACCAAAGCTTAAGGGAAATGTAATAACTCATTTTGTGATCATAATGGAAAACCGGGAAATTACCAGAATCACTATCAGAAGATGATCCTTCTTCAGTACACTGAGACTCGAGACTGTCAATGTCTTCTTCTCTCCTTGATATGACCAACTTCAACCTGCGCTCTTCCTGGCAAAGCCAAGCATCATCATCTGTGGGAAGTAGGTTAAGACCCTTAAATTCTTCGACAGGATGGGGCAACAATAGAATCTCATCAACCCGGCTAACTGGCGCATTCATCACTTCCCTGAAACAAGAAAAGGAAGTGAACACAGTTTATATCTCTAAACCTAGATAAGTTGACAAAGACGAAACCTCTCAAAATTCGAACAATGAAACATTAGTACAAGTGGGCGAAGAAGAATCCCAAAAGTTAAAAGCTGACTAGTCATACTTTTTGGGTTTGATACCCAATGATCTTAAAGAGGAGTTGAAACAATTAACAAGAAACAATTCAACATTTGAGGATTGCAGATCACCTAATTGAGTTCTCAATTATCTGAGAAAAGGTCAATAATCTCCAAAATTTGGATACTATTGTGCAAGAAACAACAAATAACAAGTCCTGTATAAAATGAAAACAACATATACCTTTCCCTAGAGAACAGAGAACTCTTTGTGTAGTATCCTTGTGCCTTCTGTTCGAGCAGGCGATACTTAGCAGATTGAGAAGGAAGCCCTTTGAAATACCCCTTTTTCTTCAAACACTTCTTAAAAGCCTCCAAAGTAGCAATTCCCTTCCCTCCTTTTCCTTCACGGATACTCTTCTGATACATTATCTCAAACCCATAAGCAAGTTTCATACCCAATACAGTTTCCACATAGATTAAACTACCAGTTTTCGGTGGAATTGGATAACATTTCGGTGCCTCGAAATTTTCCTGATCAACCAATTTCACATACATTGCTCTAGACATCCTAACAGAAATTCTAACAAGCTCTGCTTTCTTAACACCTTCATCAGTAACTTCACTACTCTTCAGAAATGTATCCATCTTCTCACTAAGCTTCCTCAATTCGACATCATTTCTATTGCAAAAACCCTCAATTGCCAAAGAAATCAAACAAGGTTCATGTGTCAACAATTTTGCAACAGAAATTGGAACTCGAACCCGAATCTGATGCACATTCTGCTTGAGTTTGTCAGGGTAATCAGAAATCTTTCTTTCAACATAATGTTTAACAGAATATGGTGCTGGATCCTCAATCTCATAAAAAGTTAAGAACCCTAAATTTTCAACCAATGACGATTTCATAGACATGCTACTTTTATGCACCAAAATAACCTCTCCTCCTCTAATAAAAACTCTATTCTTACCCATTTTATAGAGCTTCATTGAAAAACATCCCAAGAGAAGAAACTCACCATAAGAATCCCAAACCCTAATTGAGATATTAGGTATTTTCTTTGAAATTTCAGTGAGAAGAAAAACAATAAACCACTCATCATCATAGTGACTACCAAACCTAGTGTTTCCATGTAAACAAGGGATGTTATCAAGTTTAGGGTTTGGTGGAACAGTAATAGATGGATAAAGAGTGAATGGCTCATGTCTCCAAATGAAATCAGTAACATAAGGAGAGATTATATCAAGAATCTTAACATGGAGTGAAAATAATGAAGATGCAACCTGTTCATACTCATTTCTTGTAACGATCTCAGGGTCTTTTAGTTTCTTTAGTATATCATCTTCGAAAATGGCGTAGAAGACTGTGTTATGAGAATGGACCAGCTCAGACATGGCGGCGGTGGTGGTGCCAGTGTTGATCTTTGAGCATGAAGATGAAGTTTGTGGTTCTGCAGCTCTTTTGTGCAGGGTGATGCGTCTAAAGGAAGCTTTCCCTCTTTGTTTAATGTAGAAAAAATTCAAAATATCTTGTACTAGTACTACTTTTCTGCAAAACGGTTCCTTTTCTGCAAATGGGCCTCGAGCGGGAAACCCATCTAGAAATCGGGTTTGACTCGTTTGGCAGACCAAGCCAAATATGCAAGTACAAACAGAAGTTGAACGCCGACAAGATTGCCAGAATTTTGGTTTACCACACATAGTAAGTGCTGTCTCAAGATTTTTACATTCACAAAAATTTGGGCATAAAATAAGAGTGTCTTTTTACTGTGACGTAAGGCTAGAATACTTGTTGAGTTCTGGTTCTGGTTCAGTTATAAGAAGTGGAAGGATTCATATGGTATCCATCAGGTTGAGGGAGTTGAAGACCCATGAGACTAAGCAAGTTGGAAGCAAGTCCAGGAACACCTTGTTGAGAACAGAAAAAGTTAAGGAGGGTCTTCGTCGCTAAGTTGACCTCCATTTCCATTTCCACATTTGCTGATGATGATGCGCGCCTGCAATCACTGTGCAATAGAAACAAGGTGGAACATTAGTATGTTGTTATAATTGTTCTGAATATCGTCCTGTAGAATCGTACAATGTATGAAGTACATCTGAACATTGATGTAATACCCTGCAAAGATTATAACTCAAAATTCGGCAAGCTCATACACGAAGAAGAAAATTTGTCCTGTATGGAATACTTTTATGGGTGCAAAAACTAAAATTAACAAATTGAATTATAAGAAGACGGCAAAAAACAAACCTCATTATCTTTTTTAGATGGTTGTGCATTCGCATGGACAAAACTTTTCTTCAGAGTAGAAGTAGTAGACTGTAGTACCTCATTTAGAGCATCGGAGTAAGTGCGCACAGAAGTATTGCCTTTATGAAGATCAGTCTCATCTTAGGATCTGTCTGCAATTTAACAGTTACGTAACAAATCAATAATTTGTAAAATGTGGATACTGAGTACACGATTCAAATTCAAATCCTAAAACCTATGAGGAATAAACAAATACCCTTTCAACATTTTGATCAGGCGTTAGCAATAAACTACACACATACCAGGTGTCATTGACAACCAAAAATTTTAAGAATCCTGCTAAAAGATATACTTACCGAATTCCGTATCTGAAGAAGATCCTTCTTCAAGCTCAGCATCTTCACGGCCGCAACCCTACCCATTACAGAACACTCTATATCAACATCCTTTATGTCTGGGTTCCTTGAAGAACGTTAAGATAGGTAACTTGTGAGTGTTACGTTGGGTTTAGCAGCCATCATGCCAACTAAAAAGACATAGTTAAATGCAGTGAGTAGAATCACAAACTGTAATAAGTAGAAGCAGGGAAAGAACTAACTGCAGAGAATAGGAAAGCTTGCTAACTTGTCAATTCTCCTAATCAATGCATGATTCAAGTGTGTAGTATACTAAACAGTACAAAACATACTGTTTAGTATGAATAATGATGCTATGACAGTTTACAAATAAATGGATATGACAAAATAAGTGATATTGCAGCCAGGTAGAGGAAGCTACAAACCTGCTTATAGGGACCTGCCTGCACCCTGGAAGGTTGAAATCTTTCGGACAAAATGACTGCGTCGACTTTACTACATCACCATGATCGGAATCATTTACAGCACTATCTTTTTTTGCTTTCACCCATAAAGTTCAGCTGAGCTTGAACATTTTCAAGATTCGTGAAGATTTTCAATTACTGATAGCAAAGATTCGACAAATTCCAAGTATGACGCTATAATTACTTGTTTTTTACAAATAAAATAGGCAACTCCATTGAAACATCCAATGTTATGCATTAAAAAAATGTATCCTGGTTAACTAGCACCAATTAAAAACAGAAATGAGCAAAACATAATTCTGTTCATTACACCTCCATTCCGACTAAATACACAACCAATAAATATGTGAAGGCTGACAGACTTTATCTCATCTAATAAACTTTTTGAATTTGGTTACTATATTCTCTTTCTTTTTGTTGTTGTTGTTGTTGTTGTTCTCAGCTGCAGGATCGACGATATGTATGTGTTTTTGAAAGAGGCTGCTCCAATATGTAGAACGGATCATTTCAAAAAACAATGGTAATTGCAGCCATGCAAACAAAACCATAGGAACACAACCAAACAATGCTACAGGTATTAGACGCTGCGAAACGTTTCTCCAACCACGATAAATAGTGATGCACAAAAAGTTACCATAATTGCCGCCATAGATATAAAGAGAGTCGCAAGACCAATAATTAACTTTTGTGGCAGAGACTCGAGAAAATCTATCTCAGCATATCGAGAGGTATATATAGCTAAAAACATCAGTACTGAGGTGATAGAAGCAAATAAAGCTAAAGCATCTGCTACCACGAACACTGTAAATGAAGTCCTTCCTAAGAAAACTGGGCTGCCGTTCATACTGCTATTGCTGTCACTGATATTACCTCCAGGAACAGTAAAAGCAGCTGCAAATGCAACTGTAGCTATAAGAGCGGTGACTATCATACACGATCCTGATGTATCCTTCATCCAAGCCTCTCCTTCTTTAACCAGTTGTTTGTGTTCTTCTGTAAATATAGATTGAGCTGTATAACCTTTTCTATTTTTCTTGAACTTGTCATTTTCCGGCATCATACTTTCCACCCCCTTTATGAAATAAAATTATAAAAGTTAATTGATCTTTTGCTATGGCATGAACATAATAATAGAGTTTTCAACAACAAGGTGCAATCAGTCGTTTCATACATCTCGTTAAGGTTTCAGTACTGTGAAAGCATAATATGCATTGTGGTTGGCTTCTGCAAGGTTTCTGTTTCTGGCTCTGATTTTACGATGTCCTAATACCAATAATAGGTCTGAATATCCTTGGCTTTTCTCAAAAAGAAAAGAAAAAACATGGGAAATTTGGGGAATTAGCAAGTACTACTAAATGTTATTGCCACAAAATTGTAGTTTTTTCTCCTCTACCATCATAAAATCAAGATTACTTCATTAATCGGAAATTTTTGTTATATATTTAGATGGCATATGAAGCTATTGCCCTTACCTTAAACCACTGCAATTCTCGTTGCATCTGAAGGGCTACACCTGAAACCTTATGGAGTTTGGCAGCAGGTGCTAACTTAGCAGCGTAGTGCAAGATGGTGTTATGTTCATAATCTGTAGTGGAAACCAGACTAATCTTGTCTTCATAACTGTAACCACGATTGTATACAAAACTCATTACCTTTAAATTCCGTTCTGAAATGGCCATTTCTATCATTCTTTGACCTGATATCCTCAACCAAATAATGTCATCGAACCGCTCCAGACACTCCACTACAAATTCCATGATTCCGTTCTCTATTGCTACCTTCATAATGTTGGGATTATTTCGGAAAAATAATCTTATCTCATTATAAGTGTTTGAGTGACGGATTTCCACAACCATTTGCTTAAGCAACACAACTGCGTGTTCGTGCACCAACTTTTGGTTGCATAATCTTATAATACAAGGTACTGAAATAAGAAACACAACCGAACCACCATGTAAATCAAATCTTACATGCAAGATTTCCGATACCGAGCTCAGAAGGTTGCAGTGGCAATTGAATGTATGGGGTTATTCAAGAGAAAGAAAATACCTCGTGTTAAGTAGCGCATGAGGATTCTTTGATCACTAGTTGAGGAGACTTTTGAGCTCTCCTCTGATTTTTTGATTTCTGAGATTTCCGAAGGGTTCTCTTCATCTCCTTTGGTGCAATCTGAGGACTCACAAATATGTGGTTCATCTTGTTTGACATATGCAGAATTGTCCACTTTAATTACTGTACCAACAAGCCGTATTTTGAAAAATTTGATCAACAGAACTAACTTATTATTTTTACAACAGCATAGAATTAGTTTGATAACTAGCTTACATGAATAGATGTGGTCTTGCCACCATGTCAGCTTCGTTCCACTTCGAAATGCACTAGGTTTTCTAACCAACAACTCTAATCCACACATTTCGTGTACCAGTGATTTCTCTGTAATCAATTTCGGAAACCGTTTGACAAGACCCAAAGCTATATCTGCAAAACAAAAAAGTATGTAGTTACAATTGAGAGGAACCATTCAATACTGACTGAAACCAGGACAATACTAGTTTGATTTTCTCACCCACCATAGAAATTAGCATCAATTGCCTTACATAATAACCTAGCACCATCATGACCAGCGAACGGACTAGGCTCCACATCTCTTGTTACGGAGTAAAGATACTCAACAATCTCCTTCTGCCCAACTGTAACATAACGAAGAGCAAGTTCCAGTGGTGTCTCTCTGTTGTTATTACGTATCTGAGTCAAATTGGGGTTCTTATCTACCAGCATCACAACAGCTTCAGTGGTTCCACGTCGGACTGCAATGTGAAGTGCTGTATTACCATTAGTCTTCTTATACTCGAGTGCTACCGGTGTCATTAGTTTCACAATATCCTCTACAAACGTCATGTCTAACTTCCAGTATAAAGCCATATGCAATATTGTAGATGAGTCATGTGCAATCCCTTGATTAATCACTTCAGGATCATTCTTAATATACTCGTGAGCCTTCTCCAACTCATTGCCCTTTAGTGCTTTGCATAGTAGGTCATTAGAACCAGGAACATAACATGCCTGCAGACCCCTGTCTTCTTGACCCAACAAGCAGCAAAGCTGAAAAGATTAGTTTATTCAATTATCAAAATCAGCATATTCAAATTTCAAATATACATATAGCTTACCAAGTTTAGGCTGTTTTTGTTTAGCCTCATTGGCTTCCGATCCCTTATCCGCATTTTCGCTATTCCTGGCTGTTCTTCCAATAACAAAATGCCGCATGTCAAATACTATACCTTAACTAAACAAAACAATGTATTGGTGTAATAATAAAACACCCCCCACAAGCTCAAATTCAATACAAAATCAAGTAAGTAGCAAGAATCCGTGGTTCACTTAATCTAGGTCAGTTTAGAACCCTATATCCCATCAAATTCATTTGACATTTGATTAAAGATTAATTAAAGTAGAGATAAGAATCAAACATGTACCTTGTTGTTTATGATGATTAGTAGCAGCAGTGTCAGTGCTTTTTAAAATCTCTATGATTTGTTGATGAGTGTTTGCTTGTGTTTCTGCTAGTCTAGCATAAGATTCTGCTTGTGCATTCTGAAATTCTGATTGTTTAGCTTGGGCCTCGGCTAATTTTGAGTGAGATTCAGCTAGTTTAGTTTGAGATTCAACTAGCATCTTTAGAAGCGCTTTGATCTCTACTATCTCATGATGATCACCCAATTCTCTAGTAGCAGACATGGTGGTGGAGGAAACTCCTGATGTACTCCGAAAAATGAGAGATGAGTAGGAGAACCGCCATTAAAAAGAATACTGACTAGGAGAACCGCCAAAGTAGCGAAAATAACAGAACCATTGATGGAGTATATAAGAACCATCGATAAGAGAAAAGAGATAATACCTGCATTGCACCGCAAAATTGGGATAGATGACGAAAAGATAAGAGAACAAAATTAATTAATCAAAGAATGACGGAGGTCATATAGCGATTGAACGAGAGAAAGTCGAGAAAAAAATAATTGGTGGGGTAGAAAGTGAAGTAGTAAGGGAGACGAAGTTGGAGTAATCGCACGGTGGTATTGGTGGAGGTAATGTGAAAAGGAATCAGAGAAGGAGAAGGAAACATAATTTATTGACAAGAAGTAAATCTTTGTCGTAAACAAAGATGGAAAAGAAAAGATAAAGAGAAATTGGACAAAACAAGTGTTTTAGGGTTGAGGCGTGATAGAAAGAAAAGATTTAGAGAGCGGTATTGGGACGTGGTCACTTGGAGGAAGAATAAGAAGGAGAGACGGTGGTGGTGAGAAGTAGGGTTTATCAACTTAGCTGGGAGAAAGAAAAGAAAAGCTAGTTAACGTGAAGGTTTAAACGATGGATGATGGGTTGGTGGGCTTTGCTTATGGTTCAGTAATGAACAAAAAAATGGAGAAGTAATATGCTGGATGGATGGACGGACAACAAGCATGAAAGATGGAAAATAAGAAAAAAAGATGGAGAAGTTTGTGGATGGAAGGACGTTATGGCATATGAAAAAGGTAGGTCTGATCGGTGGTACCAAAGTTGGAAAGGAAGAAAAGGAACGAAGATCCGTGAACGCGGCGGCGTTTTTTTTTTTTTTTTTTTTTTTTTTTTTTGTAATATAGATGATAAACCTAAAAAATAAAATAAAAACCTAATAAGAAAAACTAATCATATTGCGGCCCGGAGAAAGATCCGGTGGACGGTAGCATTGGAGATCACCATACGCCATTAGAAAAGAAAACAAGGTGGGCTGCGATACCAAGTCAGAACTAGAAGATATAAAGATAAAATAGAATTTTATTATTGAATGGGATGATTTACATTGAGAACCCATAGGGTATATATAGTGATACCGTAACTTGGTATGCAAGAATAATGCTTGTAATCAATTCATACTAAATATATCAAATACTAAATATAACCCTAAATACTAAAACTTTCCATATAATTTATTATTACGAATCCTATACTCTAACAATCTCATGATGATCACCCAATTCTCTAGTAGCAGACATGGTGGTGGAGGAAACTCCTGATGTACTCCGAAAAATGAGAGATGAGTACTGGGAGAGTGTGATCTAGTCGACGTACAATCCAAAAACAGGATTCGTCAAACCTTGAACGTGGATTATTTAATTTTTTAATTTTCTTAATTTACGAGGATTTGAATTCCTGGTTCTGATTTCAACGTGCATTTTGAATTTTTTAAACAGCAAATAGTACTCCAATAAGTATATTGAGTAGTATTAAAAAGAAGGCTATTACTAAACAGCAAATAGTCACGTTATATTAGAGGGGTCACCTAACTTGATAAAAACGGGTCACCCAGAAGTAATATAGAAACCTCTTATCTCAAATAATTTGGTAATAACCGAACAACCCTTAAATTTAATTTAATTTAATTAGATAATAATTAATTTTTACGGTTGGATTCCAACCCAAACCTGGACGTAAAACCCGTTTCTACTAGTTGGAATCAATCCAAACCCTGACGTAAATTCAATGTTTACGGTTGGAATTAAAAGGAACACTGACGTAAACCCATTTACTTTAATGGAACCCGGACGTAAACTCATTTTACTAAAAGGAACTTGACGTAAATTCGTTTTTTGTAATGTAAAAACTTGGACGTAAACCCATTTTACAAAAAACCTGACGTAAATTACAAAAATCTGATCCATTTTACAAAACCCGGACGTAAATTACAAAATTTACGGTTGGAATTAATCCAAACTCGGTCAGTAAGTTCTTTATAAACTAAAATTACGGCTAGAAAAGCAGTACCGAACCTAGACGTAACACTAGCAGAAACGTACTGGAACCCTAATTTTACTTCAATTTCATTCAATCTAACCTATTTTAAACACAAAAAATAGTAAACAAAGATGGGTTTGTTTGATTATTACCTAACATACATCATGGGTTGTTGTTAAGGAGTTTGAAGTTGATTCTTGATTTACTTGAATCGGTTGTTGTTGAATTAGAATAGAAAAAATTAGGTTTTTAAATTTTTATTTTAGTTAAAGGGTAATCTAGACATTTTGTATTTGTGTTAGGATATCTCATAATCACTTAACAATCATGTAACCGAACTAAGTTTAATAAGTTCGGTTATTTCGCAAAATCTTAAAACTGCCATGTAACCGAACTCTACGGTTAAAAACATAAGAAATTTTTGTTTGTTAAGTTGATTGGTTGCAATTGATCTCAAGTTTGCGAAACAACCGAACTTATTAAACTTAGTTCGGTTGGATCGCAAAAGCATGCAGTTTGTAACCAACCGAACCTTATACACTTTGTTAAAATTTATTTGTACGTAAAGTTCGTTAGTTGCGAACCAACCGAACATAACGTTGCATGTCGAGCTTCCATTAATATGGAGTTCGTTAACCCGCGTGTTTGGATCAAGCAACCCGAACTACACCTTCAAACTAGTTCTTACTTGTTTATCTCCCCAAGGAAACCGAACTACACATTCGGATGAGTTTAGGTTTACTTGTTCATCCTCACAAAGCAACCGAACTACACCTTCGGATGAGTTCGGACATTTGTTCTTCATATAAAATAACCGAATCGTTCAAAATTTTACATTTTTTTGGGGAAGTTTTTACCAATTCAACATACATTATCTAAGTTTGGAGCATACTTGTTCACCCAAATACTCTTCCTCCTATTGTGGTTGATAAAAACCATCATTTGAATACTCAAAGGGGTGAATTGGAAAAAAAAAAAAAAAAAAAATCATGTTTTTCTCCTTCATCTTCTCTAACTCTACTCTCACAATAATTCTACTCCTAACTAATAATAAACCCATCTTTTAATTTAATCTCACTAATTGTTTTTAACTAAATCATTTCACTAATCATAACCTAAAATTAATTAAGAGGGTAGATTAGGTATTAAATAAATAAAGATATGGGGTGACCTAGAATTACTTCTAATGTCTTTACCCAAATAAAACCATGGTCCCTCCAAAAAGGCTGGTCCCCAAAAACCGTTCATTAAAAGGTGGGGCTGATGGAGTACAAAATAAATTTGGCCCAAAACTCCCACCCAACTCAAAGCGTTAGCTCTGGAAGAAAACATGTGTTCATATAGAGATTAATACGTCAAGGAGATGGTGATTTGGCGAAAATAGGGAGATTTACACAGGGAATGCCAGTAATGTCGTCTCAGTCGCTCGGAAACTGGGTCAGTTTGATCATTTGTAAGTCAAATGCCCTGTTACACAAGCTGTTGTGTTTCTGGGTACAAATTTCATTTCAAAGCCAACAACCAAGGAGTGTCCAATTTGAGGACTACAAGTTGTACAATTTGAGGTTTGTATATGATTAAGGATTCGACTTGGGACAACACAGAGGACAAGTCCGTCCCAGAAGGTTCTGCAAATTCAGATAATGGTGATGATGAAGCCCCAACAAGAACAGAAAAAATGGCTGCATAAATTTCCTGAAGAAGAACAAGAAGAGAAGAAGATGTTTATTGTTGATTAAACCTCATCTTCTTCTAACAAATGGGAAACATTCAGAAACTATTGAAACTCTTCTTCATTCAACCAGTGAAGATATCGGGAAATTCCAAACTTGATTTAAGGATTTAGAAACTGAACTTTCATAACTGAAGGCTAAAAAGAAGAAAGAAGCAAGTTCCCAAGAGGTGAAGATAGTTCACTTTTCTGACAGAACACTCTGAACTGTCAGAATGGTCAAGCAGAACTTTTGTTGTCAGATGCAAGTCCGATCTACAAACTACTGTAAAATGCGCTGCATTAGTGTCTATTTGTATCCCTGCCAGCCATACTAGAAAGATATCTAAAGGATTAAGTTTAAGTCCCGATAAAACTACTCTGGACCATATTGAATCAACTAGTGTCCAACTCCATGCAGCAATCTTCTATGGGGAAGCTATAGGTGAAAGGTGGATCCCCAATGCAGTCAGTGGAAAGCCTCATATTCTTATGTTCTAAAGTAAATCGAAAAATGATAAACCATCCATCTTCTTGTGCTTTAACCTATCACTATGCCGCGGACATCAACATAACAATACAGATATGGGAGAATTTTCTCCCCCTATGTAACTTCAATCTGAATTTTGGCTATCTATTTCAAAGGTGGCAAACGTTTTTTCTTGTCTATGTTCTAACCAGATCTTCAATTAAAATTAAAATTCTCATCTGACGAATTGTTTTGCAGTGTATGTAATAAAAGATTGTAATGAGCAACTGTCATATAATTCCTTGTCTAAGACCCCCACATTGAGTTCACATCATTACACCCGAATCACGTACTAATACCGAGGAATTTATTTCATTACATAAACTAGAGTCACATACTAATAGAATATATACTAACCGAGTCATATGCACGCTTGACCACAAAAAAACAAAATGAAACGTGCCATGTGCTGAACAACATCTGAACTATAATGGACCAGTTTTAATCGTATTTGCGGGGTCTGCGGCGTTTGCCGCCATCTTTAGAGAGATCTACTCCCATTAGCTCAAGCATGAGGATCTCATCATCTGAATACTGCAATTGAAACAAGATGAGACATTAGCAGAGAAAAAACATCCAAAGGTGTAATAGCCAAATAATAAAATTGCAATGCTCGTGAGACACAATAGAACGTGGAGTACTGGTCATTACCTCATTGTACAGATCATTGAACGGATCTGTAAAGTCGTCATATGAAAAATCACTATCGAAGCCGTAGGGAATATAGCGGTTATCTGCTTAAATACAATCATGTACATGTTATCAGTCATCAAAAACTTGTGTTAATAAGTTAGTTTTTATTTTTTTGATCTGTCCATATAAGAGGACGACCAGTAAGACAGGGCAAAAACTTGTAGACTTAAGTAACTTCAGCACCAAAGCTTAAGGGAAATGTAATAACTCATTTTGTGATCATAATGGAAAACCGGGAAATTACCAGAATCACTATCAGAAGATGATCCTTCTTCAGTACACTGAGACTCGAGACTGTCAATGTCTTCTTCTCTCCTTGATATGACCAACTTCAACCTGCGCTCTTCCTGGCAAAGCCAAGCATCATCATCTGTGGGAAGAAGGTTAAGACCCTTAAATTCTTCGACAGGATGGGGCAACAACAGAATCTCATCAACCCGGCTAACTGGCGCATTCATCACTTCCCTGAAACAAGAAAAGGAAGTGAACTCAGTTTATATCTCTAAACCTAGATAAGTTGACAAAGACGAAACCGCTCAAAATTTGAACAATGAAACATTAGTACAAGTGGGCAAAGAAGAATCCCAAAAGTTAAAAGCTGACTAGCCATACTTTTTTGAGTTTGATACCCAATGATCTTAAAGAGGAGTTAAAACAATTAACAAGAAACAATTCACCATTTGAGGATTGCAGATCACCTAATTGAGTTCTCAATTATCTGAGAAAAGGTCAATAATCTCCAAAATTTGGATACTATTGTGCAAGAAACAACAAATAACAACATATACCTTTCCCTAGAGAACAGAGAACTCTTTGTGTAGTATCCTTGTGCCTTCTGTTCGAGCAGGCGATACTTAGCGGATTGAGAAGGAAGCCCTTTGAAATACCCCTTTTTCTTCAAACACTTCTTAAAAGCCTCCAAAGTAGCAATTCCCTTCCCTCCTTTACCTTCACGAATACTCTTCTGATACATTATCTCAAACCCATAAGCAAGTTTCATACCCAATACAGTTTCCACATAGATTAAACTATCAGTTTTCGGTGGAATTGGATAACATTTCGGTGCCTCGAAATTTTCCTGATCAACCAATTTCACATACATTGCTCTAGACATCCTAACAGAAATTCTAACAAGCTCTTCTTTCTTAACACCTTCATCAGTAACTTCACTACTCTTCAGAAATGTATCCATCTTCTCACTAAGCTTCCTCAATTCGACATCATTTCTATTGCAAAAACCTTCAGTTGCCAAAGAAATCAAACAGGGTTCATGTGTCAACAATTTTGCAACAGAAATTGGAACTCGAACCCGAATCTGATGCAAATTCTGCTTGAGTTTGTCAGGGTAATCAGAAATCTTTCTTTCCACATAATGTTTAACAGAATATGGTGCTGGATCCTCAATCTCATAAAAAGTTAAGAACCCTAAATTTTCAACCAATGACGATTTCATAGACATGCTACTTTTATGCACCAAAATAACCTCTCCACCTCTAATAAAAACTCTATTCTTACCCATTTTATAGAGCTTCATTGAGAAACATCCTAAGAGAAGAAACTCACCATAAGAATCCCAAACCCTAATTGAGATATTAGGGATTTTCTTTGAAATTTCAGTGAGAAGAAAAACAATAAACCACTCATCATCATAGTGACTACCAAACCTAGTGTTTCCATGTAAACAAGGGATGTTATCAAGTTTAGGGTTTGGTGGTACAGTAGTAGATGGATAAAGAGTGAATGGCTCATGTCTCCAAATGAAATCAGTGACATAAGGAGATATTATATCAAGAATCTTAACATGGAGTGAAAATAATGAAGATGAAACCTGTTCATACTCATTTCTTGTAACGATTTCAGGGTCTTTTAGCTTATTTAGTATATCATCTTCGAAAATGGCGTAGAAGACTGTGTTACGAGAATGGACCAACTCAGACATGGCGATGGCGGTGGTGGTGGTGCCGGTGTTGAACTTTGAGCATGAAGATGAAGTTTGTGGTTCTGCAACTCTTTTGTGCATGGTGATGCGTCTAATAAAGGAAGCTTTCCCTCTTTGTTTAATGTAGAAAAAATTCAAAAGCAGTGTACTTTTCTGCAAAACGGTCCCTTTCTGCAAGTGGGCCTCGAGCGGGAAACCCATCTAGAAATCGGATTTGACCCGTTTGGCAGACCAAGTCAAATATACGGACTGACTGAGAATAAGCCAAATATGCAAGTAGAAACTATTACACAAAAGTTGAACGCCGACAAGTTTGCCAGAATTTTGGTTTACTACACATAGTAAGTGCTGTCTCAAGATTTTTACATTCCCAAAAATTTGGGCATAAAAGCCGAATAAGAGTGTCTTTTTACTGCAATGTAAGGCTACAATACTTGTTCAGTTCTGGTTCGGGTTCAGTTATAAGAAGTGGAAGGATTCATATGGTATCCTTCAGGTTGAGCGAGTTGAAGACCCATGAGACTAAGCAAGTCCAGGAACACCTTGTTGAGAACAGAAAAAGTTAATGAGGGTCTTCGTCGTTAAGTTCACATCAACTAGTGTTAATTCCTCGCCCTCCATTTCCACATTTGCCGATGATGATGCGCGCCTGCAATCACCGGGCAATAGAAACAAGGCGGAACATTAGTATGTTGTTATAATTGTTCTACTCAATATTGTCCTGTAGAATCGTCAAATGTATGAAGGACATCTGAACATTGATGTAATACTCTGCAAAGATTATAAATCAAAATTCCGCAAGCTCATACATGAAGAAAATTTGTTCTGTATGGAACACTTTTATGGGTACAAAACTAAAATTAACAAATTGAATTATAAGAAGATGGCAAAAAACAAACCTTATTATCTTTTTTAGATGGTTGTGCATTCGCACGGACAAAACTTTTCTTCAGAGTAGAAGTAGTAGATTGCAGTACCTCATTTAGAGCATCGGAGTAAGTGCTCACAGAAGTATTGCCTTTATGAAGATCAGTCTCATCTTAGGATCCGTCTGCAATTTAACATGTTCATAAGAAATCAATAATTTGTAAAATGTGGGTATTGAGTATGCGGTTCAAATTCATCCTAAAACTTATGGGGAATAAAACAATACCCTTTCAACATTTTGATCAAAATCAGGTGTCATTGACAACCAAAAATTTTAAGAATCCTGCTAAAAGATATACTTACCGAGCTCCATATCTGAAGAAGATCCTTCTTCAAGCTCAGCATCTTCATGGCCGCCAACCCTACCCATTACAGAGCACTCTATATCAACATCCTTTATGTCTGAGTTCCTTGAAGAACGTTAAGATAGATAACTTGTGAGTGCTACGTTGGGTTTAGCAGCCATCATGCCAACTAAAAAGACAAAGTTACATGAAGTGAGTAGAATCACAAACAGTAATAAGTAGAAGCAGGGATTGAACTAACCGCGGAGAATAGAAAAGCTTGCTAACTTGTCAATTTTCCTAATCAATGCATGATTCAAGTGTGTAGTACACAAAACATACTGTTTAGTATGAATAATGATGCTATGACAGTTTACAAATAAATGGATATGACAAAATAAGTGATATTGCAGCAAGATAGAGGAAGCTACAAACCTGTTTATAGGGACCTGCCTGCACCCTGGAAGGTTGAAACCTTTCGGACAAAATGATTGTGTCAACTTTACTACATCACCATGATCGGAATCATTTACAGCACTATCTTTTTTTGCTTTAACCCGTAAAGTTCAACTGAGCTTGAACATTTTCAAGACTCATGAAGACTTTCAATTACTGATAACAAAGATTCGACAAATTCCAAGTATGACGCTATAATTACTTGTTTTTTACAAATAAATAGGCAACTCCATTGAAACATCCAATGTTATGCATTAAGAAAGTGTATCCTGGTTAACTAGCACCAATTAAAATCAGAAATGAGCAAAACATAATTCTGTTCATTACACCTCCATTCCGACTAAATAAACAACCAATAAATATGTAATTACTGAAGGCTGGTAGACTTTATCTCATCTAATAAACTTTTTGAATTTGGTTACTATATTCTCTTTCTTTTTGTTGTTGTTGTTGTTCTCAGCTGCAGGATCGACGATATGTATGTGTTTTTGAAAGAGGCTGCTCCAATATGTAGAACTGATCATTTCAAAAAACAATGGTAATTGCAGCCATGCAAACAAAACCATAGGAACACAACCAAACAATGCTACAGGTATTAGACGCTGCGGAAACGTTTCTCCAACCACGATAAATAGTGATGCACAAAAAGTTACCATAATTGCCGCCATGGATATAAAGAGAGTCGCAAGACCAATAATTAACTTTTGTGGCAGAGACTCGAGAAAATCTATCTCAGCATATCGAGAGGTATATATAGCTAAAAACATCAGTACTGAGGTGATAGAAGCGAATAAAGCTAAAGCATCTGCTACCACGAACACTGTAAATGAAGTCCTTCCTAAGAAAACTGGGCTGCCGTTCATACTGCTATTGCTGTCACTGATATTACCTCCTGGAACTGTAAAAGCAGCTGCAAATGCAACTGTAGCGATAAGAGCGGTGACTATCATACACGATCCGGATGTATCCTTCATCCAAGCCTCTCCTTCTTTAACCAGTTGTTTGTGTTCTTCTGTAAATATAGATTGAGCTGTATAACCTTTTCTATTTTTCTTGAACTTGTCATTTTCCGGCATCATACTTTCCACCCCCTTTATGAAATAAAATTATAAAAGGTAAATTGATCTTTTGCTATGGCATGAACATAATAATAGAGTTTTCAACAACAAGGTGCAATCAGTCGTTCCATACATCTCATTAAGGTTTCAGTACTGTGATAGCATAATATGCATTGTGGTTGGCTTCTGCAAGGTTTATGTTTCTGGTTCGGGCTCTGATTTTACGATACCCTAATACCAATAACAGGTCTGAATATATCTTGGCTTTTTTCAAAAAGAAAAGAAAAAACATGGGAAATTTGGGGAATCAGCAAGTACTACTAAATGTTATTGCCACAAAATTGTAGTTTTTTCTCCTCTACCATAATAAAATCAAGATTACTTAATTAATCGGAAGTTTTTGTTATATATTTAGATGGCATATGAAGCTATTACCCTTACCTTAAACCACTGCAATTCTCGTTGCATCTGAAGGGCTACACCTGAAACCTTATGGAGTTTGGCAGCAGGCGCTAACTTAGCAGCGTAATGCAAGATGGTGTTATGTTCATAATCTGTTGTGGAAACCAGACTAATCTTGTCTTCATAACTGTAACCACGATTGTATATAAAACTCATCACCTTTAAATTCCGTTCTGAAATGGCCATTTCTATCATTCTTTGACCCGATATCCTCAACCAAATAATGTCATCGAACCGCTCCAGACACTCCACTACAAATTCCATGATTCCATTCTCTATAGCTACCTTCATGATGTTGGGATTATTTCGGAAAAATAATCTTATCTCATTATAAGTGTTTGAGTGACGGATTTCCACAACCATTTGCTTAAGCAACACAACAGCGTGTTCGTGCACCAACTTTTGGTTGCATAATCTTTTAATACAAGGTACTGAAATTAGAAACACAACCGAACCACCATGTAAATCAAATCTTATATGGAAGATTTCTGATACCGAGCTCAGAAGGTTGCAGTGGTAATGAATGTATGGGGTTATTCAATCAAGGGAAAGAAAATACCTCGTGTTAAGTAGCGCATGAGGATTCTTTGATCACTAGTTGAGGAGACTTTTGAGCTCTCCTCTGATTTTTTGATTTCTGAGACTTCCGAAGGGTACTCTTCATCTCCTTTGGTGCAATCTGAGGACTCACAAGTATGTGGTTCATCTTGTTTGACATATGTAGAATTGTCCACTTTAATTACTGTACCAACAAGCCGTATTTTGAAAAATTTAATCAACAGAACTAAATTATTGTTTTTACAACAGCATAGAATTAGTTTGATAACTAGCTTACATGAATAGATGTGGTCTTGCCACCATGTCAGCTTCGTTCCACTTCGAAATGCACTAGGTTTTCTAACCAACAACTCTAATCCACACATTTCGTGTACCAGTGATTTCTCTGTAATCAATTTCGGAAACCGTTTGACAAGACCCAAAGCTATATCTGCAAAACAAAACAAAACAGTATGTAGTTACAATTGAGAGGAACCATTCAATACTGACTGAAACCAGGACAATACTAGTTTGATTTTCTCACCCACCATAGAAATTAGCATCAATTGCCTTGCATAATAACCTAGCACCATCATGACCAGCGAACGGACTAGGCTCCACATCTCTTGTTACGGAGTAAAGATACTCAACAATCTCCTTCTGCCCAACTGTAACATAACGAAGAGCAAGTTCCAGTGGTGTCTCTCTGTTGTTATTACGTATCTGAGTCAAATTGGGGTTCTTATCTACCAGCATCACAACAGCTTCAGTGGTTCCACGCCGGACCGCAATGTGAAGTGCTGTATTACCATTAGTCTTCTTATATTCGAGTGCTACCGGTGTCATGAGTTTCACAATATCCTCTACAAACGTCATGTCTAACTTCCAGTATAAAGCCATATGCAATATTGTAGATGAGTCATGTGCAATCCCTTGATTAATCACTTCAGGATCATTCTTAATATACTCGTGAGCCTTCTCCAACTCATTGCCCTTTAGTGCTTTGCATAGTAGGTCATTAGAACCAGGAACATAACATGCCTGCAGACCCCTGTCTTCTTGACCCAACAAGCAGCAAAGCTGAAAAGATTAGTTTATTCCATTATCAAAATCAGCATATTCAAATTTCAAATATACATATAGCTTACCAAGTTTAGGCTGTTTTTGTTTAGCCTCATTGGCTTCGGATCCCTTATCCGCATTTTCGCTATTCCTGGCTGTTCTTCCAATAACAAAATGCCGCATGTCAAATACTATACCTTAACTAAACAAAACAATGTATTGGTGTAATAATAAAACACCCCCCACAAGCTCAAATTCAATACAAAATCAAGTAATTAGCAAGAATCCGTGGTTCACTTAATCTAGGTCAGTTTAGAACCCTATATCCCATCAAATTCATTTGACATTTGATTAAAGATTAATTAAAGTAGAGATAAGAATCAATCATGTACCTTGTTGTTTATGATGATTAGTAGCAGCAGTGTCAGTGCTTTTTCAAAATCTCTATGATTTGTTGATGAGTGATTGCTTGTGTTTCTGCTAGTCTAGCATAAGATTCTGCTTGTGCATTCTGAAATTCCGCTTGTTTAGCTTGGGCCTCGGCTAATTTTGAGTGAGATTCAGCTAGTTTAGTTTGAGATTCAACTAGCATCTTCAGAAGCGCTTTGATCTCTACTATTTCATGATCATCACCTAATTCTCTAGTAGCAGACATGGTGGTGGAGGAAACTCCTGATGTACTCCGAAAAATGAGAGATGAGTACTGGGAGAGTGTGAGTCTAGTCGACGTACAATCCAAAAACAGGATTCGTCAAACCTTGAACGTGGATTATTTAATTTTTTAATTTTCTTAATTTACGAGGATTTGAATTCCTGGTTCTGATTTCCACGTTCATTTTGAATTTTTTAAACAGCAAATAGTAGTATTAAAAAAGAGGTACAAGAGTCGGTAGGGAGGGATGGGTTTTAATCTAATTTATTTATTTCTTATTTTTGTCTTAAATCTAGTGGTGGGACCCGATGTCACTATCCAAATCTTTTTGGCTAACCACTACGTGATAAATGGAATCCGAATAGCACCTGATCGGAGCTATCAGCTATCCATCTTTCCCCTACCCATTCATTCATTTGCTGATTCCAGAAGAGTTAGAATTTCTAGTAAAAATTTTGCAAAGATCTTTCCAGTTAAGAAATCCATCCATGGCAACATCGCATGATGATCTTTCCGGAGATAGTGCACTTAGCCGCCATGGTTTGGGACATTCAGTTCTTCACCGGTATCAAGGTTTTTGGTCCTATGCTAAAGCAATAGAAAATGTCAAGGATTTCCAAAAGAATTTTAAAGCTTTGGATACTGATATGATAATAACCACATTACCAAAATCAGGTACCACTTGGTTGAAAGCACTGGCTTTCGCCATCGTTAATCGAACCAGTTATTCTCCTTCTTCTCGCCAACACCACCCATTGCTTACGACCTCACCCCATGATCTTGTTCCTTTTGTTGACTTTAAACATCGTTATCCAGCAGATTATAGTCTTCTTGATTTCACTAAAACTAGTACCTGTCATGATTCCCCTTGCAGACTTATATCTACCCATGTCCCTTACCCTTCTTTACCTGAATCTATTAAGAGTACTGCGACAGATTGCAAGATTGTTTATTTATGCAGAAATCCTCAGGACAACTTTATCTCTTTGTGGCTGTTTATGAATAAGTTCATAGGGACGATGCAGGAGAACAATAGTGGCGATAGATCCCCGCCTCTGTCGATTGAAGAAGCTTTTGAATACTTCTGCGCCGGATTATCACTATCTGGTCCGTTTTGGGATCATGTACTCGGATACTGGAAAAAGAGCTTAGAGGAGCCGCATAAAGTACTGTTTTTGAAGTATGAAGATTTGAAGAAAGAACCGGAGATCCATTGTAAGAGACTGGCAGAGTTTATGGGTTACGGATTCTCTGTGGAAGAGGAGAATCAAGGAGCGGTCGATGAAATAGTGAAACTATGTAGTTTCCAAAACTTGAAGAATTTGGATTTGAATAAGAGTGGAACCACCTCCAGGTTTCATTTTAAAAATGAAGATTTTTACAGGAAAGGTGAGGTTGGGGATTGGAAGAATTACTTGACTCCTCCCATGGTTGAAAGACTTGATCGTCTTCTGGAAGACAAGTTGCAGGGGTCTGGGTTAGTGTTCTGAAATTAATTTCCTTTGATGTCAATTCTTTCTTCAGTATTGTAAGCTTGTAACTTTCTAATTTTTCATGTTATTTTTGTACTTTTTATTTTTGTGTCTTCAATATTGCCTGGTTCAGGGTGTATTTGTAGGAGTTTGGTATAATCATGTTTTGGTAGCACTTCCACTGTGCTCTTTTGGTGTTGAATTTGATTTTCCCCATTTTATCATAGTTTACATTTAACATCCTGCTTGAATTTAATTGTGCTGATTAATGCGGATTAAAGTTGTTTAAAATTCTAATTTTTCATATCCTAAAACAAAACAATTGAAACTTGAAAGCATCTTCACTCCAGCAGTAGAATCTTAAAACAGGACCTGAAACCATCCAAATTCCAAACTAGAATAGCTTGTCAAGTGGGACTATTCTTACATAATGACATTTTACAAATGAAGCTCTTTCATAGACATGGTTGGCTATCGGACGGACCCAAAAATATTAGTTGGGGGGACAAATCTATACGATGATAAATTGAACCACCACACAATGTGGCGGCCGGCTGTCCCAAATTTTTAGGTGATATTTTGCTAATCAAATCATATTAAATCTATGCCTAGTGTACTAATCTTCTAAACTCTAGTCTAGGGAGGACAATTCCTTAAAAACCAAAAATGTACTAAGCTAAAAATCGTAATTTTCCAAATTCTAGACACCACGTAGCTCCGTGACTGCCCAAAACAAGTGTTTGAATAGAGCAAATAAATGAGTTAGTAGTAGGAAGGTATCTGGGGAGGTGATTGTATCCAATCTTTAAGTATGAATCTTCTCTTTAGACTATAGGGAATTTGAATTCAAGTTAAAACCAGTTATTGGCCGATTGTTAAGGAGGCCTTCTAGAGGATCAAAAAAATGCAGGTTATCGACAAATGTCCCAAACATTTAAAATTGAAATTTCAAATCTCACAGTTTCACAAAATTAAGACTCATCTTAAAACAATCGAACAAATTGATTATAATAAATTTCAATAACAGATAATCAATCAAACAAATTATCAGTTTAAACTTCTTCAAAATTTCCATTAGATCGATCGGAATCGATCAATTTGTTCTTTAAATTTTTTACAAAAAGAAAAAAAAAATCTCTGTTACTTTTGTAATTTGATTAAACTGAAACTCTTACACTTCAACCCATTGATTTGTAGCTCGAAACATGATCAAATTCGATCGATAGCAGAAGCAGAGAATGAAATTGCAGAGTTACAGTAATAGAGAATCGGGCGAAGAAGATAATATTTTCGTCTGTACCAACAGATTACTCATATTCGACCCACATTTATCCTCTTATAATTCTTTAAAAAATTATCGAATAGAAAACAACAAAATTACATAATCAATTAATGTTAAAAAAAATGAAATTTAACTTACAAAACACACAAACCCATAGCTTCACACTAATATACAACACCACCACCATTAAAAAATTATTTGAGAAAAAGAAAATGAATTCCCGTGGATGATCTTCTTTTTCTTCTCTTTAGTAAACAACTTATTTAGCTTCTTATCAAACAATTAGGACCAAACCCATTATGGACCATACGCTCATGTCCGTATTTTCTTTTAAGTTTTTAGACTGAACAATAAAGAGGGGAATGAGAAAGTAAGGGCAATCCATATGGCAATGTACAAAACAAAATATTTGTTGAGCCAGGTGGATGGGCAAACATGATTTCGCACTATGGAAATGAAGTGAGCGGTTGACCGTCAAGTGCCATGACGAAGTGAAGACGCTGGCGTGTGAAGAAGAAACGCTGGCACGCATATAAGAAACGTTGGCATCTGAACCAAGACCGCCAACGACTATTTTTAAACGGTCACCGGAAAGGCTAGTTCTACCTCCATAAATACAGCTCGAGTTTGATCTCACAAATTCACAACAATCTTTTATCTGATCAATCTTTTTTTAATTTCAATTGCTTTCGATTTTCAACTATGAATCCTAAATTTGGTTCTTTCTGAGGAAGATATGGATATGGATGAAATGTTGTATGAGGAAGAGGAAGAATTGTGTATGGATTTTTTGCGTCAAATGGATGAAGATGCAATTCAAGATAAAAGGTGGCGAAATTTTACGTTGCAATTACAAAGCAGGATCATACCAAAGCCTTTAGAGCCATATGAAGTTATGACTAGAAGATGGACGTGGCGCGAATGACATTTTTACCACGACAAGATGATGCATGATTATTTTAATCATGATTGTGTCTATTCCGATGAAGATTTTTAGCGACGATTCCTCATGGGAAAGGATTATTGCCGAGCTTTGTCAGGTACAACCTTTATTTAATTATCAGTATGGTGCACGACATGTACGAGGGTTTAGTCCCGAATAAAAGGTCATTGCGGCCCTCCGCATACTATGTTACGGGTAAACCAACGATTCCACAGATGATTACATCCATATTGGGAAAATAACCTCCTTTAGGTATCTCAAATTGTTTTGTGAAACAAATAGTAGAGCATTTTGGTCCAACCTTTTTAAGAAAGCCTACTCAGGAAGATGTTAAAAGAATAACTGCAGAAAACACCGCGAGGGGTTTTCCAGAATGTTAGGTAGTCTTGACTGCATCCACTGGACGTAGCATGCGTGTCTGGTTGAATGGGTGTGCCAATATAAGGGTCATTACCCAAAACCAACTGTAATTTTGGAAGTTTCAGTCACTTATGATTGTTGGTTTTGGCATGCTTTTTTTGGACTCCCGGGTTCAAATAACGATCTCAACGTTTTGTATAAGTCGGATCTTAAGCATGGGATCGCGCCGCACTGTAATTTCACCATCAAAGGTCATGACTACACTCAGGGTTATTATCTAGCAGACGACATCTATCCAGAATGGTCAACTATGGTTCAAGCTTATAGTCGAGACGGAGGTTTTGGCCCGACGAATTCGAAGGATAAGAAGTACTTAACACCCAACAAATGAAATGCAAAAAGGATGTTGAATGCGCTTTTGGCACACTGAAAAAGAAGCTCGCCATTATAGCTGGATCGGCAAGCTTTTTTGATCTTCAAGAAATGAACAAAACTATGCTGACTTGCATCATTTTGAATAACATGGTCATTTAAGAAACCAGACGTGACCCAACCTGGACAAGTTTTCCAGATGAAGATTTGAGGCCGAGACTTGTGGTGCAGCATGGTCGTCCGGCAAGAGAATATGGACTTTCCACTGAAGGAATCCAAAACCGGGGACTTTATGGACAACTAAGAGAAGATCTAACTAAACACCTTTGGGTTTTAAAAGGAACAACAGATGATGCGCGGGGGCGAGGAAGAGGCAGATAAATGTTATCTTTCAATTTAGTGTTGTTTATTTTAATTAATGTGTTATTAAATTTAAAGTTGTTTGTTTTTAACTAAACGACTAAAGTTAAAATTAAAATTAAGGCAATTATATTAACAATACTTTTAACTAAACGATTACATTTAAACTAAACTTAGCTACTAAACAAGAATTAAAATCAGTTATCAAGACTGTATTCATCTTCGTTTTCTTCTGAGGCATCATCTTCGTCTTCTTCCACATTCTCACACTGGCCAGTTTGTTGAGGGACTTGTTGTTCCTCCATATCCATTTGCTTAGTACATACAGCAAGTTATCGTGCATTCATTGTTGAAGTGTTCAAGGAAAGTATCTTGTTTAGCATACAATCCTTGTAGTGTTGTTCTCGCAAAAGACGACTTTTTCGTTGTTGCTTTATAGCAATGCCACGGTCCCTGGCTCTATTTGCCTTTATCTTCAACTCGAATTCCTTATGCTCCGCATAGTTGAACTCGTTTGAACCTCCTTCTAATAATGCTCGTTGGGCTACGTGTCTCGTCGCTTTTCCAGCTTGCTGACCCCCTCCTCTTCTTCTCTTGACGTTGGTGTTAACGTCTAGATTGAAGTTGTGTTGTTCCTGACTACTTAGAGACCCGGTATATGGAGATCTAGTTCCTTCAGGTGAAGAAGAAGGCTGAAAAAGCGGGGGTCTAACAACCACACCCAATATTTCACTTAACAATCTGTAAGGACAAACTCCAATATACTTTCTAGAGAATCAACTAGGAAGTCAGACTCAATCTAGATAAAAAGTATATCAAAGAGTTTATATCTCAATCTCTCGATTTGATCTTTACTCAAGCAAATAGAAATCACAGTCTTTATCAAAGAGAGATAACTTGGATGGTACCAAAGACCAATATCTAAGTGTCAATCAATTTAAATCAACAACCCAAAAGGTCGGATATTCTAATTAATTGAACAACGCACAAACTGTGATATTTCAATTATATAAACAAATATAATGCGGAATAGAAATAACACTGACACCAGAATTTTGTTAACGAGGAAACCGCAAATGCGAGAGAAAAACCCGGGACCTAGTCCAGTTGAACACACACATATTAAGCCGCTACAGACTCTAGCCTACTCCAAATTAACTTTGGTCCTGGACTGTAGTTGAACCCCAATCAATCTCACACCAGATCCAAGGTACAGTTATGCTCCTACGCCTCCGATCCCGCGGGATGCTACGTACTTGATTCCTTAGGCGATCTCACCCACAACTAAGAGTTGCTACGACCCAAAGTCGAAGACTTTAATTAACAAATATGTATCACACAGAAAAGTCTACAGAATAGATAAATCTGTCTCCCACGAATAAACCTATGAGTTTTGTTCCGTCTTTTGATAAATCAAGGTGAGCAGGAACCAATCAATAACCCGAACTTATATTCCCGAAGAACACTGACCTAGTATTATTGATCACCTCACAATAATCTTAATCGACGCAGCGAAAAAAGATATTGCGGAATCACAAACGATGAGACGAAGTGTTTGTGATTTCTTTTCTATCTTGCCTATCGGAGATATAAATCTCAAGACAATTATTTCAATTGTATCGTATGACAGAAACAACAAGATCAGATCACACAACTACAAGAAAAGTAGTATCGGTCTGGCTTCACAATCCAATGAAGTTGTTAAGTCGTTAACCTGGTTTTAAAAGAAGAAAACCAAAGGTTAAAGGAGAATCGACTCTAGCTTAGCAAACTAGTATCACACGTAAAGTGAGGGGATTAGGTTTCCCAGTTGCTAGAGTTATCCCTTATATAGTCTTTCAAATCAGGGTTTGCAATCAATGTTAGCTTGGTAACAAAGCATTCAATATTCACTGTTAGATGAAAACCTGATTAGATTCAAGCTAATATTTCTCAACCGTTGGATCGAAAACTTAGCTTGTTATACACAAATAAAATGTTCAATTATGGGTTTATGAACCGTACCCAAACATTAACATTTGTTGGTTCAAAAATAGTCAACCAAATAGTTAGCCATATGATCACTCTCATATCAACCATATTCTTCTTCACCATAACTAGTTCAAATGACTCAAATGAACTAGTTAGAGAGTTGTTCAATTGCTTAGATCTTATGTAACTACACAAGACACAATCGAAGCAAAGACAGTTTGATTCACTCGAATCGGTTCATGAACTTTATATCCACGGTTTGCAAAACATTCCATATAAACATTAGTTCAAGACAACCGGTTTTAGATATAACCTACTCAAGTTCACGGACTTATGCTCATGGAAGGAGTACATAAACTCCAGTAGAAATTCTCGGGTGAGAACTTCCGCCAGTTCACGGACTTGGCTTGCGTCACTTCCATTTCTCTTGATCAACAAAGTTTGCAAACTTTGGTTCAAGGAATAAGGACTTATACATATATGTGTTTCCACAATAATGCTTATATCCTACCAATGGTTATGTAATCTAAACTCTCATTTCAATCATTGAAACATTCTCAGAGAACGTTATATTATCGTTATTCATAGACCATTTTTCGTCAGAGCAATTTCCAAAGTGATTGAAACATAACACGACTTTCGTCATTAGGTAAAGATGAATTCGGTTAAAGTGAAAGCTTACCAACACATATTTCGAGAAATAGATAGGCGAGTTAAACTCGAATCGAAATAGCAAATGTGTATAATGAAAGTCTATACGTCTAAACGACTTTTGTCTCAAGAGTATGAGATAGAGTAAATAGATATTTGAGTGACAGATAAGTTCAAGTCTCCACATACCTTTTAGTCGATGAATTTCCACCGGTTCCTCGAGTGGTCCTTTGTCTTGTATGATGATTGCCATGGAGTTCTTGAGCTCAACTACACTTTCTATCCTAGTCCGAGACCTTTAGATACATAGGCTAGAAATCAAGACTTATAGTTTGATCACTAACATTGAAAAACATGCTTGAGATAGCAACGCATGCGAGTTCGACCGAGCAATGCTCTAACAAAGGTCCACCATTCTGAAAATCATGCGAGATTGGACCATGTGGTGATCTTGCAGGCACTTGATTACCTTCCATCAAGTATGGATTAAACTTGTTAAGCACCCTCAAAATAGTGAAACTAGTTTCATGTTGGAAATTCGTTCTGTGGGATCTTTGCCACTCTTCTCGACATCTTTGTTCCACTTCCGCTTCACCTTCACCATTTTTTTATTGCGCCACATTTGCATGATCAAAGTTACGTATTTACTAACTGTTAGAGCATTGCTCGGTCGAACTCGCAAGCGTTGTTATCTCAAGCTTGTTTGTCAAGTTTAGTTGATCAAAACTATATACTTGATTTCTAGTCTACTTATAGCTATGTCTCGGATTAGGATAGAAGTGTGTAGTTGAGCTTTAGACTTCACGGCATTCACCAATTGAATAAGAAGATCTACTGAGGAGCTTGGAGGAACTTCATCAACAAAAGTTATGTGGAGACTAAAACTTATCTATCACTCAGAAGTCTATTATATTCTATTATATCTTCTAATGAGACTAAGTCGTATAACTATATAGACTTTTATATTATACACATTTGATATTTCGAGCCGAGTTTATCTCGCTTATCTATTTCTCGAAATATGTGTTGGAATCTTTTAGCTTTAGCTAAGTTCATCGTATTCTTGACGAGTTTAGTTGGAGACAATTTATTGTTGGAAACTAAATATTAAGTCAAAAGATGATCATGTGAAAATTACCTTGAAACATCTTATATGATTTGTGTGAGACAATCATTTGATTTCGACTTGGGAAGTTTCGTATTGATTGATTAATCACTTGAAAATTACTTGAAGCTAGTGGTATGTGTGAGATTACCATTGTTTTCTTTCAAGGATGTTTCAATGATTAAATGAGAGTTTTATAACTACCATGTGTTGATATAATACAAGTTGTATACTTTGTATACTAACTGTGCAAGTCTAGTTCAGGTCCCGGAACTATTGTTCGCGAACTCTGTTTGCGAACTGGTTTACCTGTGGAAGGTCTTGAACTTTTTTTCGCGTACCTTCTTTGCGAATGGGCTAAACAAGGCCAAGTCCGGAACTCTTGTTCACGTACTCAGTTTGCGAACAAAGCGGTTATGTTCTAAAATCGGTAAAGTGTGACTTTCATACTCATAAACCTAAGATTCGTTTGCGAAATTAAAGTCCCTGGAACTTTAATGTATTAAGGTATGTGGACTAGTTTTATAAACCGTGGCATTATGTTCATGAATTGGTTCTCTGTATAAGTACTTTGTACAATTAAAAACCAAACTGATCTTATTTCAAATGGTTCATATACATATTCCTATAAGATGATGAACATTTAAACACTCTCTTGAAACATATTTAGATTCATTTGATTATCTATCATGATTGTTAGATGAATATGGCTAAGCGACAAGTGTTAATATAGCTAACTTCGATTAACTACTACTGAACCAATTAAGTATACACGTTTGGGTACGATTCATCCATATCTAAATATAAGTTTATTTCATTTGTGTGTATCAAGCTAATACCATCTAACAGTGGAGATTAATTGCTTAACTTCTAAGTAAACTTAGCTTGAATCTTAAATCATGGAGTTCATCTAACGATGAATATTGAATGCTTTGTTACTAAGCTATCTTAGCTTTGATTGTAAGAAACCCTGATTTGAAAGTCTATATAAGCGAGAACTCTAGCATATGAGAAATCTAATCCCGGCACTTTCGTGTGTCCTAGTTGCAAAATAGAGTCGATTTTCCTTTAACCTAGGGTTTTCCAAAACCATTATTAGGTTAACGACTTGAAGACTTCATTTGGGATTCGTTAAGCCAGATCCAACTATTTTCTCTATAGTTGCGTATTCTGATCTTACTTTTTCTATCTTATTGAGTTTTATCTTCTCTAAGATTTACTCGAGATTTATCTCTGATAGGTAAGATACAGAAAGTAATCACAACAGTTCTTTGTCTCACACTCTTGTGATTCCGCAATAACTTTTGTTGTTAATCAGTTGGGTTATTGTGAGGTGATTGATATTTCTAGGCTGCTCTTCAGAAGTATAAGTCTGGGGTATTAGTTGAATCATGTTCATCTTGAACTTTGTATTAAAAGACGGAATAAAAAGAATAAAGGATAGACATATATGTGGAGACAAATTTGTTTATAAGTCTTCAACTTTGGGTCGTAGCAACTCTTAGTTGTGGGTGAGATTAGCTAAGGGAATCAAGTGCGCAGAACCCAGCGTGGTTCTATAGGTGTAATTATGGAACGCGATTGTACCTTAATCATTGTGAGACTTGGTTAGGGCTCAACTACATTCTAGTCCGAAGTTAACTTGTAGTAGGCTAGAGTCTGTAACGACTTAATACAGTGTGGTGTTCAAAGCTGGACTAGGTCCCGAGGATTTTCTGCATCTGCGGTTTCCTCAATAACAAATTTTCTGGTGTCTGTGTTATTTATTTTCCGCATTATATTTGTTTATATAATTGAAATATCACAGGTTGTGCGTAGTTCAATCAGTTGATAAATCCTACCTTGTTTGTTGTATATAACTTGATTGACACTTGGGCATTGGTCTTTGGTACCATCCAAGTATTTCTCATATCAATCAGGCTCACGGATTTCTATCTGTTCGATTTGCTGATTGTATTGAGAAAGAGATAAAACTCTTTGATATATTTCTTGATTGAGTCTCACTTTTAACTTGGTGCTCTCGAAATTATATTGCAGTTTAATCCATACAGATTGTCGAACGAATTATTGAGTGTGGTTGTTATACCCCCGCTTTTTCACTAGTGGATGTTGAAATTGTGTGAAAATGACGAGACAACCCTTCGGCATCACGATTATTGATGTTACCGGCTTCTTCATAAAATTTTTGTAAAACTATCCGTATAAAGTTTTTTTCCTTGATAAATACCATTGATTTGATCTAATGTAAATAATACACAACTCTTACAAATTGACTCGTCTTCATCCATCGTATACTTGTGTTGATGGTGGATTTTCGTTTAAGGTTATATTTGTAAAAACCAGAGAAAATCATGCGCTGACATCTTGTAAAAGATAAAGCCATCTATAAGTGTTGGATACTCCCTCACTTGATTCACCAAGAATGGAACTTGTAGCAACAGTCCCATTCTGTGAATTTCATATCAGCCTTGTATTTCCTGTACTCATTATCAGTGTGGCATGACGACTGAGTGTTACTCTTACAGAGTAACACGAACCTCCAAGCACTATAATGAATCATTATCAGTGTGGCATGACGACCGAGTGTTACTCTTGCAGTAACACGAACCTCCAAGCACTATAATGAAACCATGTACGAAATACCCGTACAGGTTGATTCTCGGTGTGTTATACTAGCCCGAGCCCTCTCGGTGTGTTATACTAGCCCGATTGAGCCCCTCTCGGTGTGTTATACTAGCCCGATTGAGCATCCGGCACTGACCATATCGATCCAGGATATGATTCGATCGCAGCCATCCAACTCCACAAGCATGATTGATGACCCCGAGATCAATTCCATCACCCCAAGCGGGTATGGAATACACACGGCCGACCCCGCATGGTCGACTATTGGCCTTTTGCTTGCCAAGAAACCGTCCATACCAAGCATTATGGACGGAAAACCCTAAATTAGGGTTTGCGGCATATTACATGTCTTGTAAAACAGTCTCAACCATCCATCTTTGCAGGTATAGATGGAGGGTGTAGATGTGAACTCAAAGGGCCCGGAGCATGTCGACACAATCACCATGTGACCGCCTACACACTTGACCAATCGGTCAAAACCAACCATGATTGGTTACAACACATTAAATCCGCCTGAAAGAGCATGGTCGCACGGCTTTGAAAGCCAAAATTAGGGTTCAAGCCATCACGCGCGTCCATCTTCTCCGGCACGAATGGAGGGTCACAGATCAAATCGAGCAGGTCCGGTCATACCAGCATGACCACCGTGGGCCCATCTACCCCTCATGCAATCGGCCAAGGCATATCATGCCCTTGCTAATCAAAACGCCCGCCCAAACATGCGTGGTTACACTTCCCAAATTGCAAATTGATCTCGACCGCTCCAACTTCACCGGACGAATTGAGTGGCTTAGATCACATTTTCATGGGATAGTCAGGTATAGGCGTGAACATCGAGCCTACCATCTTCACGTCAAACCGGGCCAAGACCGGCCAAGTTAGGTCGTCTTGGAAAACGCCGGAAAAGAGAGTGGCGCGCGGCTTCTTGCGGTATCAAACTTCTATCGCAAAATCAATCTCGACCACTCCTCTTTGACGGTCAAATTGAGTGGCCCAGATCGCGCTTTCATGAGGGAACGGAATACAGGCACCTACACCATCATGCCGTCAACACGCATGTATGGTCGGTCCTCTCCAAATCCTTCCCATGCTTGGTTTCGACCAAGGCTGGAGAGTGATGCTTACGCACCTCTTCAAAACCCTAATATTCATTAACGGTCGCAGATGAGTGTCTCAAAGCTCATCTCATTCGTCCAACTTCACCAGCTTGGTTATACAACCACAGTCAGGAGTCAATTGGTCAGTAAGGCGTCATTACCCATCACCTTACCACACCACAATGCAGTACCTGCATAAAATACACACGATACTTCACAAGTATCGACTTCCTGAATAATACAGTTATTCAATTCAGCATTACATGCTATCTTTCGTGGATCCACGATCCACATTCAGTTTATCAATCATGTCACAAACTGGGGATACATACTGGGTATTGGTCTGGCGGTTTACTGGCGTGCGGCGTGCAACGCGCCATCACAAGAACGTGTCGGGGAAGTCATGGACGGTTAGAGATGAACTGGAGAAGTGGGCAAGACTGGTCGTGTATCACCAACGCACAACTCCACTACTCCATCATTCCACTACCTCCACTTCCCACGAGAAACGTGAATGAGGCTCAATGACTTGTATAAATAGGTTCTCCGCCCTATTTCAAGAAGGACAGAGAACAACACAAGTTCAGACGACAGAAACCAAGTGTTAATACAAAAACCGTATTCAAACACTCAGAGCCTGCTTGCATCAACCGTAAGCTTGCTCATCTTTCTGTTACAAGTCATAAGCAAGCCAACACCTTCACAATCTCCACACCTTCTTCGCTTCCTCCCTAAGATCAACCCCATCTCCTTCACTTTGTGACCGAAACAAGTCTGGAACGGCCATTTCTTGGTTTAGGCCGGACTTGCACAGTTGATCTCTCGAATCTACAAGCACTCACCGCGCAGTGCATTTGTTGAAGGTTTAGATTCATTCCTCATCCACACCCCAAATTACCAAATTCTGCAGAGTATTTTTCACCCATCAACAATTGGCGACCACAGGTGGGAGGTTGATCTATCGGTTGCAAAAAATTGAATT
Source organism: Papaver armeniacum (assembly GCA_023531295.1). Lineage (NCBI taxonomy): Eukaryota > Viridiplantae > Streptophyta > Magnoliopsida > Ranunculales > Papaveraceae > Papaver > Papaver armeniacum. The sequence goes on along the minus strand of JAJJWW010001296.1, from coordinate 54,426 downwards.
CTCAATTTCTCGGTTTTCGGCTCACGATGCATCCTCATCGGGAAGGCGGTTCGAGATATCATGGGAAGTATAGTTAGAATGCTTTGGAGGATGTCTTGGCAAATCAAGCCGGTATCACGAAAGGTAGAGCGAAACATTCCGCCTTTTGAATGATATAACATCATAATTACAAGAAGGGTCGGCGCGCATCTACTCAGCCCGGTGCAAGAAACGCTGAATCCTTAGCCGAGTCACACCTACCGGTGGAGAGGAAAAAAGAGCCCGCAGGAGACTCGGAAAGATGAACAACATGGTCCAATCAACAATGAAGAACCGAGGCAACTCCACAGAGGAGAGGACTTGTCCGGAGTACTACAACGTCTCACCTGGATAAAGAAATGGAGCCTGCAGCTTACGGATCCTATTGGAAGATTTACATCTCAAGACCCTTGTCGAAGCCGTGAAGAAACGCTTGAGGAAGGAGAGATCAATCAAGTAACACGTGAGTACGAGAGGATGGGAACGTTCAATTCGATCACTCGGCAGTGATATTACAACACCTCCCATCACCAGAGCCGGAGCAGTGCAATTCCTGGCATCTCATCAAGTGTAACACCTCCGGTAGTCACCCGAGCAACAACTTCCTCCTTCATCGGGACGAGGAACCCCGGGGCGAGAGGGAGGACCATCTCCCATTATTGCAGACTTGATGGAAAACGGGAAGTTCTTGTCAAGACTCGAACGGATATGGCCGCAACTCGGAAAGAGGTACTCACTTTTCTTAAGACATTAACTGATCGATTTCCACATGACCCGCAACAGCCCTGGAGCCAACAAGGAAACGAATTCAACGCCTTACCGGAGAAGGTACTTCAATGGCACGGACCTACATGGACACGATCAAAGAAGCGACATCGATATGAGCGGTCCTGTCATGGAGGCTCTACACTGGGGACTGATCCTCACAACGATCTTCCTCAAGTCAATAGTTTCACTATAAACCGAGGCCGGTGGATCGGGAAGCGGTTTCTCTAGTGGAAAGTTTATGCAAACTTTCACATCTCTCGAAGAATCGGCGCGCGGAGACGTTTTTTGCTATCAACCGGAGGAAGGTCACGGCCGTGACCTACATGTCACCGCACGCATCAAGAATTCGAGTTCAAGACGACCCTTATCTATACAGGATCGTCTTCATTACTCTCAAGATTCTCGGGACATCCAAGGCTCTCCCGGGAAAGGTCGTACGGAAGCCTACCACAATGACGGACTTCGAGGGAAACCAAACCAACACATACGGGAGAAGCTCCGTGGAAAGAATCGAGACAAGTTCGTTGCATCCCACTCCTCATGTGGGCGTCAATTCGAAGAAGACCGACTTGCATCATTGAGGCTAGTACCCACGATGCATCTTTGCTGACGAAGCATTCTTCTCCATCTTGTGAAGCCACAACCCACGTTCACACGAGGAGGGAACGAACTTTTATGGCGGGTCGTGACCGAGAAGGAAAACGGTATACCGGCCCACTTGCCATTATCAGCGAGAGGAGACTGTTCCCCAGTCTCTCCACCTAATGGAATGCTACAACAACAACGAACCACAAGAGCAAGTGCTAGATGCTCCACAACAGCTGCAAGATGGCACCAACTCTACAACTGATGAAATTGAAATCGTTGAGGAATCTCCTAGGCCTATCTCCATCAGCTCAACCTTATGTACGGATAAAACGCACGAAGCTCGTGCAACTTCTCAAAGAGTACCGGGACATATTTGCTTGGAGATATGAAGAAATGCTTAGGATGAAAATTGGTCACCCATCATATACTTGTCATACACATCCAAGTCGGTTAAAAACGGTTGTAGTTCATACATGAGGAAAATGGATAGATCGGGTCTTGCATAGACTTCAGAGACTTGAACAGGTGTTGCTCCAAAAACGATCCTCCTCTGCCTAACATCGACATGTTAATAGATACAACCAGCGGACACGGCATGTTCTCCTCCATGGATGGATGTAGCGGCTACAAACAGATAAGGATGTACGAGCATGATGCAAGTAAGATATCTTTTCGAACTCCTCTCGGAAATTTTTATTATACCATGCTGCCATTTGGTTTAAAGAGTGCCGGTTCAACGTATAACCGCTCTATGACGGTAATCTTCCACTGGAGCCGATACCTCAAGGGAGCAGCCTCAAGAAGATAACGATGTCCAACCGTCATATCGAGAGAGATCCGGGCGAGTTACTCTATCGGAACATGTGGTCGAACAAGATCCGGGTGAGTCACTTTATCAGACAGCGGTACATGTCTATCACGCTATATTGGAGAATCCGCGCTTTTGGTCATCCTCTGGAGCTGTTGAACGCTCATCTACAACAACATATGCCCCGATAGAAAGAACCAGGCCTGCCTAGAAGAGCCTCATAATGTTTGTAGGGGCATATATCTCACCAACAAAGCGATACAACATTCAGCCTTCATCGTAAGCAGTTCTTTGAAGCGAAGAGGAAAACCACCAAGATACAACATCATGCGCGTCCATCAACTCCAACTCGAGTACCACGTGCACGAATCCCACAATGATGAAACAACGTCCAAGGTATTCCATACCTGGCTCGACAACAACCACTACGGACAAACCATGTAAACCACGCTTGGGGACTGAGGCTCAGCATGAAGTTCCTTCACCGTCAGTCAAGGACCTCTTCAACATGAGAAAGATGGTCAGTCAAGAATCATGGATTCGCAAGGGTGTCGAACGAAGAGGAAGCCACTTCAACGCTCCCTCCGCCAGAAGTTCGCTGGATGGTCTATTCAAGAGCCGCCGCGAACGCTCTCTCCGAGACCCACGTTCGCTTCAGAACCCTTCTTCAACACTCTCTCCAGGACCCACCTCAACGGTCGCATCGAAACCACTTTAACATCCTCTCGAGACGTTTCAACACTCAAGCTGCATCAATAATACTGCGCTCCGATCAAGTTATCTTTGATGTACTCATTGCCAACATACGTCTCATCCATCCTTCATAAAGGGGCCAGCGGAGCATGAAAAACCTAAAAGTCGATAGGAGAAGAGTTATCTTATGGAACAGATATTTCCCTATAGTTGAAAAGGCGCGGTGAACAACTCATCATCAATGTTCGGCATATCTTTGAAGCTTTCAACACCTCCCCGACTTGGCACCAGCATTATCTCCCAGGAAGACATCTCAACAAAGATTCTTTTCTTCCACAATGAAATAAAAGACAGGAGTTAGAACTTGTATGAAAATACAGGAGAGATATAGTCACACGACAAGACACAACTCACATCGGAGCACACAATGGCCGGTCCAAACACCATTCAAGTCCGGTACAAATTCTAGTCCGGTACAAATTCTAGTCCGGTACAAATTTTAGTCCGGTACAAATTTTAGTCCGGAACAAATTTTAGTCTGGTGTTGATTTTAAGACCGGTACAAGTTTCAAGACCGGTACAAGTTTCAAGTCTGTCAGGCGTATGTGGGTGAGACTCACGTTCAATCAAGCGAGACACAACAAGCCCACATTCGATCAAGCGGCGCGTGTAGCCCCTGAACGAAGCGGAGTGCAGCCGGTCGTCGATTAGGCATAACCCCACGATCGAGTGAAGCAGGTGCAATAGCCCCTCGACCGAAGCGAGGCATAGCAAGGTCGATCGAAGCAGCAAGGCCGACATCATACTAGGGAAACACTCTTCTATATGCCTTTTGAACGTGACATACTCAAGGACAGGATGACCCGTCCCTCCCGGTAACATCTAACTTTGCCTCATAAGTTTTATCTTTAACTGTCACCATCTCATGCCTACCACACAATAGTGTAACCATTATGTGCTAGGTAGGGGACTTAATGTTGATGGTGGATTTTCGTTTAAGGTTATATTTGTAAAAACCAGAGAAAATCATGCCGACATCTTGTAAAAGATAAAGCCATCTATAAGTGTTGGATACTCCCTCACTTGATTCACCAAGAATGGAACTTGTAGAAACAGTCCCATTCTGTGAATTTCATATCAGCCTTGTATTTCTGTACTCATTATCGGTGTGGCATGATGATCGAGTGTTACTCTTCTCGAGTAACACGAACCTCCAAGCACTATAATGAATCATTATCGATGTGGCACGACGACCGAGTGTTACTCTTGGAGTAACACGAACCTCCAAGCACTATAATGAAACCATGTACGAAATACCCGTACAAAGTTGATTCTCGGTGTGTTATACTAGCCCGAGCCCTCTCGGTGTGTTATACTAGCCCGATTGAGCCCCTCTCGGTGTGTTATACTAGCCCGATTGAGCATCCCAACTGACCATATCGGTCCGGGATATGATCTAATCGCATGATCATCCAACTCCACAAGCATGATTGGATGACCCCGCATCAATTCCATCACCCCAAGCAGGTATGGAATACACACGGCCGACCCCGCATGGTCGACTATTGGCCTTTGCTTGCCAAGAAACCGTCCATACCAAGCATTATGGACGGAAAACCCTAAATTAGGGTTTGCGGCATATTACATGTGCCGCAAAAACGGTCTCAACCATCCATCTTCGCAGGTATAGATGGAGGGTGTAGATGTAGACTCAAAGGGCCCGGAGCATGTCGACACAATCACCATGTGACCACCTACACACTTGACCAATCGGTCAAAACCAACCATGATTGGTTACAACACATTCGTCCGCCTGAAAGAGCATGGTCGCACGGCTTTGAAAGCCAAAATTAGGGTTCAAGCCATCACGCGCGTCCATCTTCTCCGGCACGAATGGAGGGTCACATATCAAATCGAGCAGGTCCGGTCATACCAGCATGACCACCGTGGGCCCATCTACCCCCTCATGCAATCGGCCAAGGCATATCATGCCCGGCTAATCCAAAACGCCCGCCCAAACATGCGTGGTTACACTTCCCAAATTGCAAATTGATCTCGACCGCTCAACTTCACCGGACGAATTGAGTGGCTTAGATCACGTTTTCATGGGATAGTCAGGTATAGGCGTGAACATCAGCCTACCATCTTCACGTCAAACCCAGTAGGCCAAGACCGGCCAAGTTAGGTCGTCTTGGAAAACGCAGGAAAAGAGTGTGGCGCGCGGCTTCTTGCGGTATCAAACTTCTATCGCAAAAATCAATCTCGACCACTCCTCTTTGACGGTCAAATTGAGTGGCCCAGGATCGCGCTTTCATGAGGGAACGGAATACGGGCACCTACACCATCATGCCGTCAACACGCATGTATGGTCGGTCCTCTCCAAAATCCTTCCCATGCTTGGTTTCGACCAAGGCGGAGAGTGATGCTTACGCACCTCTTCAAAAACCCTAATATTCATTAATCGGTCGCAGATGAGTGTCTCAAAGCTCATCTCATCCGTCCAACTTCACCACTTGGTTATACAACCCCTGTCAGAGTCAATTGGTCCATAAGGCGTCATTACCCATCACCTTACCACACCACAATGCGAGTACTGCATAAAATACACACGATACTTCACAAGTATCGACTTCCCGAATAATACGATTATTCAATTCAAAGATTACATGCTATCTTTCGTGGATCCACGATCCACACATTCAGGACATCAATTATGTCACAAACTGGGGATACATACGGGGTATTGGTCCTGGCGGTTTACGACGTGCGGCGTGCAACGCGCCATCACAAGAACGTGTCGTGAAGTCATGGACGGTTAGAGATGAACTGGAGAAGTGGGCACATGCGGTCGTGTATCACCAACGCACAACTCCACTACTCCATCATTCCACTACCTCCACTTCCCACGAGAAACGTGAATGAGGCTCAATGACTTGTATAAATAGGTTCTCCGCCCTATTTCAAGAAGGAAGAGAACAACACAAGTTCGGGCATTTACAGAAACCAAGTGTTAATACAAAACCGTATTCAAACACTCAGAGCACGCTTGCATCAACCGTAAGCTTGCTCATCTTTCTGTTTACAAGTCATAAGCAAGCCAACACCTTCACAATCTCAACACCTTCTTCGCTTCCCTCCCTAAGATCAACCCCATCTCCTTCACTTTGTGACCAAAACAAGTCTGAACGGCCATTTCTTGGTTTAGGCTAGGACTTGCACATTGATCTCTCGAATCTACAAGCACTCACCGCGTGATGCATTTGTTGAAGGTTTAGATTCATTCCTCATCCACACCCCAAATTACCAAATTCTGCGGGAGTAGTTTTCACCCATCAACAACTTGACACCACGAATTCTTGTGTTTCTTGTTGTGTTTCTTGTTGCGATTATTGTTGTGTTTGTTGTTGTGATCGTTGCGTTAAGGATACCATATTTGTTATAAATGGAATTTATAGAGATTTTTTCTGTTAGATTGAGTTGATATGAGTAGTTGTGTTTGAAATGAAGAAAAAGTAAGTATGGAGATGGTATGAAAGTGTGAAACTTTGAGGTAGAGATGAAAAAGGTGTGACTTTTAAGTTTGAAGATAAGGTGAATTTATAAGAAAACAAAAGGAATAACAGCCGTAGGATGACGAGATTGGAAAGTAACCGTTGGCGGTTTTGGATCAGACGCTGGCGGATTCACCAAAGACGGTGGAGTGTGAAGTATAAATTGGCGGTTCTGGAACACACGCCAGCGTTTCTGGGTCACACGCCAGCGTCTTTGGTTCAACCGCCTGGTTTTCCATCGAATGCGCGTCTGTTCTACTGCCTCACTCAACAAACCCACAAATTTGTTGGTTTGCCCATCCGTTTTTCATCTTTGTAAGTCTATAGTGGGAGCAAAATAAACAAACTTCATGTTTGTTGAGTCCATAGGAACGGCTCTAAGGAGGCGGAAGAAGAACTGAGGAAGTTAGACAAAAATAAATAAAAGAGTTTTGTTGTATAAGGTTTTAGATAACAAATAATATTATTATGACGAAATTGCGATTCATGAAAATGTTAACCACTTGTTAGCTATGCTGCCATGCGTTTGTAAATTACTACACGTGGAACGTTACTCATAAAATTTGTATCTTTCGGTATCTATCCCCGCTGCTCGGGACTGATACGTATTGATCTATGTACCTTAGTGATTATTATTATAGAGGCGGAATTCAGAATAATAATAGACGAAAAACTAAGCAAACAGAAGACACAAGAAAGTAAGTCAAAGAAATATATCTTCTTTAGATTATAAACAAGAAAACGATTACAATTCTCTCTTTGTTACGCTCACAATCTCTCTAAACAGTTGATAACCTTAAATTGTTTTCTAAGCTTGCTTTTACAATAATAATTGCCTCACAAACTTCTCTCAAGGTGATTTGTCTCACAAACCTCCCTCTCTAGGTGTATTTGTATCACAAACCACACTGTCTAGATCTAAGTGCGTCTGTATCACAAACCACACTCCAGATGTCTTAGCTATGAGCTAAACATCTCTATTTATAGCTTTAACTGTTTCCCAAACCTTCTAGGAATCTATTTTCTTTTCTAGGTATATTTCCTTATCTAGAAATATTACTTTGTCTAGGAATATTCCTTATGTAGGGATATTTTTGTATCTCAGAATATTTCCTTATCTAGGTTACTTCCTTAAATCAGTATTCCAACCTAAAGTACAATTTTATCCTCAATCCGTCTTGAGGATCACTAGTTCCCGGAGAGAGGAAGATACACATGTATCTGGGACTGATTCCACCGTAAACGTAATTAAAAATATTATTGATTGATAAATATGTCGACACTCACATTGACGTGCTAAAATCTTAAATTTATGAACGATTCTACATTCCCCGAAACTCTACATCGTGATTTGTCCCCAAAGGGAATCGAACAGACATAAATATGCGTTTTGTACATTCGGATAGGATATGGCATGAATAAGTCCCACTATCCTTCTCACACGGTGTGAATCTCAATTTTTTATTTAGGTGAGGTAATCATTTTTGTAAATTTTTTGGTAATCTCATACGCCGCCCTAAATTCATTGATCCTTATGCGTTCAAGATATGAGTGTCGCATAACGCAAAAATGTGGTTATGTCGCTTCTGAATTCTGAGGAGTAATGTAGGATAAGTCCATCATTTCGTCGGCCCCCACCGTGAGCGGTCAGCGAGTCTTTAACACTCTTTTACACCTTCAAAGTTCAAACAATTACACCTTTAAAGTTCAAACAACATATAGAAATGGCGTAATTTGAGAAATCAAGAAAGGACTCGGTACGAGGTGCTCTATTTGAGTATTCATTTCTGGTGTTATTTTAATTCAATTAAAATGGCGTAATTTAATTAAAATTAACATGGCGAGATTGGGGTATACCCAGATTTATATGGACATAGTGCCCTTACTAAGGGGAGGCCAAATATGGGTGAAATTACAATACTACCCTTACCCTTTATAATTCTAATTACCCTAAATCAGTTTTATTATTTTCATTTCATCTTCATTCATCTCTTCTTCTTCTCCTCCACAACCATACCGGCTCTCCATCACACCGCCATCAAAACTCGTCGATTAATTAAGTAAGTAATCGACGAAAATTAGATTAATCTTTAAAAATGGAGGCACTACCGTGTGGACAAGTAAGATGAAACAAATAAATAGAAAGCGCAATGAATTTAATCCCAGAATTTCTTTGTTAGTTCAAAAGAAAGAGAAGAAAAAAGCGGTTGAAGAAGAAGAAATCAAAGCCGCTGAAAAAGGATATATGACGCGATTGAGAAAGTAAGGGCCTACTTAAACTCACCCCAGTACTTCAATTTCATGTTTGCATGTCAAATTAGGTCAGAAAAATCAAAATTGTGAATTTGCAGTTATTCAGCCGGCAAGGTGTTTGTTCCACGACCTTGCCGACATTTCATAGCTAGGTTTAGTCGGCAAGCTCTTAGGTTGAAGATCTTGCCGGCTGTTTAGTATCTGTAACTGCTACTTGCAGGGTCGGCAAGGTATTCAACCTAGGACCCTGTCGGCGTTAGTTTTTTTTTTAGCCGGTGGGTTATAAATTTGTACCCTGCCGGCTGTATTTCAATTTTTTAGTATCTCCTGATGCCTTGAATTTTGAAAGTCGGAATCGTATTTGAATACCACCCTGCCGGCTTTATGTTAACCGACATTGTTTTGATTATAGAGCCTGCCGACTATTAATGTTTAAAATCCTGTGTTCAAGTTGTTATAAGCCGACAGGTTATTGGAATAAGACCCCACCGACTATACTTTAGCCGGCATGTAGTTTAGATATCGACCCTTGCGGCTTTTGTGTAGCCGACAAGGTTATATTTGTCGACCCTGCCTACTATTGAATTTTTTTAAAATTGTTCTTGTTTAGGTCGCAAAAGGGAAAGAATAAAACTTCTACTTCTCCTTCAAGACCTCCTCGTGTTGGTGAAAAACTCTTGACTGAAACACATCGAGGGGAATTTGTTGAGCCGGGGACGCTTAAGATCCGTGTACGAGATGATTCTCAACCACAATAGGAACCAAGTGATTCAGATGAAACTCCAGATGAAAACCAATCAATTCTATCTGGTAGAAGAGATGATGATGATGATGTTGATGAAAGAACTCCGGTTGCTGGAGGAGGTAATAGTGATGATGATGATGATGATGGTGATCAAGACATGCTACTTGTTGGAGGAGGTAATGATGATGATGGTAATGGAGATAAAGATAAGGATATCGAAGATGAAATTGTTGAAGAGGTAGTGGAAGGAGAAGAAGAAGAAGAAAAAGAAGAAGAAGAAGAAGAAGATGGAGAACAAACTCAAGCTAATGTTCAACAAACCCAAACTTCAACTTTAACTGAAACCGGAAAGAAGAAGAGAGTTATCACTAAACCAAGTTTGATTCCCATGCCCCCCCCTCACTTGATGGTTAGATTGAAACCAGGTGAGCCTCCAAAGGGACCCCAGAAGAGCGTGGAGATGTTCTTTTTGGATACAAAGACTCATGGGAATGTCAAATCCATAATATTATCGTAATAATCTCAATCCGTCTTTGTTTTTTATTTAAGTGTATTTATCTTAAATTTGCGTCAAGTGTTTGTATTTCTTTTCATTTTGTTTTTTGGTATGTAGGATCACAAGCATAGTCTCATGAGGCGCCAAGCTTCAAGTTCAGTGACTTAGAATTGGAATCTTGAGGATGAATGTGACGAGGTGAAAGCGATTGTCAAGAACTCCGGGTTGTGGCTTGCGGTGGAGAGTTCGAATATTGAGCATGATAGAGTTACCGTATCTTCATTCTGTGAGAGGTTCTATGAAGAGACTGATACAATGTTATTCCCATTCGGTGAGATGGCGATAACTCCCGATGATGCTCATCAAGTTTTAGGCCTCGAGGTTGAGGGAAAAGCAATCAGTGAGGGCTTCGATAATAACATTTCTTGGGAGAACATCTTCAAATTGAGCAAGAAATTGTTCGGTTGGGATCAGATTGAGACGGAGTCTATGCTTGTGATGAAGGATGGTCATCTAAGCAAGAAGTTTAATCTGAAAAAATTGAGGGACACATTATCCGGGACCAAGAAAATCAATGATGAGGAAGGAAGGGTGGACTTGGTGCAAACCAATGCTACCACGTCAGCTTATTTGCTATACGTCTTGGGAAAATGTATCTTCCCCGACAGTTCCGGAAGCTTGGTCGACGTCAGGTATATGCAACTATTGGATCCCTTAGATAAGATGCATGAGTATTCTTGGGGTACTACGGTGGTCGCCTTCTTGAACAATGAGTTTACAAAGGGTTCAATGGCACTCACTGCGCAAGTTAACGGAAATATATGTCTCTTCCAGGTAATTTTATTATCTAAATCATTTATATTTGCAAAATTCTCGTAAGATAAGATTCTTACTAAACTTTGTGTTTGCATAGGTTTGGATATATGAGCACTTCCCTACTTTGGTGAAAGCCAACTCCTACATCAAAGTGGATGAGAATGTTGCGATTGATAAGCCAAGAGGGCAAAGATACAGTTTTAAGGGTGGTCAGGATAAGGAAATGCCGCAACAGCTTATCAAAATCCGAATCGCCAACGACAAAGTGACTGCGGATGAGGTAATATTTGATCTGTATCGAGATGCTAGAAATCAAAGTTTAATCCAAAGGAGAGATGATGTTGCATTATACTACGGACCCTTATTGTGCTCTCATGGATTTTCAATGCATCCACATCGGGTAATGCGACAATTGGGTTACGTCCAAGAAGAACCTTATTTCGATCTTTGAGCCATTCTTTAAAGTGTTAAGGGATGACCGTAGCACGTCCCAAAAAACTATTAACGTCGCTTACGCTCCACCGCCAGCTCTAGAACATTGGAACGGAAGACGTGGTCGTAAAGTCGATACCAGTCTTTTGGACGAGGTAACCGAAGGTCATGAAGCTCATGAGAAATACATGACGTGGTACTTGGGTTGGGCTCGTCCTACTGTGATTAGGGAACCGACTGCTGAAGAATTGGCTCGTATTAGGAAGATGGCATCGAAAGACCCAGCAACAAGTCTTAAGTTCTTTGTAAGTATTTTAGAGTTCCTCTTACTATTTTAAGATTATATTATCGAATCATTCTATTAATTGTTTGTTGTTTTATTGAAAATAGAATGAGCATTTGAAGACCTTTTGTGAAGGTGTTGTGTTGTGCGAGAGACAGAGGAGAGCCTTTGTCGATTGAAGAGCAAACCAAACACATTGACTATGCTAGCAATGTTGACAATGAGGATGCCTATGAATTGTTCAATCAAGCTGATGCAGAAGTAAAGACGAAAGAAAAAGCCAGGAGGGAAGCACAAGCCAAGATGAATGCTTTGACAAAAGAGGGCTCGTTCAGTGGTGATGGTAGTAGTGGTAGTGGTGGTGCTCTTGATAATGCTAAACGGGGTCGTGGTCGTGGTGGTGAATGAATGTAGTCTCTAGTTATTTCTTTATGTTGTGGTAGACAAATGTTAAGGTTAACGGTTGGACAAATGTTTTTTTAAAGGTTTACGGGACATGTTTTCGTATTTTGGACAAAAACTGTTGGATTTCTAGTTGTTGAATGAATGGTTTGTTTAGCTATGTAAAGTTTCAATACATATGCCGGCATGCGTTTTTTAAGTTACATTGCCAACTACACCAGGGCCGGCAAGGTTGTGAACTGTCAGTCTGCCGGCCCTAGGCATACCAGGGTCGGCAAGGTAATCAGATTAATACCTAGCCGACTGTTTTACGCTCCATCTAACTCACCCAATAGCTCTCTACATACAACAATGGCATCATTTGATTTAAATGAAGATTTGGCAATCACCAAAGCTTGCTACGCGAAAACTCGAGTTAGACATCAGTCCTCCGTAAGGGTGGATGTCGTAACCTTTTGGTCTAGGTGTTTGTGGGTGAAAATGGTTTCTGTTGATTTCGGTAATTTCGGGTGTGTGGGTGAGAAACGAAATTAAACCTAAACAATATACTTTGCAAGGGAGTACTTTAGATTCGAGAGATCAATGCATGTACAAGTCCGGCCTAAACCAAGAAATGGCTGTTCCGGACTTGCTTCGGTCACAAAGTGGAGGAGAATGGGTTGGTTTTGGGGAGGTAAGCAAGGAAAGTGATGAGACCAGAATAGTTGATTCTTGAAGAGTAGTTGTGTTACGACTTGTCTCAGAAAGTGGTAAGCTAATGTATGAAAAGCTAGAAAATGTTTTTGAGTGGTGTATGCTTCTCTGAACCTGTTGTTCGGTGGAAATATGTATGACCTATTTATACAAGTCGAAGTGAAACGTACTCCGGTATCATTAAGGAATGGAAAAATGGGTGAGTAAATGGGAGGAGGTGGTAACGTTAACGCATGGAATTGATGTTCCATAAAACCGTTAACGCATGGAATTAATGTTCCATAAAACCGTTAACGCATGGAATTGATGTTCCATAAAACCGTTAACGCATGGAATTGATGTTCCATAAAAAGAACGTTTCACCATTAACTCCCTGTATTTACTAACCGCCTCATCCTTATGACACTTCCTTATGACGGCGTAGTGTACGCCGCACGCTGTAAACCGCCAAACCAATACCCAAAGAGGATCCCCCAGTTTGTGATATGAGTTGATGTCTCGAATGTTCTTTGTGGAAAACATGTAGTATATTGTTGTTGCCTGGCAAGTCGAGCTTGGGAGACTTGCTAGCTTGGTGACCTTCGACGGTCGAGATTTTGCATCTTAAGAGGAAAGGTAGCCGTTGATCATGACACGCTTTCGTTTGTTGGTGGCCGCATAGGGAAGGCCAGCAGGGTGGCGTGGCTAGGTTGGCATGCCATTGGCATCGCATGGTGGCGCGGCTAGGTTGGCGTGACCAAACTAGGATTTTGGGCCAAAGGTTACCATGTGTTGTCTGGTAACCTTGGACGGATAGGATTTTCTCCAGGGATTGAAGGGCGACCGTTGATTGTCGCACGCCTTCGTTTTGGTAGCCACGTAGGGAAGGTCAGCATGGTGGCGCGGCTAGGTTGGCATGGCATGGCATGGTTTGGCGTGGACAAACTTAGGTTTTCGAGCCAAAGGTTACCATGCGTCGTCTGGTAACCTTGGATGGCTAGGATTTGCTCCTGGAATTGAAGGGGGAACGTTGATTGTCGCACGCCTTCGTTTTGGTAGCCGCGTAGGGAAGGCCAGCATGGTGGCGCGGCTAGGTTGGCATGGCATGGTTTGGCGTGGCCAAACTTCGGTTTTCGGGCCAAAGGTTACCATGCGTTGTCTCGTAACCTTGGATGGCTAGGATTTGCTCATGGGTTTGAAGGGCGACCATTGATTGTCGCACGCGTTCGTTTTGGTAGCCGCGTAGGGAAGTCCAACATGGTGGCGCGACTAGGTTGGCATGGGGCCATGGTAAGGTGCGTTTGGTTTGGCACGGTGGGGCCAAGGATTTGGCATGCCGTTGGCACATGGTGCGGCTAGCATGACTAGGGCCAAGGCAAGGTGCGGTTTGGTTTGGCGCGGTAGGGCCAAGGATTTGGCATGCCATTGGCACATGGTGCGACTAGCATGGCTAGGGCCAAGGCAAGGTGCGGTTTGGCTTGGCATGGTGGGGCCAAGGGTTTGGCATGCCCCTGGTACATGGTGCGGCTAGCATGGCTAGGGCCAAGGCAAGGTGCGGTTTGGCTTGGCATTGTGGGGCCAAGGGTTTGGCATGCCACTGGTACATGGTGCGGCTAGCATGGCTAGGGCCAAGGCAAGGTGCGGTTTGGCTTGGCATGGTGGGGCCAAGGATTTGGCGTGACCAAGCTAGGACCGTGACCAAGCTAGGGTTTTGGGTTAAAGGTTACCATGCGTTGTCTGGTAACCTTGGACGACAAAGATTTGCGTCTTAGATGGAAAGATTGTCGTAGATTGTTGCAAGCCTTTGTTTCGGCAACCAGCGTTGTGCATGGCTTGTTGAAACGGCAAGCATAGTTGGCATGCTTTAGCGAGAAGATGTGGCTGGCATGGTTTGCCATTGGTACAGTGGTGCGGCCAGCATGGTTGGCATGCCTTGGCACGGTAGGTGTGGCTGGCACGGGGGTTTGTCATTGGCACGGGGGTGCAACTATCATGGTTGACATGCCTTGGCGCGGCAGGTGTGGCTGGCACGGTTTGCCATTGGCACAGGGGTGCGGCATGGTTGGCATGCCTTGGCGCGGTAGGTGTGGCTGACACGGTTTGCTATTGGCACAGGGGTGCTGCTAGCATGGTTGGCATGCCTTGGCGCGGTAGGTGTGGCTGGCACGGTTTGCCATTGGCACATGCGGCGTGAAAATTAGGGAGAAGTGTTCAACAAGTCCATGATAGGCACCTATCCCGTATTAGGGAAAATGCGATACTTGCTTATTTAGCTCTCCAATCCCGTATTTTCAACGCTACCAACTTCAACTTGTCCATTGAACAATTTGTAAGTGTTTTTGTGGTTTATTTTACGTGATCCATGTTGTTTGATCTTCCTACTAAACACCACTAACAAATTAAGTTTGTGTTTTGTTTTTGTAGCATGAAGTTGTCAAAGCGCTACTTGGAGGAAAAGGGGAAGCATTCACATTCGATGCAAGCTATGAATTCATGGTCTCCAAAATCCGGAGTATGCCGGACTTGAGCGGGACGGAGATGACTGGGATTCCTCCAACGAAGATTGATGGTTTTAGTGTAGGTTTTGTGGGTAGATATCTATGTAAACCCTCACGAGAGTATAACTCGTCCACTAGGGTCGCCTAAGGGTTCAAAGGCTTGATGCGCATGCTAAGTGCATTCGTTTTTCCGTCGACAAGGAGTTAAATTTTATGTTTCGATCAATGTAGTAACCAAAGTTGCATGAATAAAGTGAATTACATCTTCCCATACTCTGTTTTCTGTTGGTTATAACTACAGTCGGCAAGGTTACATTGCCGACTTTTCAACAGCCGGCAATGTTAGAAATTATTAGCATGCCGACTTTTCAACAATGATGTGTAATGTTAGAAATTATTTGCATGCCGACTATATGATAACCGGCATTGTAGAAAATATTTACATGCCGACCGTAAGATTGCTGGCCCAAGATAGTCGGCATATTCTTCATTCAAAGACCCTTCCGGCCTAAAAAATGTCGGCGTCTTCTTCATCCGGGGACCATGCCGGCTACACTTAGTTGGCACCTTATGCAAACGTAGACCATGCCTGCGAAACCTGGTCGGCACCTTATTCAAACGTCGACCTTGCCGACCTTTCACATTTTCAAAACCAAATTTTTTGATCGAAATCGAACTCATAAGACAGGACAAAAGGTTTAATCTCTTTTGATTCATAATTTCAAAATTTTAATCTAAACTCAATTAATTAACTTAATCGAAATTTTTAATGTTAATTAAACAAGGGTATATTAGCCATTTAGAAAGGGAAAAATATCATTTGGTCCTTTTATAGGTGGGCCCATGTCTGTTTAGTCATTTGGTCAAACGCCTTTTACTGTTTGGTCCATAATTATTTAAAAATACAGAATGGACAAAAGTACCCTTCCATGTTAATTTTTACTCATTTTTTGTATCAGTTCATTCCAGAAATGAATTTCATATAACAACATATACAAACCGGACTTCATTCCAGAAATGAAGTCCATATAAAACCTTTTTTTTTCCTTCATATCAAAACCTATACAAACCAGACTTCATTCCGGAAATGAAGTCTATATAAAAACCTATACAAACCAGACTTCATTCCATAAATGAAGTCCATATAAAACATATACAAACCAGACTTCATTTATGGAATGAAGTCCATATAAAAACCTAAGATATACGGACTTCATTTATGGAATGAAGTCCATATAAAAACCTAAGAAAAACAGACTTCATTCCAGGAATGAAGTCCATATAAAACCTAAGAAAAACAGACTTCATTTCTGGAATGAAGTCCATATAAAAACGTAAGAAAAACAGACTTCATTCCAGGAATGAAGTCCATATAAAACCTAAGAAAAACAGAACTTCATTTCTGGAATGAAGTCCATATAAAAACTTAAGAAAAACAGGACTTCATTCCAAGAATGAAGTCCATATAAAAATAGACTTCATTTCCTAATGAAGTCCATATAAAACATCCAAGAACATCGTCTTCATCTTCTTCGACGTCTTCAACAAGAAGAACAACATCGTATTCATCATATTCATCTCATTTTCTTCGATGTCTTCAACACCAAAGACAACAACAACAAAACATCTTCGTAAATCGTCTTCAACACCAGCAGACAACATCTTCATCTTCAACATCTTCATCTTCTTCGTCGTCGTCTTCAACACCAAAGACGACAACAACATATCACGAGATCTAGATTTGAAAAACAGATCAAGAAATTATAGAGAATAGAGAAAAAGAAACATATCAACAATGATCATATTCATCGTCTACAGATCAAGAAACATATGTATTAATCATCACCAACATCAGTTCGTCTTCATCTTCATCCCACACCATTGTTACAGCATCTGGAAGAACAAAAAGAAAAAAAAAGAAGAGAGAGAATGTGAATCTGGTAATAAAGATATTTTCTAGGGTTTTTCTATATATATGGTCCCAAAGGATAGTTTTGTCCTTACAAGGTGAAATTTACATCATCCATGACATCATCCTAGGACCAAAACCATAATTTCTAGAGGCCAAACTATAATTTATATTACCAAATAGGAATTAAACAGACACATGACTGAGTCAACAGGAGTGAAGCTTTCTAATATATTATTCCTAGGACCTAATGGTATTTCCTCCATTTAGAAAATACAAGGTTAAAAGGTGGCTTCTTTTACTTCAAAATGTCTTGAGTTTTGTCTCATTAGGTATACCCTAATTAATCTGGGTTTACCCAATCAAGCTAGGAAAATTAATGTTAAAATTAAATACTCCAGTAAATAGTAAATTCAAAGTACCGTACTGCCCTTGTGGGCTTGCCCAGAAAATGAATTAAAAAAACAGAAATTAAAAACAGAAAAGAAAAAGATTTAAACATACGATGAGTGATCGAAGCAAACCCAGAAAACCGAAACAACAAGGGCGATCTTCTTTTCCTTCTCCATCTTCAATATCATCTTCTTCCTCTTTCTCTTCTCTTCTTCCATTATCTTCATCATCTTCAGATGGAGAAAACTTAACCCTAAAGAACTCATCATTCTTAATCTATCAATTACATTCAAAAATGGGTAGAAAATCTCCTTGTCTTAAACCAACCCTAGTCACAATTCTTACCTTTGTAGCTCTATATGCATTCTTCAATACTTTTCTTACACCTATAAACCTAATCCGTTATCATTTGAATCATCATCGAATTCACCTTTCTCAATCTTATCTTCTTCTTCTTCTTTTAATTCTCCTCCTCCTGTTAAAGTATATCTATACGATCTACCCAGAAAATTCACTTATGGTGTTGTTGAGAGTTATCTTAAAGCTCGTGATCCATCCGTTTCAATTCCTGTTGATGATGTTTCAAATCTTAAGTATCCAGGGAATCAACATTCTGCGGAATGGTGGTTGTTCTCTGATTTGATTAAGGAAGATCGGTACGGTTCTCCGATTGTTAGGGTTTTGGATCCAGAAGATGCTGATTTGTTTTATGTACCATTCTTTTCGTCTTTGAGTTTGGTTGCCAATCCAATTAGACCAGTTAGTGGTGTCAATGTGAATAGTAATGTCGGTGGTAGTGTTTACAGTGATGAAGAAATGCAACAAAGTTTGATGGAATGGTTAGAAGAACAGATTTATTGGAAGAGGAATAATGGGTGGGATCATGTTTTTATATGTCAAGATCCAAATGCGCTCTATAAGGTTATTGATAGGATTAAGAATGGGATTATGTTAGTTTCAGATTTTGGAAGATTAACAAGGGATCAGGCTTCTTTGGTTAAAGATGTTATTTTACCTTATTCTCATCGGATTAATCCCTTTAAAGGTGAAATTGGTG
The DNA here is from genome assembly GCA_023531295.1 of Papaver armeniacum. Classification (NCBI taxonomy): domain Eukaryota; kingdom Viridiplantae; phylum Streptophyta; class Magnoliopsida; order Ranunculales; family Papaveraceae; genus Papaver; species Papaver armeniacum. Next base: position 36,044 of record JAJJWW010001296.1, on the reverse strand, counting down.
TGGAGGAGGAATTCATTGCTGTTCTTCATGGGAAATCGGTATCGGAAGGAGGTAAACTGCTCTTCTTTTGACATTTTTTTTAATTTAAGCTATATTAGGAATTCGGGATTTCTGTTGAGGAATGGAAGGTTAACTTGAAACATTTGACAGCTTGAAAATTGAACCAATTAAGCAACAAACTCTTTAATATTATAGAACATTTTTTTACAAACCCTTTTTTTGAACGAAATATGTATTATAGAACATATTGTTGATCTAATAGCAACCCTTTTTTAGCTGTTTATTAGAGCTATAATATTATGTTAGTTTGGGCATGTAAAATGTGATATAGACTGATTGGATTCATTCTGCAACCTATAATGTCATGCCAGTCACAATCTTTCTATCTTGTATTAGCTGAGATGTATTGGTTTTCTTTTGAAACGGAAATAGAAAGAGAGTAGTATTCTGTTCATCGGAGGGTGATATCCTGAGCTTCAACATACCAAAATGATCCTTGTGAATTTAAAGTTTGTAAAATAGTTGTCGGTTATAATCATGCCAAAGGTCTTGTGGCTATATCATTTTTTGGCGGAGCTGATGTACCAATTTAAACTGTCCCATCCTTTTGTACTCCCTTCTGCTCTCTGGTGTGAATCGTTTTTATTACTATGCAATTTTTCAAAGGCCAAACAATCATGCTTTCTGTCTGATATTACGTTGAAACTGTGTCTTAGATGAGTATGAGGTGGTGAAATGTGTACTTTCCGTTGGCACTCACGGTGGCCTTTGCATGTATAGGAAGCCTGCCCTTTCTTAATTCTTGCAAATAAATTTGTGGAATTTCTTAAACATGAAATGCTTGCATGTGTTCAGAAATAGTAAGAAAATAGTTGGAAGCTTTATGTTCATGTCTCACTTATAAAAGCAGTCCTTCATCATCGGGATATATTGGTGTTGCATTAGAATAGCTATGTACGTATATGGTCCTGTGATCTATTTTACTAGTTGTTCACTTTGGTTCTCTTTTCTTTTAGCTTTGGATATGTGATATCCTTCTAGTAGGCCATCTTCAATATATGTATTAATTTATGGACCACGTTTGTCTAGTTTATTTGTTATTGTAGATATGTGCTTATCCCGATTATCTGTGTGGACTAGTTTTCCCTAGACATATGTCTTCACAAGTGAAGACTCGTGACTTGTTTTATTAGATGGGCCTGGATGTCTTCATCCTCAAGTGTTCAAATTAATTATGTTGTAGAAGTTGTGATGTGGGTGTCCTGAGAGTTGGAATAGTTGTTAAAAATGGTGGAGGTGTGAATTCCACATTATTTTGCTAGTACAAAACAATTACGCATCATTTTGCTAGTGGCAAGGTTAGTGGAAGTTTGTATCTGTTTGGCCTCAAATTATTTGGTAACGGTAGGTGTTCTCGTATACTAAATGTAACTATAATTGCATCACTTGGCACATTCTTGTTACTCTGTGGTTTTCTTGTGTCCTCTTTTTTTTCGTTTTTTTTTTTTTTGCAATTTGACATTACCAGCGTTAGTGGAGCTTCATTTATAAGTACGCCTCTTTGTGAAACAAACTTATGGTAGGGCTGTAGTCAGCTTTATGTTAGCTAATAATATGTTTTAGAGTTTTGTATGAAACTTGGAGAGGGGGATATGTTTGATTATTGCATTCATGGTGTCATGAAAACACTAAGCTCTTTTTGTTGTTCATTGTGTATGTGATCACTTTGCACGTCTGATGTGCACCTAACAGCCAAACAAGGAGCCATCTAGTTCGTTGAGTAATGGGCTTCTGTCACAGGAATCCTCCTGGTTGGCAAGCAGCTAGCCAACAAAGACGTGCAAGAGAGCCGACAAGGAACATGCTATCTACAGATGGCATTCATTCTCAAGTCAGGTCTCTTGTAGCATATAGGGTCTCTGACACTTTTTCTGATTGATATTTAGAATGCATACAGTCACATTCATCTGCTGAAACTCATTGCTTTTAGGAATAGTATTATTGCAGTTAAATTTATTTTGTTGATTGACAGAGTTTGTACAGAGTTTCTTTGCGAGCTCTGATATATATTGCCTCTTGAATATGCATAGCATAGGATCACATTTTGATCAAATGGAGTTATTGATATTTATTTTAATTCTGTTTTTTCCATAGTTAAATAAAAAATAAGTTGACATAACTGAGTAGTAGTAATGCACCCTATGTTGTCATGGGCGTAAGGCGCCGCGTGGCGTCAGGTGTAAAATCCCGAGCCGCAGCGAGGCGCGGCGAAGCCGCGGCGTAGAACAATAATTCCCAGATAGGTTAGGATTTTCTTTTTTTTAGCTCGTAAATCTTAATGAAAAGATTTGCAAAAAAAAATGGAAAGATTTTTTTTCCTGCACTATTGTTTAAGTAATTAACAAAAACAGCTAGGAATGATCTGTTTCTTAACATAATTAGATTAGGGTTTTAAAATATTAATGTTGACTTAATGAAAAAGATTTTGGTAATATTTTTTTTCCCTTTTTTGGCATAAAAATGCCACTTTGGCGCCCAACAAACTGGCGCCTTGGCCTGAGCGCCTAGAAAGGCGACGCCTGGGCGCCACTTTTTAAAGTGGCATCTCCTTACCCACTGCGTGGCGCCCAAGTTCAGAATAAGGCCACTTTGGCGCCTAGGCGGCGCCCAGGCGACGCCTTTGACAACATAGAATGCACCAACATTCTTATTATGCTCTCTGGTCATGGATGTTGTGTTTCTTACATTTAAGAAACTGCTAATGGTCAATTTATTGTAGGGTGGCAAAGTTCGTGACCTCCTTTTCCAAGTGCTTGAAAGTGAGGAAGATGTCATTATAAAACATGGTGCACAGTCCAGGGAAAGTCGACGTATGGCAACACAAGGGATGCATTCTTCAAAGTTTTGCTTGCATCCTGCTGGAGATACACCCTCAGCCTGCAGATTGTTTGATGCCATAGTCAGCTTGTGCATTCCAGTGATTGTCAGTGACCAGATTGAGTTGCCCTTTGAAGATGCGATAGACTACAAAAATTGCTATTTTTGTAGACTCGGACACTGCAGTAAAACCAGGTCATCTAACTAAAATGTTAAGAAAAATAAGAACCGAGAAGATTCTGGAGTACCAGCAAGAGCTTAAAGAGGTGAGTAGTATTTTTATAGTTCTGGTTTGTTTATTGATGAGTTCTCATATGTCGGGCATGCATTATGTGTTAGTCCATTTTTCGTAGTCAATGATTTTAACTTGTTATTACCATCATATATGCATTTTAAAATGTATCCGATCTTTTTGGACTACCTTCTGTCTTTCTCGGCGACTATGTTGTTGTTATGGGCATTAGACTCATATGCACTTGGTTCATGCTCCTCAGCTTTGCAGTAATTCCTATATTCATCACTTATTAATGTCGGTAACAGCATATCATATAGCTTCAAAATATCATTAAACGTCTTTAGGCTGACCAAGTAACTCTGATCCCTGAGAGTACGAGACGCAGAAAGCCTGGGGCATTTGCAGTTCAAATGAATCTCAGTTGTTGTTTAGAGCAAGGAAATAGATGCCGGTGGTCTTTACACTGGTGATTTAGCGACGGATGCTAGGTAGTGATTGTAGTTATGAAGATGGTGGTAATGTCTTTCCAGTCTCTTTTCAGTTAGAGGGTCATACATCGTAAGTAATTTTTGTGGGTCAAATATTACTTTCACCAGTTAATACCTATTTCACAATAGTAAATTCGATGTGATCCTGCTAAATTTGGGGATCAGACAAGCAGTGTGTTAATAAGAGGACTGTTTATGTACACTTTTCAGCGTTCATATTTTTCTCCTCGCTGCATTACTCCACACAGTGAGTTATCGAAATAAAATAAAATAAAGAATGCTGAAAAGTTGCGGTTGGTCATAATGTTGTGTCAAGTTCAAGATATCTTGACAAGAACACTAAGCAAATAATGGTGAGTTTGATTAATTTCTCTTGTTATGTGTTCCACAGGTAAAGAGATACTTTGAGTATGATGATCCAAATGGAACAGTGAATGAGATATGGCGCCAAGTTACTCTGAAGCTTCCCCTTGTAAAACTGATGATTAACCGTGACAAGCGTCTTGTAAGAAGGGAGCTGAATGAACCAGACTGCTCTTGTCTTTGTTCCAACAAGACAGGGGCGCGACCCACATTTTGATCTTTTGAAAAATCAATGAACAAGCACCAGTTTACTTAGTGTAGAGCTTTAAGTATAGTCAATTCAATAGTAGCAGAAGTTCTAATCCTCTCTCGTTCCAATACATTATCATCAGATCAAGATTTGGAGGCTTGTTAGGTATCCAATTATACGAATACATAACCTTAATTCTTCTTCATCGAGACACCAGAATATGCAGCACGTCCCTCAAGTTTCTCATGTTTCGTTGCAGGGTATAATTGCAGTTTCCTTGGTTGATATACAACAAAATAAGGGTCGTCTCTGTTTCCCCCCAGGCACTTCAGTAGATGTTAAAGGCACTCTTGTTTTCTTTTTTGTTTTTGTTATAAAATAGATCTATTACTTCCTGTATTATTAGTTTCCAGGATTTTGTTAGCGTAATTCACAGCGAGGGCTGACTTTAGCAACAGATGGAGAATGAGATTGTTTGTTGTAATATAGTCTTTGTATAGGCCAGACGATAAACCGAGATAAACAATAAGAATATAGATAATATTATTTTTTTGCATCAGTTTGTTTGTTGATTTTGGTCCATATCCTACCATTCAAGTTGTATATCTCAGTTACAGGTTGTGTTATGTCTCTTATTCTAGTAGGGAATTTTTATGGGAACCATTAAAAAACCAAATTTGATGGGCTAGGTAGCATGATTTGCTTTCCTTTTGCATTGTAGCGGTACCAAAGTTTGTTTCAATGTTTGTTTATGTATAGTTTATTTTTTTGAAATTTGTTTATGTATAATTAGTTTCAATAATCATTTTTTATATGTATTATAAATAATAATAACAACAACAAGCAATGATGAGAGTTTCCCAAATTTTGTTGGCTGTGCTCCGAGACTACCCAACCTTTGCTAGCAGTGATAAGAATTCCCCAAACTTCCCCTGTTGGAGATTGAACTCAAGAATGAACGCGTCTACAAACAAAAACTTATCAACTCATCTTTAACCTCTTCCAAGCATTTTTAACGACAACTTTATAGTCCGGAACTTCGCCGTCAAAATAGAATTCTTGTTCAACTTATCATGAAGAATCTTCATCCAAGCTGGATACTTCTGGTATAGTAGTGGGAATCAGGAATGAGCTAGTTTTTGGGGTTTTTGAGTTATTTTTTTTTTTTAACTGGTAAAGGCTGATGAGTTTCGAACTCATGTCACTGGTATCATCACCCAAATTGGGTCCCGAGTCAACTAGCTGAGAATATGACTCGTCAAGGTCTTAACTGGGTCCCAACCACAAAACATGCTTCACATAAACCCACCAATACAAGCCAACAACTGCAGAAACTGCAACCAAATATGACCTACAACATTCCTTTGCAGCTCTAGACGAGAATGTCTTTCTAAATCACACGTCAACATGGATCCACTATGAAGAAACAATGGAACATATTCTATTTCATTGCAGACATGCTAGAGCTGTTTGGAGGTTAGTGAATGTGGATATTGATGAAGTGCAAATGAATTACAATAATATCTCAGTGTGGGTTGAAAGCTGGTTGTCGAATATCCATGAAGATGATAGAGGTTTAGCAACCTTAATGATCACTGCATGGATCTTATGAAAGGACTGATGTGACAAGGTTTTTCAGGGAGTTAATCTAAAACCTTTTAATAGCATGCATAGAATTCATTATCATATGAACTCTCGTTCGCATATCCCATCTGTAAGCCAAAATATGTTTCATCCTCCTGTACAATCTCTTTGGAAGCCTCCATTGCATGATGTTTTAAAATTTAACATAGATGCCTCTTTTGATGAGAATACTAACTCTCTTGGCACTGGCATTGTCTTGCGTAATCATGCAGGTAGCTGTGAAGGGATCGAGAGGAAACTACTCAAATGGAGTGCTAAGTGCTTTGAGGCTCGGAGAATGCACAGCTATACGAGAAGCTTTATTGTGGGCTAAATAAAAACATCTCAAAAACATCCATATAGAAGTTGATGCAAAGCTAGTGGTTCAATCGCTTACTGATAATGTTCTCCTAATCCAGTGGGAGAATAGAAATATTAAAATGATTAAAAGTCCTGAAAGTACCGATTTTAATTCTTGCAGTTTTTCGTATGTTAGTAGAAATGATAATAGAGTGGCTGATGAAGTTGCTAAAACTGTTAGAGAAACATCCACAAACATTAGTCTTTTAAATAATTTCTCTGAAGATATATGTAGTCTCTTGGCAAGAGACATAAACTATCCTCCAATTTAAGCAATAAATTCCATTTCGTATATAAAAAAAAAAAAGCAGGGATCCACCATGATACCTCAGCAACATCTATTAAATCCCTTTCTGCTTCACTACTCCACTACTCCACTAGCGTAACACTTTGTGTGAAATGAACGTGGTGAGATGGATAAAGGAAAACAAGTTCACCATGCTCAATCTACTAAAGCCAACTCCCAAACCTTATTCAATCTCCTTTTATGAGTTTGGGCCCAGACCATGTTCAGCTACTCAAATTTGTTACCCCTCGATTCTCAGTTGTTGGGTGACTTTTTGCAAGATAAATATGTTGAAGTGCAACTCATTTTCAAGAACGTTAAAGGCAAACCAAAAGTATTGGTCATTCATACTGGCCAAGAACCCAATAACACAACCCCCAGGACCTTCAACTGCTGGGAAACCTACAAAAGAAGGACTCACAGACATTCTACGAGAAACTACCCACTCATCTCAAACTACCACTTACCCTTGATTTCATTGTACCTCCACCACGAGCAAAGACAAATTCATCTCTTTGGCTATACTGAAACCTGAATCTTCTAGATATCATCATCCGTTTTTTTGAAATATCCACCCAGAGACAAATAAAGATAAAGGTTGTATTATCAAAGGCTAATATCCAGCAACGTCCACCCTCACCACCACCACACTGTCACCACCCCAAGCACATCAATTTCCCACCCCATCCAAATCGAGAAACAACCAATTCGGGTACCTAATCAATCACCAAACTAGCTTCACATCTTTCTCTCGAGGATGAGATTGAAACCCCAGCTCATAAATAAGGAAAACGAGTTGTTGGCAGACACCAATACTCGCAACAAGTTACCTAGCTTGGAACTTCCAAGGTGCCCACAAACCCTTGGCAGTAAAAAAAAACTGTGTGAGTACACACACAAGTTTCACCCTTTTATTCTTTGCATGTCTGAAACTTCATCTTCAAAGCTCACATGTCTATATTGCAATTATCTTTAGGTTTTACTAATAAAATTTGTGTACCTTGTATTGGACATAGAGGTGGCCTCTGCATGATGTGGACATCCCACCTCAATGTCCAGGTTTTAATTTTTAATCAAAATCTAGTTCATGTGTATAATGCATGATGGTACTCATCGGCTAGAGGGGATTTCTAGAAAAACTTCAACAACTTGAAACCTCCAAATTCACTCCATTGGCTTCTAATGAGCGACTTCATAAAGTTCTCTCGCAACAAGAAAAGAAAATGAGGAAGACATGTCACCTCCAACCAAGCACATCACACGATGACCTTGGATTTCAGGGAGATCCCTTCACCTGGTCAAACAAATAAGCTAGAGAATTCATCCTTGGAAGATTGGATAGAGGAAAATTTATCCTTGGAGAAAACTTCATCACAAACTTAGATTGATATGAGTCCTCATGCGCTCATCCAACACCTACCAAGAATAGGTTCGACCTTGCACCTACGATTCTCATTAAAAAAAGGAAACTCCCATAGCTACAAAAAGAGGGTTTAAAATGAAAGATTTGTGGTTTTTTTTCCCCAAACGATAGAAATTGTAAATCATGCTTCAGTCAACACAATGGCCTAAATATTGAACTAAAAATGGCTAACACTGCTCAAACCCTTAAGGTGTTGCGCAAACAAACTTTTGGGCATCTTCCAACACTCATTAAAGAAGCGGAAATTCAAATCAAGTTAGCATGAGCAAATGTGCATCTTCATCGGAGTACAAAGTTACAATTTTGACTTCACCAGGAATACACATTTCATGCTCACCTATTTTCTTGAAACATATTGGAAGCAACAATCAATGATCGAATGGTTGAAAAATGGAGACTTGAATACTACCTTCTTCCACACATATGTAACCATCCACAAAAACAAGAACTACATTCAAAAAAGAAGAGGGCAACAAGTACACCACTCATGTATGGGAAAAACTTAATACAATTATAGTAGGCCAACTTAATGATCCTTGACAATATGTATACAAAGTTTATATCTATATCACTTTACAATCGGAAAGTATAGACAATGGAGTCCGCGAACCTGGTAGTTTAGAAGATTACCCGACGATCTCAAAAATCAATATCCAAGATCAATATAGTCGTATCCAAATATTTGAATTCGAATTCTGCCAAGTATGAAACTTGTTATCTATCTTCCAAGATACAAATTCTACAAAAACGAGTCTCGTAATCGATTACAATAATATGGAATTATCTACTAGAATTAATTACTTACCACTTGTTTTATTCCTATTATTATAAAGATAAAACCTATAATGCGGAAAAGGAAAACACACAAGACATCGAAAGTTTTGTTAATAAGAAAAAGCGCACCCGAAGAAAAAACCCAGGGGACTTAAATCTAGATTTGAACCCCAAACTATATTAAGCCGCTATACACACTAGCCTACTATCAGACTTTGGACTAGAATGTAGTTGAGATCGAATTCACCCACTCATAAATTTAGCTGCGCAGTCGTGCTACTTACGTCTCCTAAAACTCGATAGGCTCTGGCAATTAATTCCCTTAGATGACGTCTTTTACAGCCTAAGAGTTCCTTGACCTAAGTGAATACTTTATATCCGATCTTCCTCTAATAGATAAGCCTATTTGATTTCTATTAGATCGAATAGATCAAGACTTAGAAATCTGTTTTGCAATAGACAAAGCTAGCAAACCTCAAAAATCCAAAAATACTTACAATCAGTTAGCCGAGAAGCTTTGGATTATTAACCACCTCTCAAGAATAATTTTAAAACTAAATCACTTAATAATAGTTTTTTAGATATCTATCTTGAGGAATCACAAAGTTTAAGTCTGAGATGAAGAGAACTTTGTGATTTCTATCTATCTCGTTCCTGAAATAGATTATTAAAACCTCGATAACATAATGAACAAGATCATGATACACAGAATATCAAGGTAATGATAGTCGGACTGGCTTCATGAATCCTAAGTGAAGTCTTTAAGTCTTAAATCCAATTATGTTTCTCATAGGAAACCTAAGTTCATAGAACCCAACTCAAAGCAAACAACTAGTACAAAAAAGTGTCGGGGATCGAATGTCCTAGTTATTATTGGGTCTCTCAATTTATAGACTTTCGGGATTGAGGGTTTCCAAGAATTCAAGCTAAGATAACTTGAGATTCAAGCAAACACTTTCTCTATTTAGATAAAACTCTTGTAAGGAGTCCAAGTAAGCATGTGAGAAATATATCTTGAAATCACATATAAGAACATTATGGTCCCATACCGGAACCGTATATAATGATATTTCTCGGCAAATATGCCCGTTGGAGCATAGCTACTGTTGAACCCACCAAGCGTTGGTATGTCAAGTTTGGTTATCATATTTTAGTGAATCAAAACTCATCTAAGAAGTCGCTTGATTATGTACTAGAGACAACTTCGTATAGGTTAGACTAGAAAGTCTAGGATTATGAGACATACAAGTATTACTCGAACCCCTGAAGAATGTGAAGAAATAACAAGCTACAACGACGACATCATCCTTCCTCTTGAGGTTAGTAATATTGACTTGAACAGTTTCATTCCTAACATATCTTTCAAGTCGTGCTATATTGAAAACATAAGCTGCGAAGCTGTGAATGATTATTATCTAATAGTGAGACATGATCACATGATCATAGTGTTAAGGAATTAAGATACGAAGTATAACGCTTATCTTTTGAACTTCGTATGTATGACATCGACATAATCGTATGAATGCTATTGTGATTATGTGTATGGGTAAAGGTGAAGATTTCATCCTAGGAAAGAATGTTTACAATTATTTAAAGGAAGTACATTCACGAACTTGTTTTATGAATCAAAAGGAAAATCGCTAGGCTTATTGGTATTATTATTCATTGCATATCTTTGGATTACCAATATGTGTGATTTAGTAGAACCGATCATAACTTGTTATGTATCTTGTTATAACTAATCACAGTGCACGACTTATGATTTGGTATGACTAGTTTTCATTAATTAGTGTAATCGATCCTAAGTAATCACCTGGGATGGTATGATCGATATTTGTAATTGGTGTGACCGATCCTAGTAATTGGTATGACAGATCACAAAAGAATTGTGTAATCGATCCTTGTAATTGATGTAACCGGTCCTATTAATTGGTATAATCGATCGTGGTAATTGGTGTAACCGATCCTAGATACTTGTGTAACCGATCACAAGTAATACCATGATGTATATGTGTTTGTAGGTGAAAATGGTTTCTGCTGATTTCGGTAATTGCGGGTGTGCAGGTGAGAAACAATTTAAACCCTAAACAATGTACTTGCAAGGAGTACTTTAGATTCGTGAGATCAATCTTGTACAAGTACGGCCTAAACCAAGAAATGGCGTTCCAGACTTGCTCCGGTCACAAAGTGGAGGAGAATGGGTTGGTTTTGGGGAGGAAGCAAGGAAAGTGTTGAGACGAGAATAGTTGATTACGGAAGAGTAGTTGTGTTACTACGACTTGTTATCGAGAAAAGTGAGAGAGCTAACAAGGTGAGCTAGTAAGTAAGTATTTACGGAGTGTTGTATCTCCGTATGATCTTGTTATTCAATGGAAATAGGTAACACCTATTTATACAAGTCGAGTAAAAACATACCCTGGTCTCATTAAGGAGTGGGGAAGTAAATTGGAGGAGGTGGGAAACCGTATGCATGGAATTGATGTTCATAAAGTGGTTAACGCATGAAACTGGTTTTCATGAAACTGCTAATGTTATGGAATTGATGTCCCATGAAGTTGTTAACGCATGTGCTTTATGTCCCATGAACATTTCACACATAACTTCCGTATTACTAACCGCCTCACCCTTATGACACTTCCTTATGACCCAGGCGTAGTGTCGCGCACTGTATGTACCGCCAAATCAATACCCAAAGAGGATCCCCCAGTTTGTGTTGATGTCTCGAATGTTTTGGAAAACATGTAGCACGTTTTGTGGCTTGGAAAGTCAAGCTCGGGAAACTTGCCAGCCTGTGTGACCTTCGACGGTCGAGATTTTGCATCTTGAGAGGAGGGGAAACCGTTGATCGTTACGCGCCTTCGTTTTGGTAGCCGCGTAGTGAGGGCTAACGTGGTGGCGCGGCTAGGTTGGCATGCCAAGGTTTGGCGTGGCCAAACTTAGGTTTTCGGGCCAAAGGTTACCATGTGTCGTCTGGTAACCTTGGATGGTTAGGATTTGCTCACAGGATTGAAGGGAAACCATTGATTGTTGTACGCCTTCTTTTTGTAGCCGCGTAGTGAGGGCCAACGTGGTAGCGCGGCTAGGTTGGCATCTTTGTTGGCATGGCAAGGTTTGGCGTGGCCAAACTTAGGTTTTTCGGGACAAAAGGTTACCATGTGTCGTCAGTAACCTTGGATGGCTAGGATTTTCTCCTGGATTGAAGGAAACCATTGATTGTTGCACGCTTCGTTTTGGTAGCCGCGTAATGAGGGCCAACGGGGTGGCGCGGCTAGGGTGTGGTTAGGCTTGGCATGTGGGACCAATGGTTCACCTTGGGCGTGGCTAGCTTTGGCTAGGTGCGATTTTTGGCTTGGAATGTGGGTCCAAGGGTTTGCCATGGGCGTATGGCGTGGCTAGGGCGGAAAGGGCGTTTGGCTTGGCATGATGTGACTAGCATGGCTAGGGCCAAGGCAAAGTGCGTTTGGCATGGCGCGGCTAAGCAGCTAGGTTTGGTTTGGCGTGGCATGTGGGGCCAGGGGTTTGCCATGGGCGTATGGCGTGGCTAGGGCCAAGGCAAGGGCGTTTGGCTTGGCATGATGTGACTAGCATGGCTAGGGACAAGGCAAAGTGCGTCGGCATGGCGCGGCTAGCTTGGCTAGGTTTTGTTTGGCTTGGCATGTGGGGCCAAGGGTTTGCCATAGGCGCATGGCGTGATTAGCTTGGGCTAAGTGCGGTTTTGGCTTGGCATGTGGGGCCAAGGGTTTGCCATAGGCGCATGCCGTGACTAGCTTGGGCTAGGTGCGGTTTGGCTTGGCATGTGGGGCCAAGGGTTTGCCATAGGCACATGGCGTGACTAGCTTGGGCTAGGTGCGGTTTTGGCTTGGCATGTGGGGCCAAGGGTTTTGCCATAGGCGCAGGGCGTGACTAGCTTGGGCTAGGTGCGGTTTTGGCTTGGCGTGTGGGGCCAAGGGCTTGCCATAGGCGCATGGCGTGGCTAGCTTGGGCTAGGTGCGTGACCAAGCTAGGGTTTTGGGGCAAAGGTCGTTTGGTAACCTTAGACGGCCAGGATTTGCTCCTGGGATTGAAGGGCAACCGTTGATTGTTACACGCAACCGTTTTGATAGCCGCGTAGTGAAGGCGATTATGGTGGCGCGGCATGGGGCCATGGCGAGGTGCGTTTGGCATGGCGCGATAGGTGTGGCTGACATGATTTGCCATTGACACGGAGGTGCGGCTAGCATGGCTGGCATGCTTTGGCGCAGATTGATGTGGCTGGCTTGATTTGCCATTGGCAGCGGAGTGCGGCTAGCATGGTTGGCATGCTTTGGCGCGATCGGTGTGGATGACATGATTTGCGTTGGCACGAGGTGCGGCTAGCATGGTTGGCATGCTTTGGCACGGTCGGTGTGGGCGGCATGATTTACCATTGGCACGGAGGTGCGGCTAGCATGGTTGGAATGCTTTGGTGCGGTCGGTGTGGCTGGCATGATTTGCCATTGGCACAGAGGTGCGGCTAGCATGGTTGGCATGCTTTGGCGCGGTCGGTGTGGCTGTCATGATTTGCCATTGGCACACGTGGGAATTAGGGTTTGGCTTGTCGTAACCTAATTTGAAAAAGATACCGGTAATTATTTAGGGACACATTAAAGGTTTCGATAAATGTGCCTAGTAAATGCTTGTTACTTTAAATGTTGTGACATCACTGTTTGCTAGGGTTTAGTGTTTTACGATTTTAACCCTAAGATAAAAATCACCATCAACATTAAGTTCCCTGCTTAGCTCGGAACAGGTGCCTTGTTGCGAGGTAAGCATATGATGGTGACAGACAAGGACGGAATCGAGGTGTAAATCATTGTAAAGATGGTCAGGAGAATCCGACTAACCTTTTTTGAGTGGTAAAGAGAGTTTGGCTTCCCGTGTTGGCGGCCTGCGTAATTTTTACTGGGAATGCGGAGGCAGTGGAGTGGTGAGATGAAAGTTCTGGCTTGGTGCAGTCGTCATCTCGAAGGCAAAGTGGGCGCGGTCTTAGAAGGCGACGCAAGTGGACGGCTTGGCTCGAGGGGCCAAGAGGTGGCGTGGTCTTAGTAAGGTAAACGCGCGTGGATGATAGGGTTGCGACAGTGGAGCAGGCGGCTGGTGATAGGTGTCTAATAAATACAAAATTTGATCGCGCCGTCAAGTAGCGTCAAAAATAAATTACACTTTCTTACTACTCAAAATATAAATATAGCAAGAGCGAGAAAGGATCGATCCCACAGAGAGGTCTAGGTTGTCAAATTGTTATGGTTTCCTATATAAAACACCGAGGTTTTGTGATTTTTACGGAAATAAATAAAAAACAAAACAAATAAAAGTAAACACGCAAATCAATGAGGTGAAAATATTGGATAAAGGTTTCATCTTCAATTGTAAACAAGTTTATGAATATATGAATAGAATTCCTATTTAATCTCGCTATCATCAAAAGCCATAGAATACCTTATTGCAAGAATACTCCGTAATTTCCTAAGTCATCAACACACATTAGAGCTGCGTATGTGAATTCTACCTAAAGAATAACCTAACGCCTTGCGCTAATTAAGTTCAATTCCTAGGAGCATTAAGTTTGAGAAATAAGCTAATCAATGCAATTGTAATACATTGCGCAAACAATTCGGACAAAGGTCAATTTCTACATATGATTACAAGAATGTATCACTACAACCTAGAATCATATCATGCTACTCGTATTCAAGTTATCGCTCGATGAAAACCTAAAATAGCTATAGATATGGATGTGAGTTCAATCAATTCTAGACTTAACTAAACAAACATTCAATCATATTGCAATACATCAATCATGCAATTATTATAACCCGTAGAAATCATACGATAATATTGAGAGAAAACTAATTCATACGAATCATAACTTGTTTTCAAAATCTAACTACATCTTTAACCAATAATAAATCAAGTACTTGTGTTTTGAAATCATCATAGAAAGTTTAGAAGAACCTATCATGTGAAACCCTAGAACAAAAGTAGAAGTCTCCCTCATGGAGATATATCTAGGTTTGAGAAGGACTTTTCTATTTATATGCTTCTCCCATTCCAAAAGGATACTCTTTCCAAATTTAGGTCAAATCTTCTCAAAACCCATCTCCAAGTGGTCCACCAAGCCCATGTGTGAGAAAAACCCATGTGAAATTATGTCCAAAAGCGTCGCGGAAAACTGGGATTACGGTCGGAACTTGGCGGAAAAGTCGCCGGAATCATCTCGGTGGCCGGCAAAGTCCCAAAGTGGTCACCGGTCAGCCAGTCGGATCGGTCGATTCAACTCGGGTCAAGGAACGAGTCAAAACGGGTCAAGTCGGGTTAGTGAGTCGGGCATGAGTCGGTGATCCATACGAGTTAGTCATGTGAGTCGGGTTCTAACTCGGCTAGGCCTAGGCCATGTTGCACAGAACCGATTCTGTTGCACCAAGATGGTGCATCAATTGTTCGACCAAGATGGGTGTGCATCTTGCATTGCATTTTAGCTTACATGAGCAATTCTAACTCAAATTCATCAAGCCACCGCACTGTTTGCCATTTCAGTGCACAAATCCTAAGCGGGAATAGGCCATATTCTACAGCAGCACATTGTCTCACTACCACCAGCAATCCCAGCTGCTCCATTGCAGCCATTCATACACACTCACAGCCTCCATTTCTAGCTGCACTTCTCGAGCCCCATTGCTTGCAAAACATCAGGCCACCACCAACACCATCATAGTCGCCATGACTACTTCTATGCCATTATATCCTCAGCTGCCTCATTACCAATTCTGGCTCAGTCTTCCATTGCCTGCTTGCTCTTGTATTCTTGCACCACCCGAAACTCATTGCCACCACTTTGTAACTCTATAACTTTCAACCACCAACTTTTTGCTTCTTGAATACCCGCAGGCCACCACAATTGTCTTCATGGCATCCATCTCCTGCCAACACAAACCACCAACCCAACATCATCAGCTCAAGGCCATCTCAGTATTCTTCTCATTTATCAACAGCATCAGTGTTTGTTTCTCAAATTCACAACAACACTCAAACCCCTATATCCATTCTTCATAACAGCAACCAATCTCAGACTCTCATCAATTAGATATCTCCTATTATCATGAATCCATCAAAGCACCAATTGAGCCCACTGCAACCACTGCTGAGAACCTGTAGCTTCACTCAGCAAGCATCAATCCAAGAACAACCCATCTATCTGCTGGCTTGTAACACTAAATCCTATAATCCAGAAATCAAAGCTGCAGATGCAACCAAATTTTACTCAACCTAACCCGATTTCCATCACAAATTCTTGATTTCTTCATTTTCAAATCTTCTGCGAGATTAGCCGCAATGTCTTCATGTTCTTGGCGACTCCTTGTTCATCGAATCTAAAATCAGCCATGAACCCAGCTTCTCCTTGTTTATCAACAACCCACAGCTTGAACAGATTCAACTCCAGAAAATCCTAACCCATTTCATTCAATAGCGAGTATCACCACCTCTCACGAATTACGTATACCAACACCAGATTAAACAACAAACCCTTAATTTCCTTTCATGTGGCATCGGGAAAAGCTTTAATTTCTTCTCTCGATTCTGCTCTTTCTCGATTTCAATCAAAACCCTGTTCCCGAGACCGCATCAAATCCACTGATTCCTTCCAACATCAGCAGGGTCTTCTCAATCTTGTGATGTCATTGTTCTTCTCACCATCTCTCAGTTTCCTTCTCGATCTCTGGCTCTCGATTCGGTCTCTCCTTACTTTCAATCACTCGGACCACAGTAGCAGCCATTGTTTTCTCAATTTCAGGTGAAATGAATGAAAATGATTGAGAAGATTACTCTTCTCAATTTAGGGTTATAGATTGGGTTGGATTTATCCACCCCAGGGATAATTACACCCTCTGACAAATGATAAGGGGTACCTGAATGACAACCCCTTAACCTCTGCGGGCCTGGCTTTAGTACTCCTCCAAAAGAGAGTTGCCCCTTAACCTTGACGGGGCTCAGGATAGTGATCGCCCATGAAATGACAATTTTGCCCTTTTGCTCAAATTGGGTAATTTCTTCTTCTTTTCCTCGTGCGACTCAAAGTACCTAATAACTCAAAAACACGCGTAAAGTACATAATTCACAAGAAAAATAGCAAAGAAAGCGTAACTACTAGATAGTAAATTAGGTGTTTTAGACACTATCAGTTGGGTATAGTGTGGCCTTGGCAAGGCAGAGACGTACCACGGACGGCTAGGCGTGGTGGGGTCGCGGCAATGTAGCGAATGGCTTGGAGGGGGCGACGATGGCATGGTGGGACGTGCAAGGGCGGCTAGGCGTGATGGGGCCGCGGTGATGGAGTGAAGGCTTGGCTGGGCCGTGGCAAGGTATGGCATACATGGGTGGTGGGGTCGCGGTATGGCGTGAGTGGTCTAGGACGTGGCAATTGGTCTTTGCGGGACCGGTTTCCTCTTTTCCTTCCTTGGCTTAAAATTGGAGATCCTCTCCTTGTTCAAACTCCCAAGTATCACACCTATATAAAAGGATTGCCGGCCTCTCCCTTTGATTCAAGCGTCTTCATTATTCTCTCTCTCTTTTTTTTTTTTTTTGGTTCGCTTGGTAACGGTGAAGCGAGACGAGCGGATTAGGTACGTCTTCCAGTACTTCTTCTTTGTCTTGCTTCCCTTTTATTTTCTTGTGTTGGTGAAAACCTAGTTGTAGGCGTACCTTTTTATGACCTTGTAGAACATGTTGGTGTGAATCCTAGCCCACAGGTATGTCTTGCACAGCGCTCATAGTAGTACTTAGGCATGAATGCCATAGTAATGTTGACCTTTCGGCTCGTTGTGTAAGGTAAGCACGCGATAGTAATTTGCCATCCCTTTCCCACGAAAACCTAGTTTTTAGGGTTTACTCCTTGTTTTGGTGTGTCCGTGGGCATGATTCCCCTAGTGGGTCACTCCTCCTCGGTTGGACAAGAATTCTATGCCACGTGGTACGGCCTTGAAATAAACTGGCTTGTGTCTTGGGTGAAAATAATTTTCGTGTGCTTTCCGTAATAATCTCTCTTCGTATTGTTCCGTTGTAGTTGCTTGGAAAGCGGAATTACTATGAGAGAATCTTTATTATGATGTCGCTTGAGAAAAATTGCCCGCTATCCGAAGGATGTTGGTAACTCCAAGCCAAGCGTGGGTGATGAATTCTTCGATAGTCTGCTGCCGAGGAGAAGTCCACTTAAGCATGCGCCACTTGCTTCTTATCGGTTCGGAGAGTGAGGGAGGGGACCGGTCGGTTCCTCCCGAAAATATAATATGGTTTTGCCTTGAGAGGAAAGAGTATTACTGCCTCTCTTATTGATTTCAAAATCCCGGTGAGTCCCCTGCGTTCGTTTGATAAATGGGTGCACTTTATGATAAGTCAAGAGTGCGTAAGAGCTAATTTGACCAAGGCGCAAATCATTGATGTTGTCGCAGCCTCTTACATCACTTCAAATTAGGAAAGACATCCCGAGCTTGGTTGCTTTCATCTCCGGAGGTGGTGTCCAGATACTCATCGACCATATGTAGGTTGGGAGAACTGACCATATCCTTAGAAAGTGTGGCTATCTGTTGAATCTTCCCATGACAGGAAACCTTAAAACCAAGTTATCGATGATGAGGAAAAAATACGTCTCATGCCAGTTTGCGAAGTCGAAAGGGTTTGTCAGAAAGGAGAACGAGGCGAAGTGTTTCTATGCCAGTGGATGTCTCAATGGTTTCCCGATGAGTGGCACTGGATCAGAAGAATAGTACACTCCACGTCGCGACATTCTTGGCTCTCTGGTTATCCCGGGATATTTTCGATGATGGCTCTGGTAAGAAGAAGATAAGGCTGGAACTCATCAATTTTTCTATAAGATTGGTGAAAGTAGTCGTTCTCCCTATTGGCGGCTTGTTTCTCGGTTCTCTGTACACACACTTGGATCATTTGGCTATGGACATGCGTGGTTCAAACGGTTACATGAAAGTGGATTCGTATGTTCATGTTGCTTTTCTCCAAGCGTGGCTATGGGAGTATTTTGAAAGATATGCTCCTAAACCGTTGGTTTTCACTTCCCGCTTCTTGGGGTAGTTCGATAATACTTCGCTGGTCGAATAGGCGCCCAGAGCTGGCTCAAACCTGGCTGATTTCCTTGATAACTCGTGCGCCGCTAATTTTCATCCATGGGCCCAGTGTGTACATCCATAGCCTAGGTTAATACTTTTTTGCTTCTGCTCGAAACATGTCTTTTTGCTTTACGATGGAAAAAAATCCGTCGGTGAGATTGTATTCATGTGAAGTTGCACGTCCGGCTATATACCGTCTTTCTTTCGAGGATCGTGTCGGAAGTATTTTATAATATTGAGCGAGAAGCTCGGCATATGGGTTTCGACCTAGGGGTCCCTCTCGTTAAATCAGCTGGCATCTCCGGAGGATCCATTATCGGACGTTCTTGATGCTAGTGTTTTCTGCGAGGCGAAGTCTCCCTTTCTTGCTTTCGAACTACCTCCAAGTATAACGCATTACGCGAGTGAATTCCTCGTCATCCAGGAATTTGTAAAAGCCATAGTGGAGAACATTCGTGGTAGGCCTTGGCCGAGATTTTAGCAAAACATCAGTTATTGAGGGATACTTCTTTAACCAAAAGGAAATCCGTAGAGTGCAGACGTGGACAGTCCCCAAGTGAAGGAGAGAAGGTCTAAGAATCATGCGGGCGGTTTCCGGTCGATTCCACGACTCTCTACCGGCTTTTAGTTCATCCAACATGAGGGTACGTGTGATTTCTTTCTTGACTTCAGTGGATCACGTATATCCTTGTTTCTTTTCTGAGAACGTGTCCTTGTATCTCGTCCGGGGTTTTGCAGTACGAACGCCTTTGCAAAACTTGCAAGTAGTCGAAAGCATCGTTTTTTGAGACAGGATGGTGGGGTGCCAAGCTCATCCATGGTGATGGGGATTAGAAAAGGATGAAAGTCCAGAGTCCAGCGATGGCAAGAGTAGTTCTTAGATAACAATGTTGAATCTTCGTTTAATCATACTGGCTGAATCGGTGAGTCCCTCCATGTTTTTCTTCTTTCCTTTTTTCTTTCTTTGCGGTAAAACTAAATTTTGAGTTTTAGGAGGAAACCGTTCTGGGATGATCTTGAAGTGGAAGACCACCAGTAAAGACGTGGCCGTACTTCCCACTGCGGAAACTGTGCCGGCTAGCGACTTGGACATGGAGATTCATCGTCCGAGGGCGCTGTCGTGACTCAGTGGAGGAGAGCACTTCGGGGGTAAAATCGTAGTTAGGGATCTCCGCCGATTCTTGATTCGATTGCGGTGTGCCACCTTCAATCCTCGTATCTGGCCCCTTTACCAGGTCATGTGTTGATTGGTGGATTTAGCGTGCAAGCTAAACATGCGACATTGTACACCAAGATTTAGGAAAGCTATGGTCACATTGCCACGACTAAGAAGATCACTAGTCGACATCGTTGGTCAAGCGTGTGGAGGAAGCCTTGTTTCGATTGATGAGATGTCAACGTGGTGGTCATACAATTTACGAGGATATAATCTCGGCCGGAAGTTCCATCGTAACTTGTGCGTGGGGCTTCGAATTCAACGTTCCTTGGTTCGTTGAAGGTCTCTCTGATGTTGAAAGGTCGTTGGGGGCTTGATTGAACGTCCTTCGCGAGGCGTGATGAAGAAGCGAGGCGCGAAATTCAAAGTTGTGCAGGAAGCTGAAACTTAAGAGGGCGACTCTCAAAGCACGAGGGAGGCCTTTGCCAAAAGGAGCAAGCCGTTGTTGGAAAACTTCCCTTGAATATATATGCTGTCTTACATTGACCTCTTATCTTTAGGTTTTTTTTTTTTTTTTGAGGCAAATGAGGGCCTTTGGTTTCGGTTTTTGATTTTCTGATTTTCTCGAGTTAATAGATAAATGCTACCTTGACGGTTTTGGATTATATATTTTTTGAATGAAATTTTAGAATTGAATTGTCTTTGGCTATGAATGAAAGTGACGCGAGACATCCAGGGAAAACCATGGAACCGTGTGTTGGTAGATGACATGGGATGAAACATGGCTATAGGTTTTATCGAGAACTTAAAAAAACAAACCACATATTTTTGTCTAGATAAGACTTAATCGGTTTCTCATGTCTTCTGATGAGAATAAACTTTCCGGAATTGTAGGACCAAATTTTTTTTTCGAGAAACATGGTCATGGGAAGTTGATAGGTGTAGAATACACCGTATTTACTATCTAGTAGTTACGCTTTCTTTGCTATTTTTCTTGTGAATTATATACTTTATGTGTGTTTTTGAGTTATTAGGTACTCTGGAGTCGCGCGGAGGAAAAGATGGAGAAGTCAACCAATTGGAGTAAAAAGGGCAAAATTGTCATTTCATGGCAATCACTGCTGGGAGCTGAGCCAGGGTTAAGGGGCAACTCTAGCGGGAGGATTATTAATGCAGCCAGCTGTGGTTAAGGGTGACCACATGTTATGGGGCATCCACTGGGGTATCCCTTATCGATACAAAGGGTGTCATTATCCGGCATACCCTACCCTAAATCGAGAGCCTTATTCTCTCATTCATTTCTTCACTGAAATGAGAGGCGCTGTACCATGAAATCGAGAGCGAGAGTTCGGCGAGTTGGATGCTTACGGGTTGGAGAATCGTGGAAGAAATCGATTGAGTTGAGGGTTTTGATGGATCGAAACGGGGAGAGAAGGGATTTGTGGTTGAATCTGTGTTCTTTGTTGAATTGGGGTTGATGATTGAAGCGGGGTGAACTAGGGTTTGATGTTGTTTGAATCGGAGAAGCGTGGTTGGAGCAGTGAGATAGTGCTGAATTAGGGTTCATGTGTTTGCTCGATTTGATTTGTACAACAAATCTAGAAGAGATGGTGGTCTCTGTGATGAACTCGTAAGAGGAAGAGGGAGAAGATGGAGATCGAATTGAGTTTATCTGGCGGGATTGGTGGAGTGGTTGAGTTATGAGTTACAGGGGTGGAATTACAGGCTTTGCCTTTGGGGCGAGTGTCTTGAGTTTGAATGAGCTTGTTGTTGTTGATGCGAGGCGCGAGAAGAAGCGGAGGATTGTGTTGCATTGGTTGCAATTGGAGGTTTTGGTGGGAAAGCGTGCGGTCGAGGCATGGAAACAGCTGTTGGTGGTGCGACATTGCAGAATGCGTTTGCAAATGGCCAGGTCGGGGGAGGAGACAAGACAAAGGAAGATGAAGAATAAGGGGAGTGGTTTGTTGTTGCGGGGACTGCGGGAACTGAGGCCCGATGTAGTAATGAATACGATGGAATGGGGTTGTTGGTGAGTTTTGGGCCCCAGATATGGGTTGAGTTGTATGTGAAATTGCAGTGATGTTACAGATGGAATTGGTGATACTGGAATTTGAGCTGAATTTGTTCTTGGCAGAAAGATTATTTGAATTGGAGGAGCTGGTGGAGATGCACAGAATGGAATTGAAAGTCATGCAAAGTGTTAATTATGAAGTTGGTGGTTGGTTGGGGCAGGTTTGCTAATGTAAGAAGTTGAGGCAAATGAAGAGGTGAACTTGAATTACGAGGGGAATGGTTTGAGTTCTTTGTTACAGCTGGGAATGGATGAAATTGATGGTCTTGTGTTTGCGGTGGAAGCAATTGGAATGTAGCTGCAGTTTACAAAGGCAAAATGGTTGAGATGACCTGGATTGTGGTCTGATGCTGTTGTCAAGAACTAGTGTCAAGTGTCGCAGGCCAGCTGAAGCATGGGATGGAGTTATGTGTTGCGCAGAATGGTTGGCATTGAAGTTGCCAGTGAAGGGCAAATAGAAGTTGCAGTGGTAATGGTTCTGGTGGCTTGCTGATCTTTTGTAAGAGGAGTTGTCGAGGTTGCGGGGGAAGTGGTGATATGAATGGAGGAAGAAGCGGTAGGCTGTAATGAACTGATTCTGTGGCCCGAACTACGGGTGATGTTGGCAACGGAGAATGAACTCTGGGAGCAGCTGAATACATTTCGTAGATGTGGAGTGAGGCTCAAGTATGTTTCTGCCAGGGGTTGTATTGCAGGAGTGGCACTGAGTACATAAGCAGCTCTGGAACTACAGCTGAGCAACTGGTAATGTTGCAGTACACATAGCTGAAGTGTAGGCTGGTAAAGTTGCAAGAGGCATAGCCATCATGGCTGGAAAGATTTGGACTGTGCAATGGCCTGAGCCAAGACCGATCGGCCAGGCTTAGGCTCTCATGTATAGCTGACTCGGCCCTAACTCGAACCTAACTCAGTTGACTCACCGATTCGCCTTGACCGAGTTGACCCGTTGACCCGAACGTTTTGACCCGGTTGACCGGTGACCGGGCGGACTTTGCCGGTCACCTGAGGTACTTTCCGGCGACTATTAGAGGGATTCCGGCCATAATCCCGATTTTTAAAGGACGTTTTTGGTCATAATTTCCATGGGTATTTCTCACACATGGGCTTGGTGGACCACTTGGAGATGGGTTTTGAGAAGACCTAATATTGGAAGGAGTATCCTTTATGGAAGTTGGAGAAACATATAAAAGAGAAGACATTTATTATATCTTTTTTCTCATATCTTTTATTATTCTTTTTGCCTCTACTTTGTTTTCTAGGGTTTAGAACCATGAAGTCTTTTCTCTTTCTTCTTGTTATGAACTCCATGAATATGAGTACCTAGTTTTATTATTGGTTATGGAATAAGTTGGATTTCCAAATATGGGTTTTAATTCAATAAATTAGTTTTCTCTCATATTATCGTTTATGATTCACCATTAATATTGTTACATGATTTGAATGCTTGTTAGTCGAGTCGCGAATCGATTGAGGTTGCTTTCATCTTTATTGCTAGATTAGGGTTATTATACGCAAAAAAGTGATAATTAGGATTGCAAGTAGCATAAATATGATTATAGTTTGTAGTGATATATTCTTATGATCATATGTGAGTCATAACCTTTGTTAAATCGGATTAGTGCGCTTTCCACGTTCGATTGCTTTGATTGGCACGATTTCATAGAACTTAATGCATCTAGGAATTAAACTTGATTAGTGCTTTTACACGTTAGGTTGTTCTTTTAGATAGAATTCATATTCGCATCTTTTAATGTGTTTGTTGATGACAAGAGGAGATTAGCGGGATATTCTTACGATCAAGGTATTCTAGGGTCTTTGATAAAAGTTGAGATTAAAATATCAATTCTAGTTATTGTGTTGAAAACATGTTTGTGAATGAAAAACGAAATCCATGACCAATACTTTCTTATCCTTGATTCGATTTGTTTGCTTATTTCTTTATTTGCTTTTATTTAGTTTATTATATAAAAATCACAAAACTACGGTGTTATTTATAGGAACCGAAACAATTTGACAACCTAGACCTCTACTGTGGGATCGATCCTTTCTTGCCCTTGCTTCATTATATATTTTGAGTAGTAAGAAAGTGTAAATTATATTTGTGTCGGTGACAATAGGTCAAATTTTGGAGCTGTTGCCGAGGGAGGCGTGGTTGTTAATTGTTTTTGGTTTCTTATTTTTGTTTTTAGTTTTTGTTTTATTTTCTTATTTTAGGGTTTAACCTTGGTTTGAGAATTTTTATTTCAGGTGCTTGTTTCTCATGGAAGGATCATACTACATGGATGGATACGGTTTTCAACAACCTCAACAATATGACAACTACCAATTCCATGGGTATAATCAAAACCAATTCATTGGTTATGACCAATATACCATGGAACCTTATGGTTTCCTCAACAACCTTATGGTGGGGAACAACCACAAGAATGGGAGGATTCTTATGCTCATGAACAAAAAGTCTCTAACTTTATAGATCAAGTTTCCAACTTTTTACAAGAGGAATTTCAAAAGCTAAAGAGACTACAAACGAGCAACTCCAAGAACTTGAAGGTATTGCTAGCTTGCTGAAGAGGCATTGATCAATGCAAGGAAGATATGGATAATTCTAATGTGCATATGGTTTGTGATGAATATTTGATTGATGCTAATGTTGAAAAAGGCCAATCCTTGGGCACTTTCGTGGATAATTGTGTAGTTAACTCAACTCTTGATCGTAATAATGATCATTCACCTATTCAAAAGGATGAGTTAGAGATTAGCAACACTAAATTCAGCGAGGACCAATCTTATGTTGACTATGATAGTGACGGTGATTATGATACATTGCTTTAAACAACTCATGGTGAAATCTCCGAGGAGTCTTTTTGGGATCAAGATGTAGACGAAGAGGAATATGTCGACACTTGTGTATATTACTCAAGCATTGATCTTAATAATGATCAAGAGCCTATTCAAAGGGTGGAGCTTGAGGATGATGCATTTTCGAGTGTTCTAAAAAGTTTCTTATAATAAAATTTGGATCCGCAAGAGTATGTGCCTTACAACAAAAAGGAGTGTGTTGAGAATGAGACCGTTATGACCACTATTGTGGAAGACCCAATTGAGCTTGCATATGATTGTGCGTGATGTTTATGTCGAGACTTTGGTTACTAAGCTTGACGAAGAATGGTTGCAAGGTTTGATAGAGGACCATGATATAAAAGAGGTGAATTATTCACTTGAGTTTTCAAGGATGAAGAGGATTCCGTGATAAAAGAGATTGTGCAAGGTTTGTCTAACCCGTTGCCTATTGTTTCTTCTCCTTTACCTCTTATTGGTTTGAATGTATGTGCTTCAAGAATATTGTTGAATGACTTTGTTTCTCGTTTTCCGCCATTAGAGATACTTGATTCTCATACTATGCAGGTTTTGGAACAAGAAACCGTGGAAGTACCCAACTTCTATATTCTTTATACACTCCCAAGTGTGGACAAGAATAAGTGTGGGGAAGCTTTTATCGGTTCATAGCTTCACTTTGCATTATATTACTAATATTTGTGTGAAGCTAGTGTTTGCAAACCGGAGTTACATGGAAGGATCCCCAACTTTTCAGTTGTTGGTATATGGACGATAACAAAAGAGTCGGGCTGACGACTTTAAACCAAGCGCTAAATGGGAGGCAACCCATAGGTTTTGTATCTTAAACCCTTGTATTTATTTATTTTTATAGTTTTCATATCATATTTGCATCCCCATGTTTAATTTCATTGAGTCAGGAATCTATCTTAGAAGAGAATTATGATGAATACCTTTCGTCGAGAAAAATTCAGACTGCACGTAGTTCAGTCCAGAGACCATAATGGACCGTTTATCGAAACACTTGTGCCCTTTTGACACTTTGTAGAAAACACGTAGATGAACAACTTTTGTGAAATGGAGTTTTTCCAAATTCCTTACCAATTTGTACAGTTTTTGCGTTTTATCTCTGTTACGTCAGAATTCAGAATTTTCGGTTTTCACATTGAGGACAATGTGAAGTTTAAGTGTGGGGAGTCTTTTGCATATAGAGTTTTTAGCGTTTTGAGTCAAAATTTTCAACTTTGTTGTAAATAATGAATAAAAACTCCAACTTGTGGTTAGTTTAGAGTCACATAGTATACATGTAAGCTAAGATTACATCGAGAATCTCATACTAGTGACTGAACTTCGAGATGACAGAGAACATGATCGGGTTTCTTACTTGTATGAGAGTCAAAGTTGGATTTAACCATGCCAGTGGCAAATAAGGTGCAGACTGAATTCAGTATTAGACTAGTGATCCCCTATAGTGGAGACTACCCATGTTACATAATGTGAGGCACCGACCTTCAATTCTTTGTACTTGTCTAAATTTGTGCTTTTAGAGTGTGTGTCACCGTACGTAAATTCCGGGCAGAATGGTGAGCTGCCCAAACTCCCACCATAGAAGCACTATTTTGATCTCTTGAGTGCTATTTTTATCAACCATGATGGTGACATCGAATTGCTAACTTACATACCACTTGTAATCTTGTTCGCAGTTAGCACCATCCACCTTATCTCTCTACACCAACAGGTCCATAGAAACACCATCATCATCAACAAGAGGAGCATCACAAATTTGAAGGAAAGTTGAACATGTTTGAGGTTTACAAGCAACAATACAAAAAAAGAGTGGAAATTATCAAGGATGAGAGTTCGAGAAGTCTATGATATCAAGACATACAAGTTGTGAAGAATCAAGCGGTAAAGTACTTACACCATGGCCTTTGTATTGTATTTTATTTTGTATTTATTTTTTCTCTTGTCTCAAAAAAAAAAAAAAAAAAATTATAAAAAAAAAAAAATTAGAAAAAAAAAAGAGGAAAAAAAAAGAGACAAGAGAAAATCTTTAGGTTCATTACTAGTTTTTATTTTGTATTTTTTTTATTTCTTATTTCAAAAAAAAAAAAAAAAAAAAAAAAGAAAAAGAAAAAAAAAAATTGGGGTTTGTATAGTTCGTTTTTATTTTTGTATTCTTTCAATAAAGCCTATGGAAAGAAGGAATATCTATAATGAAGTTTCAAGCGACAGGAATTAGGGGAAATAATCACATTGTCGAGATTCTACGAAGTTCAAGAGTTATCATCAAGAGTTGAAGACCGAGAGACAAAGATGAAGACACCGATTGAAGACCAGAAGACGTTTGTATGGATGCTTTGTGAGAGTGGTGCTAGCTGCACGCCGAACGGATACTTGAGGTAAGTAAGCATATTCCCACCTTTGTTAAATGGTTGAATTCCTTTCGAAGAGATCATCAGAAAAAATGGGTTTTCAAAAATATTAAAAGATGTGGGTTTTCAAAATATTTCGGAGGGTTTTTACCTTCCTACCATTCAACGTGTCTCGGGATTCTCTCTTCATTCCAACCTGGACACATGTGTGACCCATAAAAAGCATTTATTATTGAGAGCAATATCATAAAACCCTTTCTTGTGAGCGAGTCGAGACTTTCGATCACTCCGAACCGAATTTTAGTCGAGAAGGGATGGTTATCTCTCTCAACTTTTAAGAATGAGATTGTGTTCATTTATGTGTCTAACTTCTTATGACTAGTGTGCAGAATCTCTATGTCTTCTTAGCGCATTGGATGCTATCATTACGGAGAACTAGTAAGTTGGAATAATAGGTTTTGTGGGTATATCTCTAGTAAACCCTCACGAGACTACAACTCGTCCACTAGGGACACCTATTGGTTCAAAGGCTTGTTATTTATGCTAAAAGTGACCGTGTAGCCTCGGCGACACGGAGTTGTTGTATTTTAGTTTTTTGTTTGATTTGCTCGAGGACTAGCAAAGTCTAAGTGTGGGGAATACGATAGGTGTAGAATACACCTATTTACTATCTAGTAGTTACGCTTTCTTTGCTATTTTTCTTGTGAATTATATACTTTACGTGTGTTTTTGAGTTATTAGGTACTGGAGTGCGCGGGGAAAAGATGGAGAAATCAATCAATTGGAGTAAAGGGCAAAATTGTCATTTCATGGCAATCACTCTGGGAGCTGAGCCAAGGTTAAGGGGCAACTCTAGCAGGAGGATTATTAATGTAGCCAGCTGTGGTTAAGGGGTGACCACATGTTATGGGGCATCCACTGGGGTATCCCTTATCTGATACAAAGGGGTGTCATTATCCAGCATACCCCTACCCTAAATCGAGAGCCTTATTCTCTCATTCATTTCTTCACAAAATGAGAGGCGCCGTTACCATGGAAATCGAGAGCGAGAGTTCGAGGCAGAGTTGGATGCTTACGAGGTTGGAGAATCGGTGGAAGAAATCGATTGAGTTGAGGGTTTTGATGGATCGAAACTTGAGGAGAGAAGGGATTTGTGGTTGAATCTCTTTATTCTTCATTGAATTGGGGTTGATGATTGAAGCAGGAATTCGAACTAGGGTTTGATGTTGTTTGAATCAGAGAAGCCGTGGTTGGGCCAGGTGAGATAGTCTTTGAATTAGGGTTCATGTGTTTGCTCGGTTTGATTGTACAACAAATCTAGAAGAGATGGTGGTCTACCTTGATGAACTCGTAAGAGGAAGAAGATGGAGATCGAATTGAGTTTATCTGGCGGGATTGGTGGAGTGGTTGAGTTATGAGTTACAAGGGTGGAATTACAGGCTTTGCCTTTGGGTTGAGAGTGTGCTGAGGTTTGAATGAGTTGTTGTTGTTGATGTAAGACAGGAGAAGAAGCTGGAGACTGTGTTGCATTGGTTGCAATTGGAGGTTTTTGGTGGGAAATTGTGCAGTCAGGCATGGAAACAGCTGTTGGTGGTACTGACATTGCAGAATGCGTTTGCAAATGGCCAGGTCAGGGGGAGGAGACAAGACAAGAAGCAGCATGAAGAATAAGGGGAGTGGTTTGTTGTTGCAGGGACTCTGGGAACTGAGACTGATGTAGTAATGAATCTGATGGAATGGGGTTGTTGGTGAGTTTTTGGAACTGGGAGATATGGGTTGAGTTGTATGTGAAATTGCAGTGATGTTACAGATGGAATTGGTGATACTGGAATTTGAGCTGAATTTGTTCTTGGCAGAAAGATTATTTGAATTGGAGGAGCTGGTGGAGATGCACAGAATGGAATTGAAAGCTGCAGAGTGTTAATTATGAAGTTGGTGGTTGAGCTGGGGCAGCTGCTAATGTAAGAAGTTGAGGCAGCTGAAGAGGTGAACTTGAATTACAGGGAATGGTTTGAGTTCTTTGTTACAGCTGGGAATGGATGAAATTGATGGTGCTGTGTTGCAGTGGAAGCAGCTGGAATGTAGCTGCAGTTTACAAAGGCAAAATGGTTGAGATGACCTGGATTGTGGTCGATCTTTGTTGTCAAGAACTAGTGTCAAGTGTCGCAGTGTCAGCTGCTGAAGCATGGGATGGAGTTATGTGTTGCGCAGAATGGTTGGCATTGAAGTTGCCAGTGAAGGGCAAATAGAAGTTGCAGTGGTAATGGTGCTGGTGGCTTGCTGATGCTGTTAAGAGGGAGTTGTCTGAGGTTGCAGGGAAGTGGTGATATGAATGGAGGAAGAAGCGGTAGCTGTAATGAAGCGATTACGTGGACTGAACTACGGGTGATAAGCAGAACGGAGAATGAACTGGCGAGCAGCTGAATACATTGCGAAGATGTGGAGTGAGGCTCAAGAATGTTTACGCGGGGTTGTATTGCGGGTGAGTGGCCTGAGTACATAAGTTAAGCTCTGGAACTACCAAATGAGTTAACCGGTAATGTTACAAGACACATAGGCTGAAGTGTAGGTCGGTAAAGTTGCAAGAGGCATGTTTCATCATGGCCGGAAAGATTTACAGATGTAATGGCCGAGCCAAGACAGTCGGCCAGTTAGCTCATGTATAGCTGACTCGGCCTTGACTCGAACCTAACTTTCGGTTGACTCACCGACTTGCCTTGACCGAGTTGACCCGTTGGACCAACGCTTTGACCTGGTTGACCGGTGACGGGCGGACTTTGCCGGTCACCCGGGTACTTTCCTGGGCGACTATTAGGCGGGATTCAGGCCATAATCCCAATTTTCCGGCTGACGGTTTTTGTCATAATTTCACATGGGTATTTCTCACACATGGGCTTGATGGACCACTTGGAGATGGGTTTTGAGAATACCTAATATTGGAAGGAGTATCCATGGAAGTTGGAGAAACATATAAAAGAGAAGACATTTATTATATCGAGATATCTTTTATTATTCTTTTTGCCTCTACTTTTTTTATTTTCTAGGGTTTAGAACCATGAAGTCTTTTCTTTCTTCTTGTTATGAACTCCATGAATATGAGTACCTAGTTTTATTATCAAGTTATGGAATAAGTTGGATTTCCAAATATGGGTTTTAATTCATAAATTAGTTTTCTCTCATATTATCGTTTATGATTCACCATTAATATTGTTACATGATTTGAATGCTTGTTAGTTGAGTCGCGAATCGATTGAGGTTGCTTTCATCTTTATTGCTAGATTAGGGTTATTATACGCAAAAGTGATAATTCCGGATTGCAAGTAGCATAAATATGATTATAGTTTGTAGTGATATATTCTTATGATCATATGTGAGTCATAACCTTTGTTAAATCGGATTAGTGCGCTTTCCACGTTCGATTGCTTTGATTGGCCTGATTTCATAGAACTTAATGCATCTAGGGAATTAAACTTGATTAGTGCTTTTACACGTTAGGTTGTTCTTTTAGATAGAATTCATATTCGCATCTTTTAATGTGTTTGTTGATGACAAGAGGAGATTAGCGGGATATTCTTGCGATCAAGGTATTTGTGGTCTTTGATAAAAGTTGAGATTAAAATATCAATTCTAGTTATTGTGTTGAAAACATATTTGTGAATGAAAACAAAATCCATGACCAATACTTTCTTATCCTTGATTCGATTTGTTTGCTTATTTCTTTATTTGCTTTTATTTAGTTTATTATATAAAAAATCACAAAACTCACGGTGTTATTTATAGGGAACCGAAACAATTTGACAACCTAGACCTCTCAGGGGATCGATCCTTTCTTGCCCTTGCTTCATTATATATTTTGAGTAGTAAGAAAGTGTAAATTATATTTGTGTCGGTGACAACCGGTCGAAGTCCCCGATCTTCCGAGAGTCGTTGAGTTAATCGATAAGCTGCGCGCCGTTAGTCCCACCGGGTGGATCGTTTTGCTTCGGCCTATGAGAAGTCCCCAGTCATCCCTTGTCGTGTCATGACTGATAATCCAGCCGTCGAGTAACTGAGTCGGAGTGGATCGCCTTCCTCTGCCATCTTGACGTCTGGGTCGAAGAATGAGATCGCTGGTTGAAAATTGACATTATAACCGAAAGATCGAACCTCCCGCTGTGGTCGCCAATTGTTTGTAGGTGAAAATGGTTTCTGCTGATTTCGGTAATTGCGGGGTGTGCAGGTGAGAAACAATTTAAACCCTAAATAATGTACTGCAAGGGAGTACCTTAGATTCGAGAGATCAATGTGTACAAGTCCGGCCTAAACCAAGAAATGGCCGTTCCAGACTTGCTTCGGTCACAAAGTGGAGGAGAATGGGTTGGTTTTGGAGAGGGAAGTAAGGAAAGTGGTGAGACCAGAATAGTTGATTACGGAAGAGTAGTTGGGTTACCAAGACTTGTTATCAGAAAAGTGAGAGAGCTAACAAGGTGAGCTAGCAAGTAAGTATTTACAGTATTGTATCTCCCGTATGAACTTTTTGTTCAATGGAAATAGGTAAGACCTATTTATACAAGTCGGAGTAAAAATGTACCCTGGTCTCATTAAGGACTGGGGAAGTAAATGGGAGGAGGTGGTAACCAGTATGCATGGAATTGATGTTCCATAAAGTGGTTAACGCATGAAACGGTTTTCATGAAACTCTAACGTTATGGAATTGATGTCCCATAAAGTTGTTAACGCATGTGCTTTATGTCCCATGAACATTTCACAAATAACTTCCCGTATTTACTAACCGCCTCACCATTATGACACTTCCTTATGACGGGCGTAGTGTACGCGACGTACCGTAAAACCGCCAAACCAATACCCAAATATGATCCCCCAGTTTGTGTTGATGTCTCGAATGTTTTGGAAAACATGTAGCACGTTGTTGTGGCTTGGCAAGTCAAGCTCGGGAAACTTGCCAGCCTGGTGACCTTCGACGGTCGAGATTTGCATCTTGAGAGGAGGGGCAACCGTTGATCGTTGCACCCGTTTTGGTAAGCCGCGTAGTGAGCCAACGTGGTGGCGCGACTAGGTTGTACGCCGTTGGCATGGCAAGGTTTGGCGTGGCCAAACTTAGGTTTCAGGGCCAAATGTTACCATGTGTCGTCTGGTAAACTTGGATGGCTAGGATTTGCTCACGTGATTGAAGGGCAACCGTTGATTGTTGTACGCCTTCGTTTTGGTAGCCGCTTAGTGAGGGCCAACGTGGTGGTGCGACTAGGTTGGCATGCTTGTTGGCATGGCAAGGTTTGGCGTGGCCAAACTTAGTTTTCGGGCCAAAGGTTACCATGTGTCGTCCGTAACCTTGGATGGCTAAGTTGCTCCACGATTGAAGGGCAACCGTTGATTGTTGCAGCCACGCTTTCGTTTTGGTAGCCGTGTAGTGCGGCCAACAGGGTGTCGCGGCTAGGGTGTGGTTAGGCTTGGCATGTGGGGCCAAGGGTTCGCCTTGGGTGTGGCTAGCTTTGGCTAGGTGTGATTTTGGATTGGCATGTGGGGCCAATGGTTTGCAAATGGGCGTATGGCGTGGCTAGGAGCCAAGGAAAGGGCGTTTGTCATGGCATGATGTGACTAGCATGGCTAGGGCCAAGGCAAAGTGCGTTTGGCATGGCGCGCTAGCTTAGGCTGAGTTTGGTTTGGCAGCATGTGGGGCCAAGGTTTTCCATGGGCGTATGGCGTGGCTAGAGGGCCAAGGCAAGGTCGTTTGTCTTGGCATGATGTGACTAGCATGGCTGGGTCCAAGGCAAGTGCGTATGGCATGGCGCTGACCTAACTGGCTAGGTTTGGTTTTGGCAGCATGTGGGGGCCAAGGGTTTGCCATAAACATGGCGTGATATCTTAGGCTAGAGTGCCGGTTTTGGCTTGGCATGTGGGGCAAGGGTTTGCCATAGGCGCATGACGTGACTAGATTGGGCTGGGTGTGGTTTTGGCTTGGCATGTGGGGCGAGGGTTTGCCATAGGCGCATGGCGTGACTAGCATTAGGCTCGTGCGGTTTTGGCAGCATGTGGGGCCAATGGTTTTGCCATAGGCGCATGGCGTGACTATCTTGGGCTAGGTGCGGTTTTGGCTTGGTGTGTGGGTCAAGGGCTTGCCATAGGCGCATGGCGTGGCTAGCTGGCTGAGTGTGCATGACCAAAGCTAGGGTTTTACAGAGTCAAGGTCGTTTGGTAACCTTAGACGGCGAGGATTTGCTCCTGGGATTGAAGGGCAATGACGAGGTGTCGAAATCGCAAAAATAAATTTCTCTACTTCTCTTTAACTAGCAAGTAGTATAATGTAAGTAGGATGGGTCCCAAGGGGTATGAAGTTCAATTGTTATGAAAATACTCTTAGCAAAGATGATTTTGTTGTAGAAATCTTTGAGAATTGTAAAATGTATTCAAATATGAGATGTAATTGATTAAAGGTTCATTCTAGACCACGGAATACAAACCAAATTGATAGATAGCTATGTTCTTCACATTATCATGTTACTAACAACCCTAGAAGAATAATTAAGTACGCTCAACTATTGAGTTATTATCTCCTAGCTCACCGGATACGGAGGCTCGACTACGAGTTCCTACTTGCCAAGTTTCTAGAGGAGTGCGCTTACTAGGTTTGACTTAAACAAGTGCTCTAAGTTACGTGAGATAAGGTTGCTCCTAGTGATGAACTTCCAACATGAATCGCTACTAGTGATCAGTTTACACATATGGGTACTTAACAAAGTCCCATCATCAATACCCACATATTTAACTACTTGTGTTCATCTTCTCTAGACAATTACGGTCTGAAAAAATCTAAACTAGCAAATAGATTAAAGAATTAATGATTCAATTTCAAAGACTTAAACCCTAACAAATAATCCATAGACAATATTAGCATGGTAGAAATCAATCAATAACATTAATGAATGCAAGAACAAGTTATTTCATATCAAATATAGATTCATATTTCGGGCTTAAGTAGCCCTTAATCAAGAGAGTTTTAGTTACTCATAAATATGGAGTTCATTATCAAATCAATGAATGAAATAAAAGTAAAGAAGATGAAAATATTAAATGAAAGCAAACCCTAAAACTCAGGCTCTCGCAAAACTCAAGAAGAATACGTGATTGATAGAAAAACTTCTATTTTATAGCTCCTCTCGTTCCAAATTAGGTCTAACCTTCAAAGTCCATCTCCAAGTGGTCCACCAAGCCCATATAATTCACGTGAAAGTAGCCCAATAGACAACTCGACCCCAAAAATATTAGTCGGAAAGCGTAGGAAAGCCAGACGGAAGTTGGACGGAGGTCGCCTTGGGTGGTGGAATGTCTTAGTTGATTACTTTGTTCGCCAGTCAAAGTAACGGTCAGCCGTAAAAGTCCCCGTGTTAAGCTAGCGGTCAAGGTGGAGTGAGTCGGCTATGTCTAGTCGGATGAGTCGAGTCTTATTAGAGCTAACTCAATGCGACTTGGTTCTAGGCCAAGGCCTTTTGCACGGCTTTGAACTTGTCTTTGCCTAAACCCTCTTGCATAGGCCTAAGCCATTTGTACCATTTGCACTTTCTGACCTCGATTCCCACTGTTCGGTTCTTACTAGCATTACCATGACCTCCAAATCTTTTCTCAGTCTCCATCATAATCGATTTACTATACATGACACCTCAGAGACCCATTTGTATCCATCTTTCAGACAGATTCCAACACCATCAAGCCTAGCTATGCTCTGTACAAATCGGTTCAACTTTCAACGCAATTGCTTGACCTACGTAACCCATGAACTCCAGCACTGCTTGCAGCAACACCAATTCCATACCTTCTGCGACATCGAAAGCCGCAAATTAAATTCAATACCATTTTACGCAACCAACATTCGAGTGCTAAGGCCCCCTTTGCAATCTCCTAGCCATCTTCTCATAACCACCCAACACACAGCTTCCCTGTTTTCCACTAATCATGAATCTCTGCACCATGGCTTGTAGCCTTATCAACCACCTGCAATTACTCTACAGCTTCATTTATGCACTGTTAAGCCAGGTACCAACAACAGCTGGCTGATACAGCTCCTTGAACCTTCTTAGCTTCATTGTCTCAGCTTCCAACTTCAATGTATAACAACAACATCATTTGCAATTTCTATCTCCAACTCAGGCCACCTTAATCTCCACGGAGACCATCATTGCTTGTCGGCAACATAAATCTAACTTCCTTCTCATCTCAAAACTCAAGTCCCATTACCCTTCGTCATAACTTGCGTTTGAGTCAGAGCAAACCCATCTCTCAAATCCATTCGTCAACTGATCAACATCTCTACAAATCAATTGAATGCGAAGCAAACCCATTCTTAATTCGACATCGGCTTCCACTGTAAACCTAGGCATACATCTAACATACATTAGCTTCATCACTTGGTACACTGCAGCCTCAGCATCATTTCACTTCATTGAATCTCCACCTCCATGAACCACATAACCAAAATCCCACACAAATGT
This sequence comes from Papaver armeniacum, assembly GCA_023531295.1. Taxonomy (NCBI): domain Eukaryota; kingdom Viridiplantae; phylum Streptophyta; class Magnoliopsida; order Ranunculales; family Papaveraceae; genus Papaver; species Papaver armeniacum. The sequence continues at coordinate 369 of JAJJWW010001296.1, read as the reverse complement.
ACAAGCTCTGACCTGACCATCAAGTGTTCTCAATCTCTAGTTTCCTGATACGAACACCCACTGCAAACATAATTCACCAACCCTTGACTATACTACTGCAATCATCCACCAACGGCACCGGACTCATTCCACCCCCTTGCACAATGATCCATGGCTTCCTTATCTTTGCATGTGATAAAGCCTTGAATCTCTTCTCTTCCTCTTGATTCTCAACAACAACCACAAATCTCATGTTAACCAATGCTCGAATCGATCTCATCGGTAGCAACTCTCGGATCCCTATCTTCATCCATCACAGACCACAACAAGGACTCCCACCCCGTCTTCCTCCGCTTTACTGCTTCAAACCCTTACTTAGTCGTCATCAAA
>JAJJWW010001295.1:0-111744 GCA_023531295.1 Papaver armeniacum | reverse complement strand
TTTTCTCTATTATTAATTTTTATAAGTCTAAAATCTTTTGCTTTCACAAGTCTCAACGAACCTTATTACTACAACATTATTGAGTCACATCATCTGTCTTCGAAGAAATGAATATCCGCCTTCTCCTATCGACTTCAAGATTTGTCATACTCAACTGGGTTCATATGAAGGGTGGATGAGACGCATGTTGAATAATAAGGATGTTAAAGCCAATTTGACCAAAGCGCAAATCCTCAATGCAGTCATGGCATCTGCTACTCTTGAAATTAAGAAAGATGTCATGTTTGATTACTTTCATTTCTCGGTGGCGCCCTTCTACTCATACAGCTATATCTAGATGGGGAGAGATGACTATTACTCTGGAAAGCGTAGCTGCATTGATGAACTTGCGCTGTCATTTGGAAGTTTTTATTACGAGCTTTCGACACGGAACAACGTGATTATGACGCTATACTCCGAAAGGTGGCGGAGTTCGACAATCTGACAAGGAGGAGAAAAAGACACAAGATGCTTTTACACTGGTGGGTATCGGAGTGGTCTCCTGCAGACCCAGAACCGGACCAGGAGTTGGAAAACGAGCTCAACGTGATTGCATTCTTGTCTTTGTGGCTATCCAGAGATATATTTGACGATGGTTCTGGAAAGAAGACCATAAGAGGTTTCCTTGTCAGGATTGCTATAAAGCTAGCAAAAGGTGAAGTTCTTCCCTTAGGTGCCTTGTTCCTCGGATCGTTGTATTCTCATCTGGACGCCTTAGCAATGGACATGCATGTTTCCAACGGGTATAAGAAGGTGGAGTCGTACGTCCACTTCGCTTTTCTTCAGGCATTCTTGTGGGAACATTTCAAAAGTTATGCTCCTGTTCCTGCAACTTCGCTCAGCAATTTGTATGGTGGGTCGAGAATACTCCGTTGGCAGAGGAGGCGTCCCAGAACCGGTGCGAAACTCGTGGACATCTTTGATAATGTGTCTTCCGTAAATTTCCGCCCATGGGGGCCGATCCACTTTTCCATTGTTCAGCCGAAGACTTTTGCTATTGCTTCTGACGGTCCAAATGCTGTGTTGCGTACCGATGCCAAGACTATGAAATTTGGAGAACTTATTTATCTCGCACACCGCATTCTCGGGATATATCCTGTCTCTATTCAACGAAGCTCTTACCGTGACTCCGTACAACATTGATATGGGCTGCTCGTCAAATGGGATTTGACCAGGGTGTTCCATTTATCCGTCCGTCGGAGGCTCCGAAAGAATTTCTCCCGGGTATCTTTGATGCTGACGTATTCTTGGCATCGCAGAGTCTTCCCTTCTGGCCTACTGGGAGAAACCCAGTGGTAACCGATAAGTATACGGAATTTTGGAGGAAGAAACTGTTAGCTTTTCAAGAATTCTCGGAGGATGTTGTGACAGATTCCCGTGGTGAGCCATCTTCTGACGTTTTGAAGAAGCATTTCCGGTTGAAGCCACTCCCAGGCAAACGGACCAGAGCTGATGATTACAGTCCCCAAGTAGGAGAGAAATCTAAAAGGCAGGCATGTGATTCGGTGATCCTCAATTCCTCCAATATGCAGGTATTTAAATCTCTTTCTCGCCGATTCCTTCATTTCTCCAGAGTAAATTCTTCTAAGAGTGATCCTTGCTTGAAATCAGGGAATTCCGAAAGAAAATGTTTTCACAAGGTTGGCGCGCATTCAGAACGAGAAGTCTGGTAACGTTGGCCTTCATGTTGAGAAATCTGGCGACACTGATCCTCATGCTAAGAAGTTTGGTAACACTGATCCTCAGAAGTCTAGTAACACTGATCTTTATGCTGAGAAGTCTGGTGAAATCGCTCCTTTTCCAGACAATGACAGAGATGACGCAAGCTCGGTTGGACAAGGTGCCTCCCCAAGTGATCTTGTTGATGGGGCCATAATGGAAATTAGCACCCAGAATGAAGTAGACATAGGGAGGAATGTAAGAGAGGCAACATCCGCTATTGTTGAGGTGGCTCCCATTGAAGAACGTTTTGAGCAGGTTCCAATCAATAAAGTTGTCATGGTGACTTATTTGAAAGGCCTCCTACAACTGACAAGGCTCCTGTGATTGGTGAAGTATTGGTAATGCAGCCTGGGGCTTTGTTCGATCCTCCCTTCACTGTCCCTTATCCAGGTCATGTGTTGGTTGGAGGATTCAGCGTGCCAGATCAGTTCGAAGGGTTGTACACGGCGATATGGGAGAAGCACAGTCACATTGCTACCACTACGAAGCTCAAAAGTCGTCTTGCATTGGTTAACCGCGTCCAGGAAGCTTTATTTTCTATCCATGGGATGAGCGTCACGACTGGTCGAACAGTTTCTGAGGAGATGATTGAATACTGGAAGTGCCATCGAGATGTGTTTGTGCGATACGACTTCAATGCTCCTTGGTTCTTCAAAGGGTTCTCCGAGATTCGGAGCTCCGAAATTACAAGATGAAGTCCCTTCGCAGATCGTGTTACTCGCCGGGAAGAAGAGGTTGAAAAGTTATCTAAGGAGTTGAAGGTGAAGCAGGCTGTACTTCAAAGGATGAAAGTCTCTCTTGCCCGGAAGGACGAGTTGCTGCTGAAGGACTTTCCTTGAAGGATTCGTGCCACCTACTTGTCTTTTCTTTTAGATGCTTTTCTTTTTGAGTGATAGTGAGGATTTCCTTTCATAATTTGACTTCCAGTCTTGAATTAATAAGTAATTGAATTGGTTTATTTTGAGATAGTTTTGTGAATGACTTTTTTGAAAGAGATTATTTTAAATGGAATTTGCATCTTGGTCATGAATGATTGCACATATCATATGAAATTGCAAATGTCGCATAAAGGGAAGTATGAAGGGAAACAAACATGGCGTTTGATCATTGAGCCTATTTCTCTATGTGCGGGATGCCAAGTCCCCAGTGAATTCTAAAACTATCTTTCTTGTAAAATTTTTGAATAGAACTTACTTGTTTTTGAAGCCTCACTTGTATCAAACCGAAGTAGCCTCTCTAAGGAAATCGTCCGCATTAATCTCTCAGAGAAGGAAAGCTATCTCTCTGAATTAAGCTTCTTCTGAACAATGCGTTTCAAAGCGTTGCATTCACTGGTAGGTGGTGAAGGAACCGGTGGAAATGACAATACCTCGGGTCCATTACTTCTTGATCAGTTGGTGGACGCCATACAGGAGGTACCTCCACCTCTCTATTTCGTACCCACGCCTCCAGCAACTCCAAAATCTTTTCCATTGGGAACGGAAAGTGTAGGTACTTCGAGTCTAGCTTTTCTTGCGTTCGTGGGCTTTGTGGTGTCTCTACATGGCTTCGATGTGGAGCACGTTTCGGAGATGGAGTTGGAAGACTTGTGAGTGCCATCATATCCGCGGATCGCTTGCCTGGGTGACGGGGTGTGGAAGGTGTCGTAATATCACTGCTGAGTGATCGAATTGAACGCTCTCATCCTCTGTACTCACGTGTTCCTTGATTGATCTCTCCTTCCTCAAGCAATTCTTCACTTGGTTAAAAGGTCGATGAGGATTGGACAGTCTTCCGGGCTTCGACAAGAGTCTTGAGATATAAATCTTCTAGTAGGGCTCCGTAAGCTGTAGGCTCCCTTTCTTTATCCGACAGACGTTGTGGCACCCCGGAGAAGTCTTTTCCTCTGTGGAGTTGCCTCGATTCTTCGTTGTCGGCTGGACCATGTTGTTCGTCTCTCCTGAGTCCCATGTGATTACGCGTTCTTTCTTCATCTCCACTGGTAAAGGTGTGACTCTTGGCTAAGGATTCAGTGTTTCTTGTATTGTCTGAGTAGATGCCTGCCGACCCTTCTTGTAATTGTGTTGTTATATCATTCAAAAGGCGGAATGTTTCGCCCTGTCTTCTAGCGATACCGGCTTGATTTGCCAAAACATCCTCCAGCATTCTTGCTACACTTCCCATGATATCTGAACCATATGTGGTTTCCAGGTGAGGATACATCGCGAGATGAAAACCGAAAAAAATTGAGAATTCAATTTTTTGCAACCAAGAGATCAACCTCCCACTGTGGTCGCCAATTGTTTATGGGTGAAAACTATTTCTGCCGGTTTTGGTGATTTGGGGTGTGTGGATGAGAAATGAGTCTAAACCTTAAAAAAATGCACTACATGGGAGTGCTTGTAGATTCGAGAAATCAATCTGTGCAAATCCGGCCTAAACCAAGAAATGGTCCAGACTTGTTTCGGTCACAAAGTGAAGGAGATGGGGTTGATCTTAGGGAGGGAAGCGAAGAAGGTGTTGAGATTGTGAAGGTGTTGGCTATGTATGACTTGTATCAGAAAGCTGAACTGGCTTGCAGGATGTAAGCTATCAGTTCCGGTGTTTGAATTCGATGGTATCAACACTTGCCTCTGTTGTCTGGACTTGTTCTGTTATTTTTGAAAATAGGGAGGAGAACCTATTTATACAAGTCATTTGAGCCTTATTCACGTCTCTCGTGGGAAGTGGAGGAAGTGGAGTGATGGAGTAGTGGAGTTGTGTGTTAGTGTTACACGACCAGTCTTGCCCACTTCTCCTGTCATCTCTAACCGTCCATGACTTCCTGACACGTTCTTGTGATGGCGCGTTACACGCTGCACGCTGTAAACCGCCCGACCAATACCCCAGTATGTATCCCCCAGTTGGTGACATGATTGATGTCTCGAGTGTGTGGATCGTGGGACCCACAGAAAGTAGCATGTAATGCTAGATTAAATAACTAAGTTATTTAGGAAGTCGATACTTGTGAAGTATCGTGTGTATTCTATGCAGGTCCTGCATCATGATGTGGTAAAGTTACGGGTGGTGATCACCATGACGCCTCACTGACCAATTAACTCCTGACCAGGGTTGTATAACCAAGCCGGTGAAGTTGGACTGACGAGATGATCTTTGAGACACTCATCTCGACCGTTGATGGAATTAGGGTTTTTGAAGAGGTGCGCAAGCATCACTCTTCGCCTTGGTCGAATCCAAGCATGGGAGGTGTTTTGGAAAGGACCGACCCAGGCATGCGTGTAGACGGCATGCCGGTGTACACGTCCGTACCTCACTGTCCCGTGAAGGTGCGATCTAGGCCACTCAATTTGACCGGCAAAGAGGAGCGGTTGAGATCGATTTGCAACAGAAATCTGGTGCCGCAAAAGCCGCGCATCATGCCAATTTTGGGTGCGCGTTCCAAGACGACCAAGCTTGGTTGGTCTTGGCCGATCAGCCCGGCGTGCATACGGTGGGATGGTGTATATACTTGTACTTCATCGTCCCATAGAAACGTGATCTAAGCCACTCAATTTGTCCGGTAAACTTGAGCGGTCGAGATCAGTTTGCGGTTGGGGAGTGTGGCCACGCCTAGCTTGGGCGCGCGAATCAAGGTGTACAGCCAAGTTTGGTCTTAGCCGATCGGGTGTGGAGATAGGTGGGCCCACAGTGATCGTGTTGATACTTACCGGACCTGCTTAGTCTATTCCTGGACCCTTAATTCGTGCAGGAGAAAATGGACGCTCGTGATCGTGACACAAACCCTAATTAGGTTTTGCCGGCCGTGTGTCATACACAGTTTGGGGCGCACGAATCAAGACGACCAACCATAGTTGGTCCTGACCGATTAGTCAGGTATGTAGGCGGGCCCATGGTGTTTGTGTTGACATGCTCTTGGCCCTTTGAATCTACATCTACACCCCCCATCTATGCCTGCGAAGATGGATGGTTGAGACTGTTTTGCGATACATGTAATGTGCCGCAAACCCGAATTTAGGGTTTCTCGTCCATGCTGCTCTGGTTTGGACGGTTTGGCAAGCTATGCCATCCTTTTTTTGGGAGGCCGACCATGCGGGGCCCGCGTTGGGTCGGTGGTGCATATTCCAATACCTGCTTGGGGTCATGGATTCAATCTAAGCCATCCAATCATGCTGGTGAAGTTGGATGGTCGTGATCGTTTACGAGATTGATATGGTCGAGCCTCGGGTTCAAATATGCTCAATCGGGCTAGTATAACACACCGAGAGTTGTAGCTTGTATGGGTATTTCATACATGCTTCATTATTAATGCTTGGAGATTCGTGTTGCTCTGCTGAGAACAACACTCGGGTCGTCATGCCGCACTCTGGGTAATGGGTACAGAAATACAAGGTGGTCATGCATTAATTAATAATGCTTTGAAATTCACAGAGTATATGGGATTGTTGCTACATGCTCCAACCTGGATGAATTTTGTGTATTTAATTCACTGAATCGGGATTGTTGCCACATGATCCGTTCTAGGTGAATTAGTAAAGTGAAGAAGTATTCATCACTTATTAATGGCTTTATCTTTCGCAAGATGTTAGCGCATAATTTTGGCTTTTACAATTTCACCATTAAATGAAAATCCACCATCAACGAGAGGATAGACAAGTAAGTTATTTTCATTGCGTATTCACAAGAAAGTTCTGATTTGGAATTGTAGCTATCTATGTCGATGATACTGGACATTATGGGTACTCTTGATGTAATAAGAGACCTTAAAAGCTATTTCAAATCCGAATTTGAGATGAAAAATCAGGAAAAGCTTGACCGAATATTGAGATTGTGGTATATTATTCCACCGGTTTGCATTTGTCTAAAGTTTTCAGTAATTTAACAAAGACATGCATCCTGATAGCACTCCCATGATTAATCGAGGTTCAAATGTAAGTAAGTGACCATTTCGTCTAAATGAAGATGACGAAGATGTGTTGGGAGATGAAATTCCAATATCTAAGTACAATAGATGCATTGTTGTACTTAGTATAGTAATATACTCGATTAAATTTTACATCCTCAGGGAACTTGTTAGCTAGATATAGCTTAGCGCCAACGCAACGTCATTGGAATGGTATAATAAACGTAATCATATACTTAAAAGTAACCATTGACATGAGTTCGTTTTATCCTTGCAAAGACATAAAATAAAGGAATGCTAAAGGAACTGCAATCCAAAGGTTGTTGATTATGAAGGAAAAATAATATCTTCTCCAACGAAAGTAATCAGGGGGAGATATGGTAGACTATTTTCTAAGTCATTACTGATATTCAGTTTCGAAAAGTACATGACTAAAGGAACTGTCTGGAAAAACTCTGAAAGTAATCAGGGGGAGATGCCGACATCAGGGGGAGGATCCAAGGATATGATGTCAACATAATTTACTTCAAAATTGAAGCTGTGTTGTACTCTTTTTCCCTTCGATCGAGAATAGTTTTTCCCAAAGGGTTTTGTTACTCGACAAGGTTTTTAGCGAGATAATATTAAAAGCATCAAGTATGTTGAACGTTGAAGACATAAAGATCGCGTTGATATTATTGAAAATATCTGAATCAAAGAAATGAAACACGATAGTCCGTTAAGCAACGTAACTTCCAGAATCAACAACATGGTTTTATAAACATCCAAGTCACCAAAGTAAAGTGTGATAAACTCCTTTTGACTGCATTAGACTAATGAAGATTGTCTGACATCAGGGGGAGCATCTAATGGTGTGTTGAACTCTCTTCCTTCACCGGGGTTACTTTTTCCCACGGGGTTTTGTTGCTCGGCAAGGTTTTTAATGAGACAACAACAAACACCGAGAAGTAATTTCCCAACTAAGTCTATTGTCTTTTCCCACAAGGATTTTCTGCCTTAGGAGTTGTGAAGCAACTAGTCAAATTCAACGGAACAAAGTGATCATCTGCAACAGATCACCTTTACTTGCATCTGTCACGTTGTACTCTTTTCCCTTCGTCAAGGTTTTATCCCACTGGGTTTTCCTTGTCAAGGTTTTAATGAGGCAACATATTCGAGTCCAACTATGTTCTAGGTTTGATTAATACTGTACTCTTTTTCTTTAGTTCAGGTTTTGTCACACTGGGTTTCCCTGGAGAAGTTTTAACGAGGCAATTAACTTAGACTCATCGATCTGTAAAGATCGTATTGCATGTGATGAATTACATGTAAAGTAAGAGACAACATGTGAAGTACCACATGTGAAGAGTTGACCAAGGTTTTATCCCACTGGGTTTTTCCTTGTCAAAGTTTTAGTAAGGCAATTTATTTCGGCAGAAGTCATCAAGGAGAGAACTACATTTGAAGACCTACATCCGAAGAATTGTATGTGAAGTACTGCATATGGAGTTTTATTGGACCGCACAAGGGGGAGTGTTGTAGGGCTTCAGCCCACGGATGTGCAGCCCAATATAATAGCTAGGGTTCTATTCCTATTGTATATAAAGGATATTATAGCTATGTAATACGGTTACTCGTATCAATAAGAAATCCTTCTCCTTCTCTCTCTCTTTATCTTCTTATCCATAATTCACTGCAAAACTACTATATTTTATGATAAAATAAAGATAAAATAGGTCCCACATTCAAATCCATCTTTTTTTTCTTTTTTTTTTTTGTTATATGTGGATCAATTAGACTTGGAAGAATAAACCATTCTGACTTGCTTTTCCATGATTTATTCCAAATGATGAGGTGACATGGAATTTAGAACTTGAAATTCTTCCACGATAAGACTTGCTCTTGCATGCCAAAGGCTCGTATCAACTTTGAGACACTATCCAATAGTTGGCTAAAAAAATAAATAATAATAATAATAATAATAATAATAATAATAAAAAAAAACATTGGTAAATGAGAGGTCCGAGATTCTATTTTCAAGGGTTCATATAAATTTTGAGACACCATCTTATGGTTGAATTTAATAACACACATCAAATTTCTTAGTAAATTTGATGATTTTTTTTATGCTCGATAAAATAAAGAGGTGGGAGATGATTAATCATGTGTTGGTGGTTAATCTTTCTTGATTCAGTATTTTAGTTAATTAGATACTTAAATTAAAAAACGTTCAATCATTACAATGAAATGGTTAATACACACATTTGAATATGAACAATAATTAGGAAATTAAATAATAAAACTAACAATTCAATCAAGTAACATGTTTGTAATATCCAAATACACCCTTAACCACTATGAAATATTTAGTTGCTCATGATTTTGTTAAAAACCATGAAAATTATACAAGAGAAAGTAAAATCAAACCCTAGTGAAGTGTAAAAAACCTTATCAATAAAGGTATATGGTGACTGATTTTATTTGGACTCTTGTTCAATTCTACCTTTCTAATCTATCGAAACAAGTTCTCACTTTATGGAACAATTCCTATGACGGTAAACATGCATTTATGTATGGACTCTAGGATATTTGAGCCATGACTTTAGTGATGATTACCCTTGTCCTGGACAGGTCCTTATGTTGTAGTGAATGAGCTTACGAGTTCAACGAGCCAAGAATCACTCAATTCCGAGTTATAGTGAAGAAGTTATGAGTTATTTATTAAAGCAACACTTATTAAGCAAGTTCATAAATAGGAACCACTCCACGAACAGTTTGTAACGGTTCATGGACTTGAGCGTGAAAACATGACTAGATGCCTTTTTTGGTCAAGTTTTTGATGTTTCCTTATCTAAGCAAGATGGTTATTCTTCCGTACATAATTGATTTCCATATTCAAGTTTTTGTGATATTTAAACTCCTTCCTAAGTTAATTTGTAATTTATTTTACAAAAATATAATTTATGCTAAAGTAATTATTTATGCAAGAGTTGTAACTTGGGAAAGACTCTCAAAATAAGGAGAGTCTTCGTAAAAGGAAATTTCTCACGAACTTGCTTAGGTTTCAAGCAACCGTACACTATAAATAAATTGTTCATGCAATCTACACAAATCATCCCTTGGAAAATTGGTGGAAGCTTCATAAGGTTGTTTTCCAATACTTATGTTCTTCGTGAACAATAGTGAGACAAAAAGGTCTTTGCCTTAGGGATAGCAAAACACAAGTTGGTAATAATCTTCTTGATAGTTACGCAACTTGTAATCTAGGTTAATTAAATAATTATTGTCTATTCTAAGGTCTTTCTCTTCTGATATAAGGCCATTTAAGAATTGTTGATCATAAACCCTAGGTTTGATAGATTTCATTTCACGAAGGTATACCGACACTAGTTGATCGAATTCTGAACTAGAAATAAAACTTCAATTAAGGTGTCTCATAAATTCCTTAAGATGTTTTAACAAGATATCTCTAGATTTATTCTATTTGTTATTGTTGTAGAATAATTAAGTTTTTCTTCCAGTTTGAAGAGTATAATAATCCCTAATTTAAGTTTGTTTTGATATTACTTTTATCTTGTAATTATTCAAAACAAACAAAAAGATTTCCAAAACCTTGGTTCTCACCTAAAAGGGAAATCAAAACCGATGTTTTGTGGATTCCAAACCCAAAAAGTCTTTACTGCGGTTGAAGAAACTCTTAGGATGTAAAGGACGTCAGCTAAGGGAATCAAGTGCGTAGAGCCTTGTGAGGTTCAAAAGATGTAAGGAGAACGACGTAACTAAATTGCTTGGAGGGTGGACTCGGTCTCAACTACATTCCAGTCTGAAGTCTGATAGTAGGCTAGTGTCTGTAGCGGTTTAATACGACTCGGTGTTCAAACTGGATGAGGTCCTGATTTTTTTTTACAGGCGCAGTTTTACTTGTTAACAAAAATTTTAGTTGTCTTGCTTTACTTTTTTACTTCTGCATTATATTTATGTTTGATATAATTAAAGTAAAAGCAAGTGATTTGATAATAAACCTAGACAATTTTAACTAAAACTGTATGGAACCTACAAGATTTGTTCTTATTGGAGTTCGGTTACGTACTATTACAGTGCATACTAGGTTGTTTTAGATATTGATTTGTTCTTAATCAGGTTCACGAATCTTTGATCTAAACTACTGATTGTACAAGAAAGATAAACCGTATATACATATTGTTCAAGGATCTTTAAGTTGGTATACTTGCAATTTTATTAGGTTTTGTCTTATAAGTCCATACAAAAAAGTTGGTAATGTATTTTGGTACCCTCCGCGTTTTCAATTTGTTCTACACAACTAGACGTGTGACGACTTTATGCACCAATGATTTAGGATAACACCTAAATATTTATGAGGAAAAGATGATAGTGGCATGTTGCACTCTTCTGCAAGTTTAATGAAAATTTTTCTTTTTTTTCATGGCTGATAACTTGACGTGATGAAGCTTGATAATTTTTAAGAATGTTGAGGAGTTTCTTGACATTTCTCTTATCACCATTACAGAATAGGGAAATGTCATATGCAAAAAAGATGTGGGAAGGTTGTACTTCATTTTTTGTTACCATAGGAATGAGTTTTATTTCCTCTACCATTCTGGATAAAATCCTTCTCAAAAGATTTTAATATATTACAAAAACCATAGGAGACGCAGGGTCACCTTGTATCAAACCTCTTCCCACTTGAAAATATCCAACATGACCACAATTTAGTAGTACTGAGATTCTAGCAGATTTAAGCAAAATATGAAGTTATTGGATTCCTTTGTCAGAAAAACCAAAACTCCTCATGACTTGGAACAGGAACTCCCAACTTAATAAGTCATATGCTTGTGTTATATCCAATTTTATTCCTATATTACCACCTCTTCTTTTGATTTCTAGTTCATTCATTTGCTCTGAATCAAAAACAATTTGCTCTTGAATATTTCTTCCCTTTATAAATACACCTTGTTGAGGAGAGACCACTTTTTGTGTACTGCCAAATCTTGTAGCTATTATCTTGGTAATCACTTTGAAGCTAAAGTTCATCAGACCAATTTGTTTGAACTGACTTGCTCTTTTAGCATCCTTTACTTTAAGAAGTAACAACAGAAAATAAGAATTTAACCCTTTAGGAATAAAACCGCCCCTCCAACAATATTGAATTGCTTTTGTTAGATTTTTACCAATATTTTCCATGCAAATCTATAGAACCAACCAGCAAACCCATCTGGTCCAGGCGCACTATCTGGATCTAGATCAAAAACATTTTTTTTTTTCACTTCTTCATATGATGATATATAATCCAAAAGTTGGTTTTCCTCTCCACTCACTATTTTTGGTATATATGATGAAGTAATTCTGGAGTAAAATTAACTTCATGGAATTTAAACTTTTTTTCAAAGTGAGATACCAACATATCTGCAATCATTTGTTGATCAGAGACAACACTTCTTTCCAGATTCTCCAACTCCACAATTACATTTTGAGCTTGTCTTACTTTTAACTTTACATGCAACAATTTAGTCTCTGAGGTCCCTTCCTTCCACCACTTCACTCTTGATTTTTGTTGAATTATCTTTTTTTGTTTCTCAACAAGGACTTCATGAACCCTTCTTGTTGTCACTAAGTTGTTCATAAGATTCTTCTCCATAGGATTATTGTCTGAAATTAAAGTAGCTTGCATCATATTATCTTCTGCTTGCTTTAATTTTTCTGTTATGTCCCCCAAATACATTCCAGTTCCAGATTTGAATATCTTTTTTTAAGTTGCTAAATTTGCTTCGAAAAGTAAAAGCAGGATTCCCAACTATTTTAATACTCCATGATTCTTTTATTTTATGTAGAAATTTAGGGTGACTCCTCCACACTTTCAAAGCTCCAAGGGGAACATTCTTAGGCTTTGGAATATCAGCACTTGTCCCATACAATACTCCATGTTCTGAGACTCCTCTAGCTCCCACTTTATATCCCCAACTTGGATACAGGTCTAGCAAATTATCATTGAAAACTACTCTATCAAGATTCCAAACTATCTTTTTTCTTCTTCTTCCAACTTTGTTATTACACCAAGAAAACTCTAGACCAGCTTTTGGTGCTTGAATGAGACCACAATTATTCAGACAGTCTGTAACTTTCAACATTGATATTCTCAAAGGTTTCAGACCTACGACTTTCGCATCCATACTTATTACAGTGTTAAAATCCCCAATCACTAGCCAAGGTTTATTAAGCCAATTCAAATCTACCAACTCTTGCCACAGATTTCTTTTACTTACTGTCAGAGAAGCAGCATGTAGACCAATAATTACAACTTCCATTGTTATTTCTTGCTTTGTATTTGAAATTATTGTAGGAGGATTTATTGAAGCACTTCACAGAATCCATATGTTCCCTTATTTATTTCATAAGAATTATGAATGAGACTATAATGCATTCCAAATAACTTTAACTTCTTATTAAAATCTAAAGAATCCCAAACTTCTGGCTCAACTAAAATAACTTAAAGAATGACAAAAAGATTTTACTATACTTTTAAGTTTATCTCTGACCTTAGTTCTCCTCAGTCATGTGACATTCCAATAAATGAATTTCATTTAGGGGAAGAGGTTTGAGAAGTATTAGAACTTCTCTTTCCTTGCCCATTTTTACCTACATTTGAAATTAAACCTGTAGATTTCTTTCTAGTGGTTATGATACTAATATATTTACCTTTTTTTGACTTGATTTTTGTTGTATCTTCCCCTGTTGCAAGAACTTGTATCACCTCTTCTAGGGATTTTGTAACATTTAATCCAGCTAAGATTGAAGGTTGTAATTTAATCACATTAACATTTGAGGGAGCACTAGAACTAATATTAAGAAGTTTGTCAACAGAAAGAGTTGGAAATTCTTTATGAGGATTCAACTCACCCATGAACTCATCATTTTTGTCTTGTAAACTATGGAATCTCCCTGAAGAAGAGTCACCCTGATGTAGAATTAGAGGAATTATAGCATCTATCATTTCATTATCACTAAGAAAACTTTCAACAATGTGTTCTATAATATGACCTGTCTCTTTTTATGAAGGAGAAAAAAAAACATCAAAACCACTGGGATTTTGTGGTTTTACCCCTTTAAGTCTCCACTTGTTTTTGGCTTCTCCACAAAAACCTCTTGAGCAGAAGGATTTTGAGCCATTGCATTTTATTATTTTTTTGATCTACAATCTGCAACAAAATGACCTATTGTGATTCAATGGTTACAGAATTTTGAAAATTTAGGAATCTGGATAACTTGTTCATATTTGACCTATTGTGATTCAACCAAAATTTTACTTGGTATTGATTTACCAAAATCAACTTCCATTAAAACGCTTGCGTAGTATCCAACTTTTGTTTTCAAAGTGGTTTCATCAAACTTTATTGGTCATCCTGATTTACTTCCCATTTTCATAATGATATTATACTTCCAGTATTCAATACTCAAACCAGGAAAAAGTAACCAAACAAAAGTTGAAGAAGATTTTTGAGCATTTGAATTAAAATTTGGCTCCCACAGTCTGAGTTTCAATTTTTGTGAATTAACAATCCAATATCCCTTCCAAATAAGGTTTTTTATCATCTTCATTTTCTAATTTAATTATGGGATATTTTGACTTTGGGTCACATAAAAGTGACCAGAGTTGCGTTTGGGTCACCATAAAATTTTAATTAGAGTTTGGGTCACGAGACCGTCGTTGACCGTTAATGAAATAATTTTTATTTATGAAACGTTGTTAGTTAAAATTGAGCACGTGAGTCGCATGCGTAACTAAACATCTACTGAAACAATCTAACGGTCAAGAATAGATAGAATCCAGCAGTCTGGATTATTTGTCAGTGACCAGACCTTTGGACCCAACCCCAAAACCTTGTAAACACCGAAATTCAGCCATTTTACTTCCCATTTTCAAGCAACAAAGCTAAATTCCGACAGCTAAACCTTCTAAATCTCAATTGCGTGCTAATACATCCACCACAAACCATCCAAAACACTAATTATAAATTTCTACAGTGAAAACCCAAAAATTTATGAACCCTAAAATCCAAATTATACTAACGAACTCTAATTTCTATAAATCCTAAAATGCATGTTGCAAAACGAAGATAATTTGAAGTGGGTTTCATGTACTAACCATTTTCGACGAACCATAGTTTCTCGATTGAACCTTGAACTTCAGTTGTGATGGAGAAGAAAACCATCATGTAGTTGCTTCAATTTCTCTTTTTCTTCTTCTTCTTCTTCTTCCACCATGACTAACCAAAAAAACTACAAATCCAAATAAACCTAAGAGCACATCAGTTGTAAATCATGTCTCTCACCATTTCTTTCTCGCGTCTGCAACTTCGCTGATTCAGTTGGGGTTCCATTCTCTTTAAGAAGATTTAAAAGATTAGAATGGTGTTGGCAAAACTAAGGCCGTTCAAGAGTTTAACGGAAAGTACAATGGCTGGGTTAGTAAATAATTCAAAGTCTAATAAATATTTGGTCATGAAGAGGGATTTTTCTTATTTTTCTTGTACTTGAAAATCTAGTGGAGTGGCTGAACGAACTAGTAAGTACTATTGGAGGTCCTCTCTCCTGCTCTGCAACTTCCTCTCTCCTGCTCTGCAACTTCCTCTCTTCTTCCATTAAATTTTTAAGAACAAAACTCAATCCTAAAACATCCTAATCCATTCATTACATTACCCAAAACCACCTATCTTTTCATTCAACATCAAAAATATCTGCAGATTTATATATTGAAGGACTTCTTCGTATCTTCAACGAAGATTTCCTCAATTAATTAATTTTCAGAACACTTTAATTCTCTAGCCTTTGGCACAATTCTATACTACTTCATAAATTTATCCACTATGTCTCAACCATCATCATCTAACACTCAACAAATCACTCAAAACTCGGAGATGTTTAAACAATTTGCTAATCTCCTAAACCAAGAAACTCCAGCAAAACAGATCTTCATAGAAACTCCTATATATAATTCATCAAGAGACTATCAAAACTGTCTGGTTCTTTTGATTGTTTCTCCTAGGACATTCCAACTAAACTCAGTCAGGGATTTACTTCATAAAACTTGGAAATCTTTCAACCAAAAAATTTATGTAGTTTACTTCAGATACTTTTCTGATAAAATTTGAGTCGCATTCGGACTCAGAAATTATCATGGAATGCTCACCATGGGTTATAAGAGATGATCTCCTGGCACTTGAACGTTGTGTTCCAAATAAATTATCACATGAATACACATTTGATAAAGTGGAATTTTGGGGACAACTGCATGGTTTACCAGTTAATTACCTGGATTTGAAGTTCATCAAACGTCTAGTTTCTTTCGCAGGGAGTAAGAGAACAATCACCTTGAAAGAATCTAGAAACTGGGGTAAATTCACAAGAGTCAGAATTCCAGTGGACATAAAACAACCTTTGAGGGACTCCATTATATTTCCCTTAACAAATAACACTACAATCACAGCGGAAATAAGGTATGAAAGATTACCAAGATTTTGTCTCTTTTGTGGTATTATTGGCCATCTTATGAAGATCTGTCCCAAGGTTCGTATACTTAAAGATAAAATTCATCAGGATTTTCCACAAGAACTTCACCAACAAGCATATGATCTTATTGTTCCAAAATACAATGTATCAATTAATGCATCGTCAAGAAATTACAATGATGATATGGAAACATACAAGAAACCAGTTAATGAAGAAGAAGAAGTGGTCGAAGTAATCAGTGAACGACGGCATCAATGGACGGAGAACTCAGGGATGATGACTCACCAAGCCAGATCAGCCACAGATGACGTGTCCGGAATTAAAATGTCAGACAACTCATCCAACCTTCAAGTAGATAACTTGAACAGGCAGTTACCAAACCGTATGGTCTTTTCTGATATTCAAAACTCAACTGTTGACTACCATAATCAAAACCAAATATTTGGTACTTATCAAGACCCATGGTTTGATTCTTCAGTAACTGAAATAAATCCTCCACCTAAGCTACATAACCTACCTTTGGATAAGGGGAAGACAATATCTTCAAACCAACAATATCCTTCAACAAATCTTCAGTATAACAATCCACATACTGTTCAAGTCTCAGAATCATTCAAGTTTGTCACAAAAAAGTTAAAATCATCAGTTTTTCAAACCTCAAATACTTCTATCAATGAGAACCTTCATCAACTTTTATCCAGGTCCTTCAATTCATCACAGGACTGTAACAGTGGACGACTTCTACGGGATTCCAGACAATCAAGCAGCTCTACCAACAAGAGGGAATGGAAATCGATGGCTAGGGGTATTCGCAATGCCACTTTTCCAGAACCAACTGCCAACGGTGATTCTAGAGGTGTTAAAAGAAATGAGAAGGGATTATGCATCTATTCTGGAACCTCACAATCAGAGATGGTTAGAAGAAGCAACAAGATTTCAGATGATCAACGGGAGGTGGCGGCTATCCCTAATAGGCCGCACGGTCTATGTTAGTCTTTGCTTGGAATTGTTGGGGGTTATGGAATGACCCAACAATTCAAACTCTAAAATCATTCCTAAGAAGCTCAAAGCCTAATATAGTTTTCTTATCAGAAACTAAGCTATATGAAGCTTCTTCGGCTCCAATTCTTAGAAGACTTGGGTACTCTAATCATTGTGTAGTTCCAGTAGTGGGTCGTAGTGGGGGTTTATGGCTGCTATGGCAAGATGATATTGAAGCAGAAATTGTTTCCTTTTCTAAAAATTTGATTCACTTGCAAGTAAAACAAATGGGTCCTTTCCCGTCATGGAATTTGTTTTGTATTTATGGCCCTTCAAATAGAGTGGATAGAGCAAATTTCTGGCAAAGTCTCTCTATCTATTGTCAGCATGTTCAAGGTCCAAAATGCTTCATCGGAGATTTTAATGCTCTATCTTCGATCAGAGAAAAATTTGGTGGTGATCAATCTCTCAACAACACAATTACTCACTTCAACAATTTCATTAGAGATAATCATCTATTGGATTTAGGATTTTCAGGTCCTGCTTACACCTGGTGCAATGGTAGACAATTCCAAAATCTTATTAGACAAAGGTTGGACAGGGTACTTGCCTCTCCAGATTGGTGCTTAATTTGTGATAACTCAGGAGTACTTCATCTACCAAGGATTTCAAGTGATCATTCACCAATTATATTGAATACTTGCAGAACTATGCCAAGAAAACCACCAAGTTATAGATTCGAAGCTTATTGGTGTAATCATCCGGAATTCATCAAAACTGTTATAAAAAGTTGGAATATTAATTTGTCAAGTGATCTGCTTTCAAAGCTTTCTTCTCTCGGTACTTTCCTCAAGGACTGGAGTAAGCACAAAATAGGTTGCATCAAAAACAAGATAAGAACACTTAAGAAAAAGTTAATTCGACTTCAAAGTAGAATTCCAACAGTTGAGATCATCAGAAAGGAAAGAGACATAGCTGCACAACTGAATGATTACATCATCATGGAGGCAACATACTGGGATCTAAGAATGAAACAAATTTGGTTGAAAACTGGTGACCAGAATACAAAACAGCTTTCGATTAGCGTTCAATGAAAGACGAAAAATAATATCTCTTGTTTCCAAAATAATTCTCAACAGTGGCTGACTAATCCAGATGCTATTGCTGCAGAATTTATATCTTTCTTCCAAGAGTTATTTAAAGAAGATTCATCTATTCAACTACCATCAAATCTTCAACAATCTTCCTTCTCATTGGATACTGCTTCAAATAATTCCATCGCTGCAATTCCATCAGGTGAAGATATTTGGAAAGTGGTTAAGAAGATGAATCCGTGTGGTTCGCCAGGACCAGACGGATTTCCAGTTATATTCTACAAGAAATGTTAGAATATTGTGGGTGAGGACACGATTAAATTTGTGCAGCAAATCTTCAACACAGGTGAAATTTCTAGTAGATTAAATCACACTCATGTTAGTTTAATTCCAAAGGTTAAAAACCCTACTAAAGCCTTGGAATTTAGACCCATTGCATTATGTAATGTTCTGTATAAGTTTATAGCAAAAATAATTGCAAATAGACTTAGTCCTTTCATGAGTAAATTTATTTCCTGGAATCAAAATGCTTTTGTCAAGAATCGTCAAATCACTGATAACATCGTGATTGCGAAAGAAAATTTTCATTCTTTGAACAAGTCAAAGTCGAATCAAGGTATTTTTGCTTTGAAACTAGATATGACAAAAGCATACGATCGTGTATCATGGTCTTTTCTGGAATTTATGCTTCATCAGTTGGGAATTCATGGACATTCTCATGATTTAATAATGCAGTGTGTTTCTACAACAACATTTTCAATTCTCTTAAATGGTTCTCCTTATGGACATTTCAAGAGTGGCAGGGGCTTGCGTCAGGGTTGTCCTTTATCACCATCTCTGTTTATAATATGCTCTCAAGGGCTTTATCTCCTTATGGAGAAAGTTGAGGATTTAAATCTCTATAGTGGTTATCAGATAAATTATATGGCACCAAATATATCTCATCTGATGTTTGCAGATGATTTATTTTTCTTTGGAAGGAATAATGACTTCAATGTCAATCAACTGAAATCCATATTGGATTCTTATTCTTCTTTCTCAGGTCAGACAATTAACTACTCCAAATCCTCGATTTACTTCAATAAGGGTTGTACTGCAGTTAACAAACAGAATACTATACATAAATTGGGTGTTAAAGAGATGGGTGTGGATGAGAAATATCTTGGAACCTTTCTTCTCAAGTCAGATTGTAGTATCAATACTTTTGAACCTCTAACTTCTAAGTTTGGTACTAGATTATCAGGTTGCAGGAATTTTTTTGTTAACTCAGCAGGTAGAACTGTATTATCAAAGAACGTTCTTTCTTCTATCCCTATTTATAGTATGAGCAACTGTATACTTCTCAAAGGATCTTTAAACTTAATTTCTCAAGTTCAGAGATCATTCTGGTGGGGTCATGATATTCACACAAGAAAATGTCATTTCATTAGATGGGAAAAGATAGAGAGAGCTAAGGAAGATGGTGGATTGGGAATTCGTAATATGGAATCTGTTAACTTGTCTCTAATCTCTGAATTAGTTTGGAGATTTTTGACAAACCTTGATGCAGCTTGGGTGAAGCTATATTCGTCGAAATATCTGAAGAATACTTCTTTCTGGGATATACAAGATAAACCAAGTGATTCTAGTACATGGAAAGATATGCTGATGGTCAAAGATATTTTACAGAATAATTGTTGCTGGTTTATCGGGGATGGAGATTCTATTTTTATATGGAAAGATCCTTGGATATCTTCTATTCCGGGATTTCGACCTACTAGAATGCCTAACTCAACAATACATGTTAATAAAGTTTCAAATCTATTTCTCCACAACGAAAAGAGATGGAACGAAACTCTCTTGAGGCAAATATTTCCTCCGGAGGAGGTAATAGCGATCTTAAATTTGTATATTCCTCAAGATTGTCAGGTGAAAGATAAACTGGTATGGTTAAAAACTCCTTCTGGGAATTTCACAACCAAATCGTGTTATAAGCTGTTGTCAGATAATATGGCTACTACTTATGCCATCTCCTCTTTTCCGTGGAAAAAATACTGGCACAGTATGAAGATTCAGCCGAAAATTCACATCTTTGCATGGAAAGTTCTGCGCGATGGTCTTGTTGTTTACGACAATTTGCAGAAGTTCAACAGTCAGGTACATAATATTTGTCCTTTATGTAAAGCTGATGAAGAAACTATTTGCCATCTTTTATTTAACTGCCGGTTTGCCAGAGAAGTTTTTCATTCCAGTCCAATCTTCATCAATATTCAAAATGATGGGAACTCGATGGAAATTATCCAAAATTGGTTATTACAACCTGATAGGGGAATTATGTTAAATTTCGGAGCATGCATTATTTGGAACATTTGGAAAGCTAGAAACGAGTATGTCTTTAGTGATATTACAATCTCAGTTCAATTATGTATGTCGAGAGCTCTACAAGATTTTAAAGCTTTTGATCTTCATCATGCTTTGAACTTTTGCGTTGATGTTAACATAACTACATCCACAAATGCCATTTGGGAACGACCTCCTCCTCTTGTTGTTAAAGTCAACGTAGATGCGGCTTTCAAAGATGGTAAAGGTGCAGCGGCGGCAGTTGCAAGAGATACTTATGGTAATCATATTGGAAGCGGATGTTTTGCTTTAATACGTCTTCCTCTATGAGTGCTGAAGCTAAAGCTTGTAGTTTTGGTCTTCAATTGGCTTTTAGATTACAAGTATCCAAGATAATTGTGGAAGGTGATGCAACTACTATACTGGCTGCTATTAAAGGAAGTACTGATGATATACCGTGGAGTATAAGATCAATCATTCTCTCAATTAGAGATCGCGTTAAGGAATTCTGTGAAGTTTCTTTCACTGCTGTTCCTAGGGATGCTAACTCAATTGCTCATGACTTAGCTCATGATGCAATCACAAATATTGTAAACAGATGGTGGACTCATAATGAGCCTCCTAATTGTATTATGCAACGTCTCAGTTTTTCTGAGGATTAATATAATAAAAGATCTGTTTCCTTCAAAAAAAAAAAAATATTTGGTCATTTCAGAGTTTAATAAAATTTCCTAACTGTCAAGACGGTCTCGTGACCCAAACTCTAATTAAAATTTTATGGTGACACAAACGCACTATGGTCACTTTTATGTGACCCAAAGTCAAAATATCCCTTTAATTATGAAGAAACCCTTTCCTAAAGGAATGATTTGAACTTTACCTTTAAGATACCATCGTTCCCTCAAAAAAAGTTGCTGCAACTTCCATCTTCAGTTTGACAAAATCCAATCTCCCAATCAAGTTGAATCTCCATTCATCTAAATGTTCATCTATAATATCATCCGGAATAAAAACAAATAGCGCATCATCAACCTTCCTACACTCAGAAGTATTTTAAGAATCAACAAAAGGAAACCTAAAACTTGATCCAAATTTTTCTAGATTTGATCTAGATTCAGATCCATCATTTTCGGGTAGATTTTTAATAAATTCCGACATGTTTTCTAGCCTTTAATGGTCAGAATCAACATGATTTTTCCCACAAATCGTCGGATCTGACTGGAGAATACATGATTTATTGAAGAAAATTACAGAAAACGAAAAAAAATCTGAGAATTAATTAACCAAGTCAGTCGCCAATTCAATTGTCTATTTCCTCCAATTTTTCTTATTTTTGATGATTTGATTTAGAACTCCCTAAAAGCTATAAAATCATTAGGCCAAGCATCATGGTTACCTATTTTGCTTCGCTATAGCTTTAATATATCCAATCTAAGAGACAATAAAAAAGCAACCACTTTGGGCCCCATTCCGCTTAGCCTATTGGGACAATAATCGAGAATAAGGAAACTGAGTTTCCGTCAAATTCTTTTATTAATCCAAATTATATTAAGTTGGATGTTATTTAAGAGAAAAATTCTTTTCTAATTTAAGAGAAAAAAATTAGAAACATAATACGGAAAAAAGGAATTTTGGTAATAAACGAGTTAAAAGAGAAGGAATCAAAATAAGTAAAAAACAGAAAACTTAAGACGAATACTTAGTTTTGCGTCAAAAAAAAAAAAGAAGACTGAGTATCCTTGGAAACATAATTAGGAAATTGTGTATCAGTAAAGTATATTTTTTTCCTCAACTAAAAGGGGGAGCATATGTTTTTCCTCCACTATCTAAGGCAAAGTATGTGGACACATTATACCTAAGAAATGAACCATTGTGACGGACATGAAAATTACGCCTAGCCCACTGGGCGTGCATGCCATAACTTCCCCGATACGCCATGATGATGCTACTTACCGGGCATTAAAGCTAGCCAAATGCACATTCATTTGCCCTTGCAAGCATGCTCGTGGAGCATGATGCATATAACTTAGCTTCCACACCGTTCCAAATTACCCTTGTCATGCGAAGGGTTTAAAGCCTTGAAGGCTATGGCCGATGCACCTTACATGCATCACTGGCTTCCGAGTCTTGTCCAAGCATAAGGCATGCCTTGAACTTACGCATAGGCCATTATAGGCCTAATGCCCCCTCTTTACTTAGCTTAGGGATTGCTTAAAGCATGCACTTGTCTTGACACACTCCGTAAAATTCTCATATGTTGAGCAATATCGAGTAAAACTTGTCTCGTTGTTCGTAACTGGCATTGAGATTAATTTATGTCGATACTACTGATACAAATCCTTGTGATTTGTTAATGTCTGCCAAAATCCTTCTTTTTCACAAAAGTAAGGTCGCTCATGTTGTTCTCTTGGTAATGACATTTTATGGGGAAGAGTTCTTAAATGAACTCGTGCTTAATTGTTATATCTTCGTGGGGAATGTGGTTGTGGATTTATAAAGGGGATGCTTGTATATTTTTAATCTCCTAGGATGAGCGCTAAGTATTTGTTGCTATGTGATATCATCTAAATAAGTTTATTTGAGGAGTTGCATTTTAACTATGTGATTATGTAGTATCTCAATCTTCCTTAAAGCTTGAAGATATCTTTTGTTTGTATTCGTTATGATCCCGCGATTTTCGTACCTTTGTTAATTTTATTGACAAAAAGGGGGGGAATTATTTAGTAGTTTCATACTACATACATATGGTTTACGGATCATTATATAAGGGGGAGTGAATCATTTAACCAATAGGTTTACCTATTATACAAAATATGTAAGTATTGATTAAGGGGGAGACACATATCACAGTTGTATTACTTCAGAGTTGAGATACAATAGAACTTTGGAGAGAAGATAATAATAATACTAAGTTTCTGTATAAAAATAATTGGGAATATTTATTTTCAAAGTTGTTATCGCTATGGAATCGGTTCTTCAACAACAACGATGCTGAGTTAAACACGTTCAGAATCATTGCAACTTAGAACAACGAAGAGTTCGATGAGAGTTGAAGAAACCAAGGAAATCAAGGCATGATGGATTGAGGAGTTTTTCACACTTTATTTTTGTTTTCCATATGTATTAAATAGTTTTGTAACTAAATTAACAAAGGGGGAGATTTTTAGAGAATTGCTCGGTCGAACTCACAAGTGTTTCTATATCAAGCTTGTTGTCAAATTTTAGTTGTCAAAACTATATCTTGATTTCTAGTATACAATTAGTTAAGTCTCGGTCTATGATAGAGGTAGTTGAGAAACGAACCAGTTATCATTTGCATTCTACCGTTTGAAAACGAAGATCAACCGAAGCTTTTGGAGAACCTCATCAACAAAAGGTAAGTGAAGACTGAACCACCTATTTTTCAAGTTTTATTCACCTTTCTATCCTTGAGACGATTGTCGTATAACTAATTAGACTAGTCTGCATAGACAAGAATTTCGAGTCGAGAACTAATTATTTAGTTTACGAATTTCTCGAAATATAATGACTAAGCTTAATGAACATTTGTTCATACTTGACCAAATTTCGGTGGAAAAAATTTATTGTTCGGAACCAAATCATGATTCAAGTTTATCATTCGAAAATAGCCTGGAACAGTGATATGTGTCATTGATGTTATTCAGGAATGTTTTAAATTAATTTAGAGAAATATATAACTACTATATTCGGAATACAAGACAGTGTTATCAGCCTTACAAACTGAGAAAACTGTTATATGTCTGAAATTGTATTACATGTACTTGTACACGTAGCGGAGTAGCTATATATCGACTTTCCGATTTGTGTGATGTGCATATTCGTATGTACATCATGGGAAAATCTGTTTGTTTCGTGATCTGGATAGGTATGCATATTCGTATGCAAACAATTTTGGAACTGTGGTAAGGGAACTGGGTTAAGTAATCAAACCGGTATGCGAGCCAAAACAATTATATGTTATAAAACCAGGTTAGTACCCAAACCGGTACGTGAACTGAAAATGTTTTGTGAACTCCGAAACTGGTATAAGTCTTAAGTTTGCAAACGGTTACGTGAATTGAAAATGTTTTGTCAACTCCAGAACTCTAAAAAGATGAGGGTACCCAAATACACCAAAATCTTTAAAATATCCACCTATAAGTCCTCTTACCAAAAGTGATTGTCTATGGACAAAGTCGAGACAATACTACAAATCGGTATTCACACTTTGTGTGATCATCTATGGATACGAGATCGAGACAATACAACAATCAAAGTGTGATTACTTGATAATAGGTTCAGACTTCACCAAACTTTATAGGATCACTATCAAGTAATACAAAAGTTAACGTTTGTGTAATTTACTTTAAATTATAATAACACCAATTATAATTGCGGAAATGGAAAAGTAAAAGACACAACAAGATTTTGTTAACGAGGAAACCGCAAATGCAGAAAAACCCTGGGACCAAGTCCATAATTGAATACTCTATGAATTAAGCCGTTGTACAAAATCTAAACCAACTTCGTATAGTTGAGACCAAGCAACTAAACCTAGTTCACTTAGTTTCTTCAGTATCTCTGCGCTTCCGACATTCAATAAGTGCACACACTGATACAATTCCTTTGGATCGTATTCTAACCAGTAAAGGAACAACAAATCTGTTTGGTAACAACTCTATTGATTCTTTCCAGATAAAGATATCTCAAGTCATATGCAAAGGCTCTTACGTTAAATTAATAAACTCCTTTGCCTGGTTAGATCAATCTATCCAAAAACTACCGAAGTAGCAGAGTTTAGATTTGCAATCAATCAATACAGAATCCAATAAGAAACTATAAAGCAATGCCGATCTCACGCAACTAATCAATCGAATCAATCCGATTCTAGTTGAATCCCAGCCGATCAAGGTTTGTGCTACACAAAGATATGAGAAACCAATCAGAAATCTTCTTCGTCTTCAAATCTTCTTTAATCTTCAATTAAACATGCACAACACCACTTGAATCTCTTGTGATAAATCACGCACAGAACGGAGTCTGTTAACAATAGATTATCACAAGATATCTTTAGATCTACAAGCAGTTCTAAAGATCTCGTCGACACTTCGATCTAGTTTGAGTGAATCTTATATCAGAAGAGAAGATTCTCAAGAATAAACAAACTAGGTGCAATCAAAGTTCAAACAACCGTTAGTCAATCAAATCAATCGAAAAATAATAAATTGTAATTATCTAATTTCCCACCAACGGTACACGTAGAGCTTCTTGATCCCACATAAGTTTTTAAACGAACGGTCGTAAGATATTTCGCCTAATTAGGATACTTTCCTCTCCGGATAGATGACTCCAACAGAAACAATAAAAAAATGAAGTTTGCCTGGCTCTTAGGATAGTTTGCTAGAAATGAAAACTTAGGTATTTATAGACCAAGGATGTTTGGACACCAAGGAATTTCCAAAACTGAATATTCCCAAGATATGCAATAAATGCCCAAATCGGTTTTCATAATTCCTGGAAATGCTTTGTCCAATATTTTTCGAAATATCTCAATAGAAAATCTTCAATTAGCAAATGCACATTACTAATTTTTATTTAGAGATATGCATTTAATTTCTAGTAATTAAAGCATATAAAACTAACAACCTTAATTACAAGATTCTTAATTTATTTCGGACCGGGATCTCCTTGAGTAATTAAGGAATAACTTTGAACAATAAAAGATAAGAGTTATTGTTCATGTTCAAAGTATGTTGACATCTTTTCTTTGTAAATCCCCTTTCATATTTACAGTCTTGGAATCGATTATACCACACATCCAAACAAGTTTAGAATTGGTTCATCTGTATTCCAAGACAACTATGTGATTGATAAAATATCAAATCACAATCTTGGGTTCAATCGGTTCTACCAATCACATGGATCAGTTATACCTTAATATGGATTACTTGTGATCGAACACACAAGTTACCAGGACCGGTTACGTCGGTTACCAGGATCGGTTACGTCAATTACCAGGACCGGTTACCATATACACATGGTATTGCTTGTGATCGGTTACACAAGTCACTAGGATTTGTTACACCAATTACCAGGATCGGTTACACCGATTACTAGGACCGTTTACACCAATTACAAGGATCGATTACACAATTCTTCTGTGATCGGTCACACCAATTACTAAGATCGGTCACACCAATTACAAATATCGATCATACCATCTCAGGTGATTAATTAGGATCGGTTACACTAATTAATAAAAACTATTCATGCCAAATCATAAGTGAGGCACTGTGATTAGTTATACCAAGATACATAACAAGTTATGATCGGTTCTACTAACTCACACATATTGGTAATCCAAAGATATGCAATGAATAACAATACCAATAAGCCTAGCGATTTCCCTTTCGATTCATAAAACAAGTTCATGAATGTACTTCCTTTAAAAAAATGTAAACATTGTTTCCTAGGATGAAATCTTCACCTTTACCCATACACATAATCATAATAGCATTCATACGATTATGTCGATGTCATACGAAGTTCAAAAGATAAGCGTTATACTTTGTATTCTAATTCCTTAATACTATGATCACGTGATCATGTCTCACTACTAGAGTATAATAATCATTCAAAGCTTCGCAGTTATGTTTTCAATATAGCATGACTTGAAAGATACGTTAGGAATGAAACAATTCAAGTCAATATTACTAACCTCAAGAGGAAGGATGATGTCGTTGTTGTAGTTCGTTACTTTTTCACGTTCTTCAGGTCTTCGAGTAATACTTGTATGTCTCATATTCCTAGATTTTCTAGTCTAACCTATACGAAGTTGTCTCTAGTACATAATCAAGCGACTCTTAAATGAGTTTTGATTCACTAAAATATGACAACCAAACTTGACATACCAACGCTTGTTGGGTTCAATCGAGCTATGCTCTAACAAGTACGTGAACTTAAAAAGTTCTGTCTCCGAAACTCGGTTATTGCTTATAAGTTTGCAAACTGGTTCGCGTACTGTGACTCAGCCGACTCACAAACGATTCAAGTTATTGTACCTTGTACATTTACCAACTATGTCGATTATGGTTCAATTGCAATTTAAATTATTTATATGAAATGATTTTTATTTGACTAATTCTCTAATTAACACTAAGCTCATTTGATCAAATGATTGTGACTCAATATTATTGTCTTAGTAAACATGAAAATGAGTGTTAAGATTTTAAAGTTCAAATCGGTTAGTTTCGGCTAACCATGTTGAACATAGTCTTTATACACGGTTCGGTTACGGTTTACCTAACCAGAGTGTATATCTTGTATATGTGATTAAGATTCAAAGCTTTCATCTAACGGTGGATATTGTTTGCTTGGTTTCAAAGCTATCTTAGCTTAAACCTAAAGCAACCTAGGGTTTGAAGTCTATATAAGGGGAAATCTTGGCAACTAGGATCTTTGAATCCTTATAATACTTTTTGATGTGTCCTAGTTGTATCTAGAGTCGTCCTCTCCAGAATCCCTTTTAGGGTTTAGCGACTACAAAGACTTCATTGGGATTCGTGAAACCAGGTTCAGTTATCTTTTATCTTGATAACTCGAGTAACCCGATCTTAATTGTTTATAGATCTTGCTCCAACGATCAAGATAAATAATAATCATCAAAATTCTCGATTCACAAGTTTTATACTTGTGAGGTGAATAATAATCTAGGATGCACTTTGGGTTGCATAAGTCCGTATTTTGAGGATATCCAGACTTTTGTCAAGTTGCTATCGATTTCCATCACTTGGATATTTCGTTTGATCTGATCGTCCATTTGGATCGTAAATCAGAGAATCAATCATAGGCTTAATCTGTGGGAGACAGATTTGGTTTAAAGTCTTCAATTGAGTTAAAACAACTCTTAGCTGGTGTGAGATTGTCTAAGGAAATCAATTGCGCAGAGTCATGCTGGAATTCAAGAGGCGTAAGGAGCGCGACTGTAACTGAATCAATGGGAGACTGAGTTTGGGCTCAACTAAATTCCAGACAGAAGATAATTGGTAGTAGAATAGTATCTGTATCGGCTTAATACAGTTTAGTGATTAATCTGGACAAAGTCCCGGGATTTTTCTGCATTTGTGGTTTTCTCGTTAACAAAATTTATGGTGTCCGTGCTATTTCTTTTTATGCATTTATTTATCTTTATAATTGAAATATCACAGGTTGTGCGTTGATCAATCATAGTAGATAGGTCAGTCATTTTTTGTTGGATAAGACTTGATTGATCCTTGGATATTGGTCTTTGGTACCGTCCAAGAACTCTCTTTGTAGTTAGGTTCACGGATTCAGTTCTAACAACAAGAGAGAGAGAGAGAGAGAGAGATATAACTCTAGACACTTTCTTGATTGAGTTTTAACTTTCGGAGTTATGTTGAGTTTGTCCTTACAGATTGCCTACGAAAAAGTTGGTGGTATATTTTGGTACCCCCAATGTTTTCACTCTCCAACTTAAAATTTTAATTCAAGGAAAATACTCGCTAATGAGTCCACTCCGCACAGTCTCTAGAGTTATCTCGGAACTTGCTGTGATACCAACTGCGACGGACCGGAAAATTACGCTAGTGCACCTGGGGGCGCATGCCATAACTTCCCCGATGCGCCATGATGATGCTAAGCAAATGCACGTTCATTTTCCCTTGCAAGCATGCTCGTGGAGCATGATGCAGCTAACTTAGCTTCCACGCCGTTCCAACTTACCCTTGTCATGCTAAGGGTTTAAATCCTTGAAGGATGTGTCCGATGCTCCTTACATGCATCACTGGCTTCCGAGTCTTGTCCAGGCATAATGCATGTCCTTGAATTTACGCATAGACCATTATAGGCCTAATACCCCCTCTTCGCTTAGCTTAGGCATTGCTGAAAGCATGCACTTGTCTTGCTCGTGCCAAGGGTGCATCAATCAAGCTCATGTCATACTTTCCTTAGGATTATGCAAGCTCCGCTACTTGCGTACCGACGTAGCTTACTATCTTGGCCATGCCCAATTCGCAATTGATGCATATGCCAACTATTTGTAGCTTGATAGGAAGTATGAGCATCCAGTGAATGTCATGTAACTAGCCTCATCAATTTTGGCCATGATCATCTCTTACATCGTAATACTGAGCCAAATGATATGAGAGACCAGTATGTCACAATCATCTCGCAATTAGATGACATGAGCGACAAAGTGTTGGACCGACAATGCTGCAACTCATTGCGTCTGCCTACGTACCCTTCCCTACTCTAAAGGGATCAAACATAGACCGTAGTTCATCCTCGAAGGGACATAAACTTAATCCAACTCGTTTGCAAGGTCGTGGCCAAGCAATAATGGTAATGGCCTAGTCCGTATAAAT
Source organism: Papaver armeniacum (assembly GCA_023531295.1). Classification (NCBI taxonomy): domain Eukaryota; kingdom Viridiplantae; phylum Streptophyta; class Magnoliopsida; order Ranunculales; family Papaveraceae; genus Papaver; species Papaver armeniacum. Next base: position 81,823 of record JAJJWW010001295.1, on the reverse strand, counting down.
GCATCCAAACGATGCATATTTGGTCCGTGGAAAGGCATAGTGACGCCCATGCTTAATATGTTTCATTGGAAAGGCTACACATCTATAAATAAGGCTTAAGCATCATTCATACTCTTTCGGCTAAGCTATTAAGATTACTTGGTGCATGGTCCGCATATGCACCTTCAACCAACTACCCCTCCCTATACATGTTTTAAAGACATTTTTATAACTTAGATTAGGGGAGATAAATGACTTCACCAAGTCCCAAGGCCGCGATGGCTGCACATTATTACCTTGGCCAACTACAATGTACGACCGTGATGATTGTACATTCAGTTCTGGCTCACAGGCCAGTTCCAATGTCCGTCCATGATGGCTAAAAATTTCCTGAGCCAGGTCCAGTGAAGGACCGTGATGGCTGTATTTTCGGTTTTAGCCCATAGTCCACTCCAATGTCCAGCCGTGATGGCTATACATTGTCAAGGCCAGCCTGCTCTGGCCTGTTGCGATATTGGCAATAGGCCAATGACCCGCGTGATGCGCTATTGTGGCGCTACTTTGTTCTAGGCCAGCCACCCAACTGGACGGATGCACCATTGGTGCAAGATTGGCTCTTGGCCAATATAGCTTACAACTTGTACCATCTTAGTGTGATATTGGCCCTTGGCCAATATGTCTTCGCAATGCGCCTTACTTGTGGCCATATTGGCTCTAGGTCAATGTTCTCTTAACACGCAACGAAGCTTGAAATAAAGCTTCATCTCATGCCATGACGCATCTTTGCGCATGCGCCATGCTAAAAACACGGGGTGTCACAATAATGGTTGCCTTTAGCTATAATGTAGCTAAAACTAAGAAAAACACTCAATCATAGTGCTTGGCCTTAGAACAAGGCTTATGAGGTGATAAGTCTCACTAAAAATGAAAGAGTTTGATCAAATTATTTGCTATTGTGGGTAGTAGAGAGGTTCTCTTTCACCCAAACTTATTCATGCACTCCTTCACTTGAAGGAGTGCTCGACAATGTAGACTAATATACTGATCTTCATCCGCTTGGAGAAAAAAAAAAACCATCAGTCGCTCAAATATTTTCCTCGGTATTGTTATTTATTTAAACCTATTTAAAATGTGTCTCATACTAATACTAAATTTGTTATAAAAAAACCTAAATATATACTTGAGCGGCGGAAGATCAAGAGCCCAAGTGAATCTTTATTCTCAAGAAGATGATGTTTAGCCACTCAATCAGTTTTCTATAGTATCCCATGGTGCAGAAAATATTCTTGCCTTATTAAATTTGGTAGTGAATGAGCGTTAAAAACACTTAATCCATAACCCTTGCTCTTAAAGGTAGATTAAGAATTTTGGTTTTTCTTAACGGCTACATGTGTACAAGGTTTCCCGAAGAGTAAAATAATAAATCGGAAGGATCCAATAATATGGTTAGAATGACATTATTTTGATGTTTTGGCGCAATTTTTCTTACAAAACCTAAACACCAATAAATTTGAAACTATATTTTTTATGGCATACTTCTCTTATAAAGTGTTGCCTTCCTACTAAAAATGAGCTCACCATCTATAAATTTCTATTTCAACCGTTAGTCTTTAACGATTGATTTTTAAAGTGGCAGATGGTGGTTTTATACGTTTTCAAAAGTACTCATTTTTTTTAGCAATGTATAGATTCACAAGAGCAAGATGCTACTAAAAAATAATCTTCAAATTCATCGCAGTTTAGATTTTATAAGAGAAATGGTGGTCATTAGGCCGGTTCCTATGAGGGGTGGCTATACCACCCATATGCCATACCAGGTGGCCTAGAAATCTGGTTGCGCCACTATGAGAACATTGTAAAGCGATCGGGTATCTATCGAGAGGTCGAGTTTCGACCTAACGCTCGAGTTTACACCGTCAATGATTCAGACTCGACCGCACACGATCGATGTTATATCGTCTATAAATATCACCACCTGTTCAGTTTTTCATTCACACAAATTTCTTCTTCCCGTCTTTAGAGAGAAAACCAGGGCGATCTTTTGCTTAATTTATTTAAAAATGAGTACTAAAATAACTAGACAAAGAAACAAAAACATAAAAGATAAAGAACAATTGACTACCACAATATGTGATGACGTCTGGGTTCAAGATAAAGAAAAAAAGTTCGCAAATGTTAGGCAACTACTTGGACCTGGTGTATTACCTACGCATATATCTAACCATCCCGAGCGAGTTGGTTTACCTAAACAAAGAGGTGGGTGGTTTGAGATAACCAAAGTATTTGCGCTCCTCCCCGAAGGTGTTTATCATTCCTTGCGAAGATATCCTTGGCAGCGTTTATATTTCATAAAAGGCAAAAACCACAGGACCCAAATTGTGCGAGTTAAAGTAGAGCGTTGGTGGAACACTGCAAATACGTTCTTTTTCAAGGATTTCGAGTGTGGTAAGTTCTATTTTTTCATTCAATATTTTAATTTTTAGTTTTAGATACAAACTTAATTTTTAGAGATTCAATTTTTAGTTTTAGATACAGACTCTAATTGTATGACCATGTTGTTTCTTGAGTTCACATCGCTAGATTTGTATATGTTGATGGGAATAAAATGTAAGGGTGATTTAATACAATTTAACCAAATAAAATGGACATCGGAAGAGAGATGGAAACAACTACTTCCCTTGTACGCAAATGATACTGAAGAAAAGCAATAATCTAGAATATTACACTCATATGGATTAAGAGTGTATTGGTTTAAGGCTTTTTTGAACCTTTATGTTGCTAAAAAGGATAATAGCAGAGTTAGCGATTATCCCGAGCTTGAACGTATATTTGTGTTATGGTTGTTAGGCCGAGTTATGTTCCCCAATACTAGCTCAGTGGCATTAATTGGATTTCTCGACTCTTTAGAAGATTTAACTAAAGAGCAAAATTATAATTGGGGGTCTGCAATTTCAGCTGAACTAGACTTAAGTTTCGGTGAATGCTCGTGTGTGAATAAAGATAGCTTGAATGGATTTTGGGTCGTATTGGAGGTAAGAACCACAATCCCTTTGTATTATTTGATTCATTATCGAGTTAATTGTTAAACTAGTGGTGAATATACTAACACAACAATGTTCATTAATGTTATTTTTAGTATTGGTGGTATACTTACTTAAAGGCCTGCGATCCCGATCTTCACGAAAGTCGAATAATTTTTCCAGTCGTGCACAAGTACAAAGCCGATAATTGAGTTGGTCAAATGAATGATGGTCAAAATGTCGCTGATGTTTAGAGGATGCAACAACTATGCAGAACTAGTATAAACATGAAAGTGATGCCGTATATTTCTCTTGACGAGTACCATGAACCAATAGCACAAAGCATGCTAGAGTAAAGCCTTAAGATAGTTGTGTTTTACGGTCATATTACGAGTCATGATATTTGGTACTAAGGAGAAAGACATGTTCTTTAGCTGCAAGACAGAAAGGTAAAAGCAATCAAACTGTTTCTAACTTCAATAATTTCACATGATGATTGGATAACGTTGATTCATAATGGATAATCTTGGAAAGAAGCTAAAGATTTGATCCAAATCCCAGATAATGACTTTGATTACTGTAGGTTGGTTCTAGAAGGTATGCAAACTAAATATTTTCGTTCAACCACAAAACTTGGGCAGTGTTGATTTTACAACACTTAGCAATTTGCCACTTACCAATCTTTCATCCCAACCTCCACCACCGACGGGTGAAACATGTACTTATCCTAGCAGTCAAATGGGTTCTATCTTAGGAAGTCCAGACTTTATCTCTCGTTGGAGATATTGTTACTATTCCATTTAGTACTAAAGGTCTACAATAGAGGTATCCATATTACGGTATGGTGGCATCGCCAGAAGAGTATCAGAACCAGTTTAACACTTTAATACTTCTCGGTAGATTCCAGAATTTTTTACTTGGGAGAGATGCAGCTCCAGAGGGAGAATTTGACTTATGAATTGCCTGAGACTCCCGTAGGAAAAAGTTTTCAAATGGGTATGTCCCCTTCAGGTAGCAGTCAAAAAGTCGTGTAAGTCGTGATGGAGGTCGTAAAAGTCATCATTCTACTCCAAATATAGTGGAGAGGCTTAGGTAGCAGCAGGAGGAGGAGACGTGGATATGACGGATATACGGTTCCAAAGCCCTAGGGGTTTCATACCCTAAGGTCATTTATTTACTCCTGGTGGTCACGTAAATATGGATGCATTTATGTTTGCAACCTATACCCCAACAAATACTTCATCATTTCACCTATTTCAAGCACCTGCTCATCCAATTTAACCATCTCCGGTACCATATCAAGGTTATGATCGTCTGATGCTACTCAACCACCATCTCAAACTCAAGCTGGTGAGTTTTCAGAGGATCAAACAGGCACATGGGAATATATCTTTGGAAATCACTAGTTTGATAGATGTAATTCCTTTTAATGTAATCGCACTTTTATTGGATGATCATTTAATGTAATTGCACTTTTGTTTGATAAATGAAAATATACCTTTACATTCATGCTTAAGTTAACAATTAAGAAATTAAAACATATAAATTAGATTAAATTTGGGCAACACTTTTAAGATTTCATAACAACTTCCATATCGAAACTCCTTTCAGTTTTTACGGAGCCACTCTACACGAAACCTTTGTTCAATGTCCAGCAGGGTTTCACCACTCATGTTTCGAGCCGCTTCCCTTATCATAGCAATATACTTGTTATCATTCTTAGAAATTTCAATAAACCGCGCCTCCAACACCAACGCATAACGATTTTTTAGGTTCATTGTTTGTTCTTCAAATTTCTGTAAAACGCGTCCCCAAAACGGAATGGACCTGTAGTGTGCCATCAACAATGGGACGATTAGTGAAGAAAACATAAATCCTGCACAGATGCATTCATCTTCGAAAGTATTAAAATTGCGCTGATGTGCAACTCTTGCGTTTCTTGCTCTTCTTATTTTATTTTGCACATTAACTCGGTGTTCAACTATTTGATTTTCGGCAGTATGTTGCACTTTCATGAACTGAGTCATGTTCATATTTTGAAAAAATTGGAAAAGCTAAGGAAAAAGGTGAGTTCAAATGAATTCATTATTGAGTTGTTATAGAAAGAGGGATTTATGGTCGTTGCATCAGATCTATCTGGCAGTGTTTCTACTGACCGGCCTCGACCGCTAAGGTCTAAACTACACCGTTCTACCACTTAGCCAGACCTCACTTTGCCAGCTCAATAATGGGTGCAAACTGGCCGGTTTGCAACACCTTGTAACCTTGGATCCTACCCCAATAAAAAAAAGGGAATATTATCTATATACCCCTACTATGGAGGTCCTTGCAAAAATACCCTTATGAACTTTACAAATGCCCCTAAGCATAATACATTACTAAAATACCCTTTCTTTTATAGTGTATATACAAAACTATTAACCACTATTAAAAAAAAAAAAAACACTACCTCTACTGTCCACCACCACTGTCCACCGCCAATTACCACCACTATTGTCCACCGCCGCGCACCACCACCACCAACCACCACCACCGACGACCACCATTGTCCACCACCGCCACATCGCCACCGCCGCCAACCACCACCTCCAACCACCACCGACGACCACCGCCAATCGCCACCACTATCCACCACCACCGCCACCACCCACCACCGCCGCCGTCCACCACCGCCGCCGTCCACCACCGCCGTCGCCACCCACAACCACCATAACTGTCCACCACCTCCAACAACCACCACCACTGTCCACCACCGCCTCCACCCACCGTCGCCGCTTACAACCACCTTAACTGTCCACCACCGCCAACAACCACCACCAATGAACACCACCATCGACCACCGCCGCCGCAACTAGCATAAAAACCATAGTGAAGGCAACTAGCACAAAGTTGCCTTCCACATGTGGAGTCAACTTGCTGAAGTTGTCTCCAAAAGTGAAGGCAACTAGTTCAAGTTGTCTCCAATAAATATTGTGTACAGGTACAAGTTGAAAAACAAAAATGGATCCAATTAGCTCAAGTTGTCTCCGAATCTGAGGCAACTAGCTCAAGTTGTCTTCAAAAGTGAAGGAAACTAAAAGAGGAAAATTCATCAAAACTTTGATATGAACATGATCATTCCAACCAACGTCTATTTACCATCCAAAAAGAGGTTACTAAGTTCCTAGTTACCAACGTTCATCAGTGTTAGTCATAACTTTACATTGCAAGAGTAGTAAATTTATCTAGCATACATTCGCAACCAAAAAAGGGGTTACTGAGTCCACTTACATTAGACTAATCACTGCTTCAAAAAAAAAAAAAAAAAAACAACACATCACAAACAACATCTATTGTCATCTTACTATCACCCAAAAAGAGAACTTTGCAGCGCTTCAAATATTTCATATCTTGTACCTTCCATCCGGTTGTCCATGCTCAATAGACATTGCCTGCCACATCTATTGTTGAATACTTGAGTGTGGTTCTTCACTAATGCTTCTCTGCTTCTGAATGGGCAAAAAGGCTTTCGGCAAAAGTGGACACTTTATTATAACAACCATTTCGAATTGAAGAGGGGATACCGCGGAAATCAATTTTCGTGAAGCTCTTCTTCTGCAGGTCATAAGAATAAAGTGTGCACTTGATAGAGTTTATTCCATTATCTGACCAATGATCAGATCCTACGAGTATCTGGTGCGCTCCCGCACCTGTATAAAAACCCCAATGTCTCAAGTTGCTTTCGAATCTGGAATCAACTAGCTCAAGTTGCTCCCAAATCCAGAAGCAACTAGCTCAAGTTGCCTCCAAAAGGGGAAAGCAACTTTCCCAAGTTGTTCCCAAAATCTAGAGTCCAAATACAGTCATCGCATCTGGCATATTGCAGAATTTTTTTTTCAAGTGTACAAGATAAAAACCTGGTTCTTCTGCCTGATCAGACTCTTTGATATCCAGACTACATGGCTCCCGCTTTCTCTTTAAATTGGTTGTTAATAACGCATTTATTGTTTGCATCCCGTCTGATACACAACTAACACAGAACACAAACCCCAAACCATAAACAGTAAGAACTAGAATTCGAGCATAATAAGCCATAAAAAAGAAAGAAGCATTTATATGAATCACATGCTCAACAATAATATATATGCTGCAATTACAAAGACCCAATATAGACCAACTACATAGACATACTTATTTAGAATACCTCGGAGCTAAAAGCAGTGCTGGATTCCGACAAATTTCTTTGAGCCCGCCAAAAGCCGGACTTTGACATGAACAACGCCGCATCAAGACTGGAACATACAAACAGAGCCACTTTGGGTATGAGGGTCTTGTTCTGCATTTCATGAAAATACAAGCTTAGTATAAATGAGAAGCACAATATTTCCTTAATCCCAAAAAGGCCTGAGAATAACAGACTTGGGTCATTTGGCCTTTAAAAAAAGAGTTGTACAGTCCGACAAATGAAATCGTCTCCTAATTACCTCATTTTGTACTCCCATACTGCTTAAGTTTTCATGTTTGTTTTCACCAACTAAGTACGACTAGTTAGTTAGGTTGCGGTGATTACTTTGACGTGTGTTATATGCTGCAGATGTTGTCGGTACCATTAAATTTCAGGGTATCTTCAAGCTAGTGGTGTTGGGAGAAAGTCTTGAATTCAACTGGAGAGAGATGACCGAGATGAATCACTTTTACTAGAGCTGCTTCCATTGACCAACAAACTTCTATTCAGCTGCAATTCAACTGCAGCACCACATACCCACTGCAACACCTGCTCATTCTGCTCTTGTATTAGCTCTCTTTCACCTTGTTCTCTCCTGCAACTATTTACTCCCATTCCAAACATTCATTTACAGATCCATCCAAACTCGCCACAGCCCCCAACATTCATTTCATACCCCTTCTTCCTATTTCAACACAGTTCATTCATATGAACCCAAATTTGCATTACTCAATTTAACAATAATTCAATTAAAATCAATTTAATCGACAATAAAACAATTTCGGGATTTTAAACCATAACTTGGCGATCAGAAAATCTGGGAACGGGATCAATTATCAAATTTCGCTGCTCCTGTTGGTGGTTGATGATTTCAACCGAATCACCCAATCACTCAAATCTCTCTCTCGAATCGCACTGGAAAAGAAACCATACCTTGGGAATAAGCTCCACCACCATCATTTGTATACTCTTCTTCTTTCCCTTCCTCATATCACCACCACCAGCATCTTCAACCACCACAACAAGCAATCTTAACCACCAGTGTCTCAATCACTATTCCAACCAGAACCACCGCAATCTCCATCAATTTCGTCGTTCTAAATCTAACCTTTTTCTATCTACACCACTACCAGTTACAATACCACCAACACCAACGAAACTTCAAAGCAAGAGAAAGAAGATAATCCATTTTTAATCGTTTTAGATGATTGGATTTTCATATCCAACAAATTGATAACGATTTTCATTCCGTCTTCCAAATCGATGTGAAAAAAAATCTGTATTAACCAACTGTAATCAACGATTTTAGATTTTTCAATCCCAATCCAGTTAAAATCGACATGAATTTGAAGTTTCTGATGCTTTATATTTGGTTTTAATCATCAAGTTATCCACAATGGCGATAAAGATGAAGGTGTCGGAGATCTGGTGATGTTGGTAGCGATTACATCGGTGGAGAAACGCTGCTGATGGTGGTGGTGGTGATGAGTGAAAGTGGAGGAGAGAAATAACGGTGGTGGGAGGGATGAGATTTTTTCTCTGTTATCAGAAGTGAAGAAGAACGAAAGTGAATGAGGAAGGCTAAATATGGAATTATCAGTATTTTTTTTTTAAAGTAAATATCAATTATGCTATTAGGGGTAAACACATAAATGAATAAGGATGTTTGTGCATGACCCATGGATAGTAGGGGCATAAATAACATTCCCACTAAAAAAAATCCGAGGCAAAATGTAAGTAGTTTATCTGATCGAGCATAATAAATCGTCCTCTCTCCTCCCTCATTCTTTTTTGCTTTTGCCGCGTACATCTTTACTTTACCTTTTAGGGTCTCCGCATTGACAGATTAGAGAGAGAGAAATTCATACTCCGAATATCTCTCTCTTCTCTTACTATTTTCTCATCTGAGAGTTCTTCTGAATATTATTGCTCCAATTGGAAAGACAAAGACTCTTGTAAGTAATACCAAATTAGGGTTTGTCAGCTGTTGCATTTTTACATTACCTTACTTTTGCCTCTTTCTATTTCAATTATTCCCTTTGATCGCGCAACTGTGGATATCGCAGTTTAATTACTTGGTTGTTTCGCTATTTATGTAAAAGTATTTTTGTTGTTCCTTTTTATGTGTGGAATTAGGGTTATAAATGATTTTGTGTTGTTTGGGGATTATAGGGTTTGATTATGAAGAGTTCAAAGAAATCTGCATCTCATCAGTTGTTTAAAGATAAGGCTAAAAATCGTGTGGATGATCTACAAGGAGTATTTACAGATCTACAATTTGCTCGTAAAGAGAGTCGTTCTGGTGATGTTGCTGTTCTAGAGGAACAGGTACATCAGATGTTAAGGGAGTGGAAAGCTGAACTTAATGAACCTTCTCCCGCTTCTTCTTTGCTGGTTAGTATCTCTTTCTGTAGTATTTAATAAATTATTATCTTTTTTAGTTTTCGAGGTTCTTGAGGTTTTTTTTTTATTCAAGAAGTGCATATTGTGCAGGGTGGCAGTTTAGGTACTTTCTCGGAAGATCTTTGCCGTCTATTGCAGCGATGCGATGAGGAGGATGATGCTACTAGTGCTTTGAAAGAGCCTGGAAACCCAAAGCCTGAGCCTGATGTTCAATCCGTTCCTCCAGCTGTAGATAATACTAATTTATCTGTTGATGTAAGAATTTTTCTGATTTTTTAGGTTCTATTTTTTCCCTTTTAATTGTCATTGCTTGCATTTGTTTCGTGTGGCTGATCATCGAGATACTTGTGTTATATTTGCATGTTGCATTTCATAAAATTGCGGAGAACTCAGAATGTTCGTTATCTACATTTTGAGTTTATGTCATCACATTGGTTTCACTCTTGTAACGTATTTCATTGACATGGTTATTGTATTTGAGCCAAAATCGGGTTTGGGGATTCTGAAACATATGACTAGAAAAGTATGGGGAGTTGTTCTTCAATATTCTTCATCTCCTGCAATGCTTTGATTTTAAGTATGTACGGTAGGAGTATGCACTTTATCTCCTTATTGGCTTACTAAATTTGAGGCCGGCTTCAATCTTCAAGAACTGAAATGGTATCTCAACTAGCACGGATACTCAGTTTTGGTGCATGAAGCTAGTCAGGATATGATATGATGGACTCATTCACTGATGCCATTAGGCATCCCTAGTGGTCCCTGTAGGTCCTATGTTGGATAGTCATTCTCCGTGATCGAGTTACAAAGCAACAGCGGTTGACCTGAAATGGAAGTCGCCTTTTCCTTTCCTAGTACAGTACCTCCTAACAAGATTGATTGTTTTGGGTCTTGGTTTTATATTATCTCCCAAATGGCATATGTAAACTACTCTGATTTTCTTTCTTGGTATAAGGGCCATTAGAATGCTGTCACAGTATTTACCTGGAATAACTGCATGTAAACTAAACAAACACAGTTTTATTTTGTTGAAGTAAAATATCCGTGGCCTTCATTTTCACTGATTTGTGATTTGAATTTTACACGTTACTGCATCCATGTTCTGATATGATGTTACAATGCTTTGTCTACAGAGCTATTTTGTGAATCAAGTCCCACAAGAACATGGATATCAAGGGCTTGATCAGTGTAAAGAATCTCTTCCAGTGATGCATCCAAACATGATAACCAACTTGGAGGCTGTGAATCAGTTCGACTTCCATCAATTTGATTTACAGCAAGATTTCGACCAAAATCTTTGTCTTGTTTACAATGGTCCAGGACAATGCGGAGAAGATGCTATGCAGAATCTCTCTGACTTGCCCCCTAGTATACGTCTTCCGCCTTCTGCCTTCTTAGGTCCTATATGCGCACTTTGGGACTGTCTATGGCCTGCTCAAGGGGCTGACTGGTATCAAGACTATTGCAGTAGCTTCCACGCTCTCCTAGCCATGCAGGAAGGCCCTCCTGGTATGACTCCAGTAGTACGACCTGCAGGCATAGGTCTGAAAGATGGTCCACTATTTGCTGCTCTCAAAGCTAAGGCACATGGAAAATTTGTTGGTATTCCAGAATGCGAGGGAGCTGCTACGACCAAGTCCCCGTGGAATGCTCCTGGTAAGTTTCTGTTTGTGTCCTACGTGTTTCCTGGGCATTGATGTTTATTCACCACCTTATTTTCTTTTGTTGATTTGTTTCATCGGTTTGGTTTTACTAGTCTTTTTTCTATTTTATTTTTTTGATCAATTGGTCTTTTTTCTATTAAAACTGCAGACCTCTTTGATCTTTCTTTAGTCGATGGTGAAACAATCAGAGAGTGGGTCTTCTTCGATAAGCCACGGAGAGCATTTGAAAGTGGTAATAGGAAGCAGAGGTCATTGCCAGATTACAGTGGTCGTGGTTGGCATGAGTCGAGGAAACAACAGATGAAGGAATTTGACGGTCTAAAGAGATCATACTATATGGACCCCCAGCCACTGAATGGTTTTGAGTGGCACCTGTATGAATACGAGATTACTAACTGTGATGCGTGCGCTTTATATAGGCTAGAGTTCAAGATTGTTGATGGAAAGAAGAGTCCAAAAGGAAAAGTAACCAATGACCCACTTGCAGATCTGCAGAAGCAAATGGGGAGGTTAAGTGCCGAGGTTCCTGCAGATAATAAACGATCTGTTAAGGGTAGGCCAAAGAGCAACACAAAGGATGCAAATGCAAATGTTTACTCGGCTCCAAATCTGATGGCTCCTTCCACTGAAAACTTCGGGTACGGAGTGAATGCCTCGTACGGGTACACTGTTGAACTAAATGATTATTATGGAACATAGTAAAAGGAGAAGACTTGTTCCTTAGTCCAATGACTTATAACTTATTTAAGTATTTCATAATCAGGGGCGTAGTAGCTGGAGGAGATTTGTTCCTTAGTTTATGTGACTTTTCATTGTCAAGGGGTAGTAGCTGCTGATGCATTCGTGTTGGGGCAGTTGGTTTAATGACCTATTTCCCAACAAACGTTTCTGCATCTTCATCTACCTGATATTAACCTATCTCCTTTTTTTACTCGCATTGGAGATGTTTGTATAGTTGTTTCTTTTACTGTGTCAGAGTCTCCTGCAGCAATCACAGGTTTGCTGAGGTTTAACATTCAGCAAAAGAAAGACTGTACATGCTTTGGGTAGAACTCCCAACTGCCAAGACAATAGTTGTGCTACTAATGATAAGAGGGTATAAATAAATCTGTATAGGGTGGTATAGCTTCTGTTTCTTTACTAATAATTTTGCATTATATCATGTTTTCTCGTGTCCGGTTGTATTCTCTTGTTGAGCCATCAAGAAACTGTGTTCCAACTTTCCTCTTCAATGTCAACTAGGACCATGTCAACCCCCAACCTTTTTCTTACCTATAAACCTGTGCAAGAGCTAATTTTCCTCCATGAGATGAAATTGTAACACTCAAAAAGTCTTTTTGTAACGAGATCATCTTTGTGAAAAAGCTAGTCACGTACCCGTAAAAAATTGAATGGTTTTTCTTTCTCATTCATTTGGTAACTCTTATGGTAGAGTTGTGTATAAATGGTTGCGGTTTATACTACCCCTTTTTTGTTGTGTATTAATAGTTGCGGCTAGTCACGCAGAATGACTCCCGGAGTTCTTGGTCGAAGGATTCAGTTATACTTCTAAGTAGCCCGCTGTATGTTCCAAATTTCTTATTACCAAGTCCGAGTAGTCTACAATGCCATAGAGTCTGTACATATATGCATCTTCCTAAGCCCTTCATTTTTCAACCCCAATTTTACATCTTGAAACTGAGCAACGAAGCCAAGAGCAACCCACCAATAGCTGCAGCAGCAAAAACTCTTCCGGTACCTGATAATGGCATCAAATCCAGCAGAAGTGCCCTCTTTGAGCCATCTGTATTCGCAGTCACCTCATCTGGACTCGGATGAAGCCGCCTGCACCTCATTTTGTTGTGCTGTGCTAGGTTATAATCAACACTTGTGAAGTTCGTGCCGAGTTTTGACTCTTCTAAGCAAGGCTAGCCCCAAAATATAAGAATGTTCTGAAATATGACCCTTGCACCATACTGACCTCTTCCAATACACCGCGTTACTTCAAAATTCCAAGGAATACAACTTCCCCTCGTAGCAAATTCTCCATCCTGGCTACCAACACATAACCCGACTCGTTTTCCATTTTTTAGCTTATCCGAGGTGGTGCTGGCGGCAAATTAACTACTAGTTTTTTCAAGACAGATACGTGACGTGTTTATTTGCATAGTATTTGTCCTTTCTCCTTGTTTAGCTGCATTGAGCATCTTTATATTCTGTTATGCGCTTTGATCATCCCCACAAGCCATGCAGGGAACATGCTTAAAACTAATTGGCCGGGAATAATAGCACTAGGCTTTAGCTTCCTTTTGTGGTGAATGTAGGTAAGAGTTTCCTCCCCCTTAGCTAAATTGGACTTCAAATATTCCATTACCTTGTGTGAATCTGACTACTTAGTGATCACTAATTTAGGCAGCTTATGCTTTCAATTGGACAATCGAGTCGAGATGTTAAGTATCAAAATGCAATAGCTTAGAAGTCTCCTAAGATGTCTCAAGATGAAGACAAACAGCAACCTTCAATTTAGTAGAAAACATCATAGCATAGTGTCTGTTGCACGTAAGCGAAATATAAGTCTTCATTACACACTATAGATACGACATTATCATTAGCATTTTTCAGTGTGTATAGTACCCACTAAAGTAATGGAAAACTAGCAGCTAGTACTTATTTTACACCTATGTATATGTGGGAGTTAACAGCACCTCTCACATCAGGTTACAGAGATATAATTCTCCTCTCGCCTAATCATCTTCAACATTGTTGACCCGTTCACATTCATCGATCCATTCACTATATCTGTATAATAAATAATTTGTTCAGTGACAAGTAAATGGAAAAGCAATTAGAGGATACAAGAACTATTAAGTAATCAAAAAATTCAGATGTATCGAGACTTACACATCTATCGGTTCAGATAAGGCTGCAAGTACACCCAAGACGAGATGTCAAGATACAGTTGTAACAATAAGATAGGTTCACAGAAAAGATAAGGTGCAAAACTGAACCCCTTAAGAGAAATATTCACCAACTCAAAAGTTTCATAACAAGATGAGATCATACCATTGATTGTCATGCTGAAGCTCTCTTGGCAGATTCCGCATATGGCTTCGCCAATCAAATTCTTCATATCACTGCAAACAGACAAAAGTAATCTTGCTATCAGGCAGTAATTACATATTCAAACGCCAGCCAAACCGAAGTGAATCAACCTACGTTTAACAGTGTACCCTGTGACATACAATAAAGTAGGTAGACATAAGCACCAGGAGATGCTCATAAAGTACTCTGCATCACCACAGTACCCTAGACTCCATTAGGTAGACATAAGCACCAGGAAATACTCAAAAATTAGGACTCTTTTGATTGCACAAATAACAAAAACAGGAGACCAACTTCTTTTTTATACAAGATTTTATGACGCTATTGATTAAATATATGGGTGTCCTTGCAAGCTAGGTTCATACCAACACATACATTAGCAACAATTACTTAACCCTACAGTAGCCACCTTTGAATCTTACTTCTAATGTATACAACCATAAAAGAGTAGAGGGGAAAAGAAAAAAAAAACTTACATGCGGCATTCAACACTGGATCCATGATTGCAAAAGGGACAACTGAATACTGTATCAAGCTTGTCCATCCGTTTCTTAGTTTCTGGCTTTGCTCTTGACTTCCTTTTCCCCATTGTCCAACTTGGTTAATTCTGTTCATTTTAATAAGTCACATGTTTGTTGATAAACCAGGACAGGAGAGGCAAGATAGCTATATACAGATAAGTAAAAATCATAGCTAACAATAGAGTACATGCAAAAGGAGCTCTCATTTAACCAAATCAAAAAGCAATCATATTATCGCTAATTTGAAGAGACAGAGTTTCCTTCCCGATAAGGGTTATATTTACAACAGAATTATTCAACAACAACAAATCATGACTTATCAATAGAAAGGGAAAAATTCAGTTGCCCTTCTTAACAAAATAGCAAATCAAATTCCAAAGGGCAAAAATCAAAAATACTCAGAAATGATAACAGTTCCATACAAGGGTACTCACGAAACTAATCAATCACTAGTAGGCTTCTCCTAAACAAGCATCTCAGAAAAGAAAGAATCAACACATATGAGTCATTGCATCTCATCTTTCCTTCTTTGAGCCGAGCTATTTCCACCTCAAACTCTAAACACATGAAACCATATACTAAATCCGTAGAAACACGGATAACTTTAAAGTGCATTTAACAGCACATGAGAATTGAGCCATGAAACAAGAACACAAAAACCAGGAAAGTGCAATTTCAAACCCTAAAATTTAGGCCAAAAACCAAGATATGTAGGAAAGTATTCACAGATCTGAAATAAAGATACAACCCAACGAGAGTCAACAAAGAAACTATAAGCAGTGTACTCAAAATTTAAAAAATTCGAAAAACCCACAACCAAATAAACTTTACTCCAATATGTAACCCTAGCTAACTCTACTTTCCTAAGAGTACCTGAATAATTTATAAGATTAAACTCGAAATTATCAACCTAACTTACAATTGATAACATGAAATTATACACGAATATATCAAATTCTTTCCCTTTGACTATGCAAAACAAAATTAACATTCAACCGAAAAGGAATAAGTATTCTATGAAACGATTCTAGAAGAAGAAATCAGACTTTATAACAGTGACAATAAAAAATAATTTTAACGAATTGAACAAGAAAAATAAGAACTAACCTGAACGTAAGATTAACGAAAGACGTCGGCAATTTTCGACGGAAAACCCCTTTTGCTTGTGTAGTTTGGGAGAAAGAGGGTGCGAGGCTCGGATTAAATAGAGGAGATGAAATGGTTCTCGGGTTATGGGCTTAATATTCATTTGCCAATGTAGATAATCCAAGTTATCTAACGGCGGAATATAAATTAGATAGGGGTGAGTAAAACGCCCATATCCGCAGATTTCACCCGGTCTAACCCGGATTTTAGCAGGTAGACACGGTTCGCAATTTAAGGGATTGGATGTGGCCTGTGGGGGTAGGTTTAAAACACGTCATCTTCGCGGATTGGACGCGAGTGGAACATCATTCACCGATCGGATACTCGGCCCGCATGATAATTTAGGTTACAAGTCATATTTTCTTCGTCCATTCATAGCTAAACCTTGGTTATTCTATAATTGATCCCCATTTGATTATTGGCAGAATTGGTGACCTTCTCTTTATTTCTTCTTAGTCGTCCTCAAATAAAATGTATATATATACATTATCTCAGGATACATGCAGCCATTCATTTTCGTGGAATTGGCTTTTTCATTTTCATAATTTTGTTGTTCTTTACCTTCAGTTTCTTTATCAAGACAAAAGAGTTTTAATATCTCTATAAGTCTTCAATTGTTATTCCTACAATTAATTTCTGTATAAAATAAGGTACCTCATTAATCCACTCCCCTAAACGGAAACTGGTATGTGCACGTATATCCGCTGCTTACAAGTTCGTCAATCATCATTATATGAAATGTAAAAGAAATTTTATCATCAGTCCGTGAATTGTCATTGAAAAATTTAGCATTTGTCTTTCGCCAAATCCGCAAATCCACCCGCGTTCACTCGATTCATCCGCTCACCCGACGGCTAATAGATTTGACACGAGTGTATTTTTAAAACCAGTCATTTGGATGGATTAGACGCGGATGGTACCAAATCTACATCAGGCACCCATCCGTTGCTCACCCCTAAAATAAGATGGGACTTGATTTTAACGCGGAAGGCCCCTTTGACATCTCTGTATGTGCAACATGGTTCGATGCATCACCGGTATGGTATCAGTCCTGATTTATGCAGACATCGCACGATGACATCAATGATACTGATTAATACTAACCAAAACTTACCCATTATTTATACCTAAATTTGGTTTTAGGGTAAACAATGTACTGCTGAAGTACTTTGTTCAAGTTCGAAAATCAAAATCGTACAAGACGAGTCTAAACCAAGAAAATGTTTGTTCACGTCCTGCTTTAGTCACAAAAAGAAAGTTGAAGAAATCAGTGGTGAAGGATTTCTGAGTGGTGCGTTGTCGTAAATTATGAAAAGCTTGAGCTCTAAATGATAATCTTGTTCTGATTGTTCTAGAATAGACAAATATGTCTATTTTATAGTTATAAATGACACACAATGTTTCCTCTTAAGTAATCAGGTAGTGAAGTGTTAGAGCACTGCTCGGTCGAACTCGCATGCGTTTCTATCTCAAGCATGTTTGTAAATGTTAGTGATCAAAACTATAAGTCTTGATTTCTAGTCTACTTATAGATGTATCGGACTAGGACGTAGATTGTGTAGTTGAGCCTTAGACTTCACGACATTCATCATTTGAAGACGAAGAACTACTAAGGAGAGCTTGTGGAACTTCATCAACAAAAGGTATGTGGAGACTGAAACTCATCTATCACTTGGAAAGTCTATTTCTACTCTATCTCCTAAATTGAGACATAAGTCGTGTTACGATATAGTTTTCTTTTATACACATTTGAGATTTCGAGCTGAGTTTAACTCGCTTACATATTTCTCAGAATATGTGTTGGCAAGCTTTCGCTTCGACCAAGTTCATCTTATATTCTTGACGCAAGTCAAAAGATGATCATGTGAAAATTTCCGAGCAACATCTTACATGGTTTGTGTGATATAATCATTTGATGTAAACTTGGAATGTTTCGTTATGATTATTTCAATAACTTGAAAATTGCTTTGATGCTAATAGTGTGTGAAAACGGCTATTGTCATCCTCTAAGAAAGTTTCAATGATTGAAATAAGAGTTTAGAACACTTAACCATTATTGGATATGTCATGTTGTGTACTCTTGCACATATATAATCCATGTCCGGGAACCATAGTATGCGTACACGTACGCGTACCTGTTGGCTTGAGAAATCCGGGAGCCTAAGTATGCGCACCCGTTCGCGTACTGGCGTAAGGTTCATGTCCGAATATTTTTGCTGGAATTCGAAGTTCGCGTACCCGTTTGCGTACTGGCGAAACCCAATTTTGGTCCGGGTGTTTAAAGTATGTGTACACGTTTGCATACTTGAAGGTTAAAGTTCTAAAATCGGTTGTGTACATGAACATAAACATTTATACAATAAGGAATGCAATCTTTGCAAACCATGGCTATAATGTTCATGAATTGATTCGAGTGAATCAAACCGATTTTGCTTCAATTGTGTTCTTGTATAATTCTATGAGAATATAACAATTGAACAACTCTTTAACTAGTTTCATTTGAGTCATTTGAACTAGTTATGGTTAAGATGAACAAGGTTGATATGAGAGTATTCATATGGATAACTTCTTTTAACTATTATTGAACCAACATGGTGTACACGTTTAGGTACAGTTACATAAACCTAAATGAGGGTACATTTCATTTGTATGTAACAAGCTAAGTTCGATCTAACGGTTGAAAGATATTAGCTTGGTTGAATCAGGTTTTTCATCTAACGGTGAATATTGAATGCTTTGTTACCAAGGTAACTTAGATTGCAAACCTTGATTTGAGAACTATATAAAGGAGAACTCTAGCAACTGGGAAACCTAATCCCCACACTTTTGTGTGTTACTAGTTGCATAACTAGAGTCGATTCTCCTTTAACCTTAGGTTTCTCTCGAGACCCTGTAGGTTAACGACTCGAAGACTTCATTGGGATTGTGAAGCCAGACCCAACTATTTTCTCTGTAGTTGCGTGATATGATCTTGTTGTTTCTATCGTGTTGAGTGCTTTGAAATAATTGTCTCGAGATTAATATCTCTGATAGGCAAGATAAAAGTAATCACAAACATCTTCGTCTCATCGTTTGTGATTCCACAATATCTTGTTTCGCTAGTCTATTAAGATTATTGTGAACTGATTGATAATACTAGGTTGTTCTTCGGGAATATAAGACTGGTTTATCAATTGGTTCATGTTCACCTTGATTTATCAAAATACGGAACAAAACTCATAGGTATTTATGTGGGAGACAAATTTATCTATTCTAATAGACTTTTTTGCGTGAGACAGATTTGTTTATCAAGTCTTCGACTTGGGCCGTAGCAACTCTTGGTTGTGGGTAAGATCAGCTAAGGGAATCAAGTGTGTAGTATCCTGCTGGGATCAGAGACGTAAGGAATGCTAAAAAAAACGGGGGTACAACAACCTCACCCAATATTTCGATTAGCAATCTGTATGGACAAACTCCAATATACTTTCAAGAGAATCAACTAGACTCAATCTTAATAAAGTAAATCAAAGAGTTATATCTCTCTTTCTTGATTCAATTCTTTCTCAAGCAAATAGAAATATGCGAGTCTAATTGAATACAATAGAAATCACTTGAACGGTACCAAAGACCAATGTTCAAGGATCAATCAATTTCCGATCAACAACCAAAGGTCGGATTTCCAATTGATTGATTCAAATGCACAACCTGTGATATTTCAATTATATAACAAAATATAATGCGGAATAAAAATAACACAGACACCAGAATTTTGTTAACGAGGAAACCGCAAATGCAGAAAAACCCCCGGGACCTAGTCCAGATTGAACACACACCGTATTAAGTCGCTACGAGACACTAGCCTACTACAAACTAACTTCGGTCCTGGATTGTAGTTGAACCCCCAATCAATCTCATACTGATCCAAGGTACGGTTGCGCTCCTTACGTCTCTCGATCCCAGGATACTACGCACTTGATTCCCTTAGCTGATCTCACCCACAACTAAGAGTTGCTACGACCCAAAGTCGAAGACTTTAATAAACAAATCTGTATTACACAGAAAAGTCTACGATAATAGATAAATTTGTCTCCCACAGAAATACCTACAGGTTTTGTTCCGACTTTTGATAAATCAAGGTGAACAAGAACCAATTGATAACCCAGACTTATATTCCCGAAGAACAACCTAGTATTATCAATCACCTCACAATAATCTTAATCGACGCGGCGAAAGAAGATATTGTGGAATCACAAATGATGAGACGAAGATGTTTGTGACTAATTTTATATCTTGCCTATCAGAGATATTAATCTCAAGCCAATCGTTATGATTGTACCCAACACGATAGAATCAGCAAGATCATATTACGCAACTACGAGAAAGTAGTATCGGTCTGGCTTCACAATCCCAATGAAGTCTTTAAGTCGTTAACCTGGTTTTCAAGAGGAAACCTAAGGTTAAAGGAGAATCGACTCTAGCTAATACAACTAGTATCACACAGGAGGTGTGGGGATTAGGTCTCTCAGTTGCTAGAGTTCTCCCTTATATAGTCTTTCAAATCAGGGTTTGCAATCAATGTTAGCTTAGTAACAAAGCATTCAATATTCACCGTTAGATGAAAACCTGATTAGATTCAAGCTAATATATTTCAACCGTTGGATAGAAAACTTAGCTTGTTACACACAAATGAAATGCACGATTTTAGGTTTGTGTAACCGTACCCAAACATGTACATTTGTTGGTTAAACAATAGTTAACCAAATGGTTAGCCATATGAGCACTTTCATATCAACCATATTATTCTTCACCATAACTAGTTCAAATGAATCAAATGAACTAGTTAGAGAGTTGTTCAATTGCCAGGAAATCTTATGTAACTACACAAGACACAATCGAAGCAACAACGATTTGATTCGCTTGAATCAGTTCATGAACTTTATATCCACGGTTTGCATTTTGCATTAATTCCTTAGTTAATATAAATATAAGTTCACAAACAATCGTCTATAGATATAACCAACTTAAGTTCGCAGACTTAAGTTCCCGGAAGGAGTTCTCAAACTCCAGCAGAATTTCCCGGGTCGAGAACTTCCGCCAGTTTCACGGACTGAGTTCACATCTCTTGTTCCGGTTCTCTTGATCAACAAAGTTCGCAAACTTCGGTTCAAGGAAAAAAGGACTTATACATATATGTGTTACCACACAATGCTTATATCCAACATTGGTTATATAATCTAAACTCTCAATTTCAATCATTGAAACATTCTTAGAGGACATTATTATATAGTTGTTATTCACAAACTATTTTTCGTCAAAGTAAGCAATTTTCAAATTGATTGAACATATCATGACTTTCGTCACTAGGTAAAGATGAACTTGGCCAAATCAAAAGCTTACCAACACATATTTCGAGAAATAGATAGGCGAGATAAACTCGGCTCGAAATAACAAATGTGTATAATCAAAGTCTATATAGCAAAACGACTTTTGTCTCAAAATAGGAGATAGAGTAGATAGACTTTTGAGTGATAGATAAGTTCAAGTATCCACATACCTTTTAGTCGATGAAGTTCCACCAATTCCTTGAGTAGTTCTTCGTCTTGTATGATGATTGCCATGTAGTTCTTGAGCTCAACTACACTTTCTATCTTAGTCCGAGAATTAGCTATAGTAGACTAGAAATCAAGACTTATGGTTTTGATCACTAACATTGACAAACATGCTTGAGATAGCAACGCATGCGAGTTCGACCGAGCAATGCTCTAACAATCTCCCCCTTTTTCAATTTTAGTGACAAAACTATCAATACATATGGAATACAAAAATAAATGAATTAACTTTTTTAGCTCGTATTCCACATGCCTAATCTTCAACATTACTCGAAATCTTTGTCACTTCCAAGTACTCAAATGATCCCAAAGGTTGTAAGTTCAGCATCATCGTTGTTGAAAATCCGTAGCTATAACAACGAGAAAACAAGAGTTCTCAATCATTGTTATACAGAGTCATAGTATCATTACATAGTATCAAAGTTCAATTGTATCAAAACTTCGACAAATTTACTATGGTGATATGTATCACTCCCCCTTAGTCAATACTCCATCTCACATGGAAACCACTCCCCCTTACATAATGATCCGAAAACCATATGTATTTGTAGTGTGAACTACATATTAATTCTCCCCCTTTTTGTCAATAAAATTGGCAAAGGTACGAAAACGGGATCCTGATGAAATTTCCAAAAGAGACATTTCATGACCAAAAGAAAGCATATATCATCTTATTTAGATGCAATCATATAGCCGAAGCTAAATGCATTCATCAAGGAATTTATAAAGATACAAGATAACCCCTATAATATTCCACATCCGCACTCCCCACAAAGATTTGGCAATTAAGCACAAGTTCAATTAAGAACTCTCCCCCATAATATGTCATTCCCGAAAGAACAACAATAGCGACCTTAATTTCAAAAGAAAAGAAGGATTTGTTTGGACATAACAAATCACATACAAGTATGAATTTAGATCCAAAATACTCAATTAAATTAACCATAAGGGAACCCATGATTAATTTAATCGGAAATGCTCAACATATGTGAACTTATGGAGACTCAATCAGATTAATCACAAGAGAACCAATAATTAATCTAATCGGAATACACAATCAAATTAACCACAAAAAACAATTAATTTAATTGGTTATGCTCGACATAAGAGAACTTACGGAGCAACAACTAAATAACCAAACGAGGATGATTAATTTAGTTGATCACGTTCGACATAAAGTACCTCACGGAGCAACAACTAAGCTAATCATAAGCGAATGAATAACTCAGTCGATTGTGCTCAACATAAGACACCTTATGGAACAACACAGTATATGCAAAAAAATTGTAGACCAGAGGTCGACCAATACTGTGGAATAAGCAAGGATTCATTCTATTTTCTATCACCATTTGCACAATGACATACAATAGACATAATCCTTGTAAACAAACATCGGCCATTATGTGATATTTTTACTCATGGTACAAACATCGCCCCCTCTTAACCTCCAACTTGTTGGGGGTTAAGAAAATTTCGTTTTCCTTGTTCAATGAAAAAATTCGCCCTCAAGTGTGGATTATTGCCGCTGAAGTGATTGGAAACCTTCCCTCGTTGTTTGCGGAAATCATAATCAAGATGCCCCCAAGTGAGGCTATTGTGACTGGAAGATCGGCGGGCAACAGTTGAGCATGAACCATTGTTGTATGTAAAAACTGGAACGAAGGGTGAACTGGTCTATAACGGAAACGCGATACTGGAGCGGAGTAGTGTTGAAATTGAACTGTAGCTGTTGATGTAAGACTGAACTGAGGCAGTTGCGTAGAACTTGTCTGGTAAAAGTTGTTGGAAAATATGATGTATATTTGAAGTCACTCAGCTGGAATCTGTGTCGGCTGTTGTTGTAAGCGAAACTTGACTTTGCAGACTGTCAGTAATTTCCGACCAAACTGGATAGTAGTAGTTGTTTGTACTAAATTGTTGTCAACTACAGGCTGAGATGCATCAATTATGAACGAAAAGTCGACAATCATTGGTGGGACCCCTCAATAATTGGGATGGTAACAGACTTTAGGTTTCGCTGGACCTCCAGCGGTCTTGGATGTGCTACTGGATCTAACATCGATCTTTATATGTCGTCAGGATAACATCAGTGACTTAAACTGAAATGCACAATTGCAGCGGGACTAGAATACAATGAGCGCAGTAAACTGGACTGCGACCGCCATATAAAACTGCTTTGCAGTAGTAATGAGCAAAACTGGATTGTAACAGCTTCGAGCAAAGATGGACTGCAGTAGCTGCGTTCAGCTGGAATGCAGGAGATACGAATAAAACTGAACTGGAACAGCTGCGATTAGCTGGACTACATGAGATGGGAGTGAAACTGCACTGCAACAGCTGCGATCATCTAGACTGTAGGAGTTGCGAACTAAGTCAATCAGAAGAGACTTCGATCCGCCGGGATCAAGCAGCGAACGAAAAAATGGAGTGGGGGAGCTTCGATCAGCTGGACTGCAGCATTAATGAGCAAATCTGCACTGCAGCAGCTGCGATTAGAATGATTGCAGGAGATACGATCTAAGATGCACTGCAGCTGCTGCGATCAGTTGGACTGCAGGAGATACGATTAGTTAGATTCCAGCGATTCTGAGTAAAAATGGTATCAGATCGATTGCGTTCTACGAGTGCAGCGATTCGAGCAAAATCGATCGCATCGATTGCGTCCAACCGAAAGTCAGCGATTGCGAGCAAAACTGACGCATCGATTACGTCAAACCGAAAACAATATTGCGAGCAAAAATGGGCATCGATTGCGTCCAACCGAGTCAAAGATTGCTTAGGAACTGGACTACATCAGTTCGATCAACTGGACTGTAGCAGTTATTAATCTTTCTGTTTGCGATAATTACATCAAAACATTAGGGTGTATGCTCGCCCCCTCTTAATCCTGTAACTCGTTGGAGGATTAAGAAGTTTGGGTTACCTTTTGTTTCGATTTCCAGAAGCTGAATTTCGCATCGCATTTAGGTGCTACGTGACTCGCCCCTAAGCGTATGGAGTGTTACGCAGCTCGCCCAAAAAGAGCTTCTTTAGACCATGAGGTGTTACATATCTCGCCCCAAGTGATGGTTATCCATGTTGAAGTGATATGCAACTCGCCCCCAGAAGATAGTAATTATCATGCTGCTCAATGCTCGCACAAGGGTGCACTTCCTTGTTGCATCTTGCTCGCGCATGGAATGAGGTTGAAAGTTTTTTCTGCTATCTGGAATTCGCACGGGGGGCCAATCCCACTATTCCAGATTCGCGCAGAATTTAAATGTGTGCACCTCCTCATGCCTTGGCATGTGAAAACGCTCGGCACATTGTAGGTGTCTTAGTGAACAAAAGTATGCATGATTATATGAAATGATGCAAAATTATTTAATTGTATTCGTACCTTATAAGATGTGGTATTGCGACTCTGTGTATATGTTGTAGTTAGGATGTCCACTGGCTATGTTGTTGTTTCTCAGTGGTGATGATTGTCGAACAGTGTGTTACCCAAAACGTTCCAGGCAACAACTCTTCCGAACTGTAAAAATCAATTGAGTTGCTCGAGATCGATCTTGCTGCTGACGAACTTTCGAGGGAAAAATCGCGTCGATATTGTTCTTGTGAATGGGGGGGGTAACTTTACAACGACGTCATGCTGAAGAATACGGTTCGAGCATCTCGACTCTGTAACATCGGCCTTTTCTGGTGCAATTGGCTTTACGTCTCGACTTGGCTCGACTTAGCCACTAGATTTTCTGCCAGACTGGATTGAACCATTTGAATCAAAACTGGACTGCTGCAGTTATATTGGAACTGGATTGCAGCTGTTACTGCAGAACTGGACTACAACAATTGTGACGAAAATTGAACTGCAAAGATTACGATCAATCGATCGCATCATTGCTTTGAGATAATCGGACTACGATCGTTCGAACAATCGATCAGAAAGCTTTTAACTAGCACCGAACATGTGCGTGTTGAGGTTTATGAATCGAACCAGCACTCACGAACTTTGCATACGGACATGTTGTGGGTAGAAACTTGACTGCAATAGCGTTCGCAAACATTGAATATGATATGTAGTTTTCACTTGATAGTGGTCGGTGTGCCGCTCGGGACCTCAAAAATAATTTTTTTCAAACTCATGATGGTTCACCTCCATGTTGTAGGAAATTGAAAAACGATTTCAACGGGACAAAAATCACTCCATTCGGACTTAAAACGAAAAAGTTATTGAGGAAACAAGATTTTCACGAAGCACGCGTGCTATGGCAGACGTGGCAGTGACTGGACCAAATTGCTCACATGGTGGTCGCTGATTGGATCAATTTACTGACGTGGAGGTCGCTGACATGGCGGACACTGACTGGACATGGTGATGACGTGGCGGGTGCTGACTTGACATATTGTTGACGTGGCAGTCGCTGACTGGATCCTTTTGCTGCCGTGGCGGCACTGACTGACATATTGATGACATGGCGGGCGCTGACTGGACAAGTTGCTGATGTGGCAGATTCTGGACGCTGATGTGTAAGTAATCGTTGTTGATGTGGCACCACGTATTGGTTCGGTTTACCCTATTGCTGAACCGTTTCGGTTCTCCGGAAGAGTGTGAACAAGACCCTGACGTGGGTGACAGAAACTTGAAGTGGGTGGTGTTAACTTTTGACGTGGGTGAAAGACCGTTGACTGGGTGAAGATAACAGCTGACGTGGGTGAGCAGCACCTTGGCATGGGTGAATAGAGTACTGACGTGGGTGAAGACCACCTTATATGGGTTAACAGAATTGCTGTCGGACTTGGCCGCCGACTTCTTCCTGTTTTTTTTTTTTTTTTTTTTTTTTTGCTGTTTAAAACTTTTTGCAACGCTTTTCTGGGACTGTGGTCTTTGCTTCTGAACATTTTGTGACAGTTCCTCCGAACGGTTGTCTTTCTATCTACCCTTTTGCAACAGCTTTATCCTTGAATTTTCAGCAACAATTTTCTGTGGACTGTTGCCGTTTCTTTAGAACTTCCCTGCAACAGTTTTCTGTAACGGTTATTCGGGGTGCTTTTGTTGACCTTTTCAGGAGCCTTTCGTGATGCTTTTCTGAAGGTTTTCTCTTGGGTTTGCAAGCGCCTAGAGATGTAGGCAACTAGACAAACCTGCAAACATAACAGTAGTGATTTTGACATACTACAAACTCGAATATGTGGATGCTGCGTTATCTGGGAAGCATACTCTTCGAACTTTGGACTTGAACATGTTGCGGATCGAACATCCAGCTAATAGTTTTAACGATCTTTGTGGCGATACAATTCTGATGGCTTCTGAAGGCGATAGTTTCAGCAAAACTCAAATCGCGAAGTCGGACTACAAACGCTTGCGATCATCTCGGATCTGCTATAATCTGCGATTAATCGAATGCAGGCAATGCGATCACTGGATCAGAACAATTGTGATCAAAGCGGAATTGAAATCGGATCGCAGATTTTGAAGTTTTTTTGATGCGTGTCGTAAATCAAAGACTCTTAGCTCAAGGTCCACTTGTCCAAACTTACTTCTTATGTAAAGAGTCAAAGAACAAGATTTTAACAAATCAATTTAGAAAACAATCTATCAATCAATCATGTTTTCATCAACCAATTCTCCATCCAATTCCTAGCCCAAGTCTTCACACCCATGAGAAGTCCATAAATTCGGACATTCTCCAACTTCTCAAGAACTAGACTCCTATGCCTCAATTCTAAGGCAAGCAGCATCAATTTCGCGCCACTAACACCAATTCCGCACGGGATCCTCAATGATCAATTCGCACCACATTGCAATTTCGTGCCATCTTTGTGCCACACTCCACTGTGAGACCACCTTTCGAAGCTCCATTGCGCTCTTCCAATTGATGGCTGTCTTCATCATTCATATATACCCCATACTTCTCGGCAAACGTCATTTCTTCCCATTCTGCATCTTTCACCACCAACTTTCATGAACAACTCTATCACTCTGTAGCTCACTTTCTTCATTGCACATTGCAATTCAAGTCGGCTTTCTTGTTCACTGTGGCTTATCTCGGATCACGCCGGAATAGATACATTCACGGCAAGCTCGGCAATTCAATCCATAAGCTCGGCCAGGGATGTGTACCGGCTTCAATCCATGCTCAAAGTATCAATTGCTACACTCATTGGCTGTAATGCACAACTCATTAATTCATTCAATCACCTTTGTGACTTCCTTGCATTATCAAATCCTACATTTACAACTGACAAACACCATTA
This sequence comes from Papaver armeniacum, assembly GCA_023531295.1. Classification (NCBI taxonomy): domain Eukaryota; kingdom Viridiplantae; phylum Streptophyta; class Magnoliopsida; order Ranunculales; family Papaveraceae; genus Papaver; species Papaver armeniacum. Next base: position 53,983 of record JAJJWW010001295.1, on the reverse strand, counting down.
GGATAGCTTCTTTGCAAACCTAAACCACCAGAATCCCATTTGGTCTGAGCATTAATCAAACACATCCTTGCTTCCATCTAGCTTTAAATCTTCCCTGCAATATTGCTCTCCCATTCATTCAAGACAACCACCAAACTAAAACCACCATAATTCAACGAGACTCCTTGCATCAACCAACATAGACCCTATCTTGAGGTGGATTCGCAACATATGGTACTTAATTGCTCCTTTCTCCATGAGTACTCATTGCATCTTTAGCTTTCGGCTTTGGCTACTTCCCCCTCGATCTTCCTAATCCTCCACTCATTGGCCGGGGAAGAAGCGGCGGGCATGACTCACAATCATTCTTGAGCAACACGGTACCCTCTTCTTCAATTTCTTCCAACAGTCATCCTCGGCGATCTTTTCTCTAGCAACCTAATCTTCACATCACCTTCTCAAAACCCGCCATATTTCTCTTATTTCCACTTCTCTTCTGACTTGCTGGATCTTTTTCTTGATCTTTTTCTAACTCTCGGTGAAGAGAAATGATTGAATGATTTCTCGGAGTACTTCGGGGTCTGGGTGGAACACCCACTAAGTACACCCCAAGTGCTATTCTCACTCACTTCTTTTGGATAAGGGACACCTCTTTGACCTCCCTTAACACCCTCCTTCGTTGAAATGACAATTTTACCCTTTTGCTCAAATTGAGTGATTTCTTCTTCTTTTCCTCCGTGCGACTTATTCACGATCAATTAATAATGATGTTATCGCTCCCCCCCACACTTATTCTCGACGATCATTGTCGGAACATTCATACACTTCCGCGGACTCCCATCTTTCCTTAAGAAATTTTTGCCACCTCCCATCCTTGTGATTGTCCACTACATACCCGTCATAAGGTTGTTGATATGTATGAGAATATCCATAATGTTCCGTATTTGTGTTGACTTGTTGACGTCCAAACTTACTTCTTACGAACAAGATTTTGAAGTTTTCTATACTACTTTTCTCGTAATCCCCTTAGTCGGCGCCAATGTTTGTACCCAGAAATATTTCCAGGCACAGAACACGATGATTTTGGTGATGATGAGGAAAACAGGGTTAAAAACATGAAACAAGTATAAAGATGAGACACACGAATTTTACGTGGTTAGAGGTGTCAAAAAGGCCAGGCTAACCTGGGCCCGATCCCGCCTGGCCTGTATAACCAGGCTAAAGCGCTTTTCTTGAGCTCGGCCCAGCCGGGTCGACTATAGACAGCCAGTGGATGTGATTTTCGGCCTATTGGCCTATTAAAGCATGGCTTGCTTTAGTCTGGGCCTGTATAAGCATGTCCAGGCCGGCCTGCTATGGCCTGTATAACATGAATTGTTAATTATAATTATCCAAAAATCATTCAAAAGCGATGGATTCGATCCCATGATGTAATAACAGAACATTAAAGACCCCCCCACCGTTGATCTAGTTCACTTTGTATGCATGTCGATCACATTCAAATATATTGATGTGAATATTGATTCTAAAAGGGTTAACTATAGGCACCCACTCAAGTTACTAAGGGCCACCAGCTCTCATTGACTACTTGTATAGACAGAACTAGGTCATTACGTCTCAGCTCATTCACGTGCAACTTACGCTTCACCAAGGGTCCACACCGGCAAGCCATGAGTCCAGGCTCGTGCTCGAAGGGTTTCAACCAGTTAAACTAATATTGGAAGGTTTATTCAAGCCGTGACATGAACAAGAAAGAAGTTTGGTTCACTGCCATTAAGGGAGGAGGTTTCTGTCACTAAGTTTTATGGTTGAGTGGTTTGATTTTGCAGAAATTGGAGCATGTGTATGTTTGAGAACACTGGGTTTGTGTTAGAATGTTGCAGGGAAAGAGATAGAATGATCTCGAAATCAACAACAAGTTCATCTCCGCATCACCAGCAAGCTGTACGAGAAGTATTTGTAAAAACGCCTGAACAGCCTAGTCTGCTGTGACCAAGAATTAAAGGGTTTGGGAAGATTTGTTTGGCAGCAGTTTCAGTACTCGTATCATAAGTTTACACAGGTATTTGAGAAATCAGGGCTTGAGGGTCGTTTGCCAGGTGATAAGAGCATCACGGAGCAGTAAAGAGTGTCGGATATGTTCGAGTTTGGGATGGAGTTATGGAGCTGCAGATGATAAAGAGATGAATACAGAGAGAGTGGATTTATGCTGGTTGGTTTTCAGTAATGGGTTTAACGTTGAATACATGGGAGATAGTGGTTCACAATGATGGTCGAGATTGGCCGAAATCAGTGGAAGGAAATAGGAGTCTCGTGATGATTGCTGAGTTCGAATAGAAGCAAATAGAGCTGCAGTTTGGTCTTAGTATAACAGGTTTGCAGGGACAGTGTACCATGAGTGGAGCCGGAGTTTGGTTTGATTGGCCGCCAGCGATTGATGAAGCTCGAGGAATGGTGCTGACGGATGATATGATGGTGGTTATCAGCAATGAAGATGGGGAGAAGACATGGGAATCGATGGAGCTGTCTGTGGTCATTGATGTGATACGCTGATGGTTTATGAAGATGTTTTCTGCCATTGGCAGTGGCGATATATGATGGGTTGAATGGCGATTGGAATAGGTTATATAAACTAAACAGAGAATGGAGTTGTATGGGGTTGGAATATTGCTGCCAATGCCGAGAGAGGAGTTACTGGGTTATATTACAGGCTCGAGTAGACAAGACTCAGTGGTGACGAGAATGATGAGAAGTTAGTTCGGGAAGGTGGAGTTGCTGTGCTTATATGGAAGAAATTTGTGACGATGGAGTTTGGGCAGAGTTTATAGTGCTGCTGGTGATTGTTGTTCTCATAATGGTTTGACAACGGCGAGAGTGGAGTTCTATGATCGGTCATTGATGGCAGGGAGGAATTGCTGTGGAACAGATATGTATTGATGCTCGGTAATTGTGGTGACTGCTGCTGCTACCATGATGGCGAAGACGAGAAAGGGATCAGGCAGAGGTCGAGAGGTGGAACGATTAGGTCAGTACCATGTATTGAAAATGGGTTGTATTTGACATGAGCCCATATTCAAGCCAAGATCGACAACTGAAGGAGTTTGAATGGGATGGACTTCAACATGAGCCCAATTGTTGGTTAGCATTCTCACGACTTCAGGCTTGGCCGTGACTTTGGTGACTTACTTCGTCCGGGGTTTGATGCACGAGAGACAATTAATGAGGTGCAGTTTCCTATCTTAGCTAGGTTTCCGAGTTTTCTTCAAGAAGAGGTTACAAAACCTTATATATAGGGAAGCTTAGATACAATTTAAGATATTTTCTTTTCACCGTTTTTCTCCCCCTAAGGGGGGAGAACTATCTCTTTTCTATATTCTTTAATTGTTAAGGATGAATTCAAAGTTCTAATTGTGAAGCTCAATTATTTACAAGTTTGTTTCAAGTTTTAAAGTTAATCATTGTGGCTTGTTTTTACTATATCGAAGGTTTATGATTGATTCTTAGATTGGTTTGGGTGGCCAACTAGATTAGTCTATTAATCATTCTAATGCTAGTAGAGAGTTGAGTCGATCCGTAATTGTCGCTTACCTCCTACATAAGTAGAAATCGCAAGACCTTGCGGAGGGATTCTGTGGAGCAATTGCGAGTAAAGACAACACCAGTAAGTGGACCGAGCATACCGAGTTTAACTGCTGGGATCAAACCTAAATTCACAAATCTTAATGCGTTCTGGGAATTACATCTTGTAAGCGAACCTCAAGGTGGTTCTTTCGAATAGAATCCGGTAGTCGAGCGCTTCCGTATCCGGTAATACAAGGAGTTTTGGGGATAGCTAAGCGTACCTGCTTTCCTACGGTTGGTGACAATTGATTCTAACAAGAGATAAACGGGTACAATGTTGCGTTAACGGTTAGTAATGACGAAGGATATCTTCAACATTTTTATCTTATTATTTTTTATCCTTCTTTTATATTCTAGCTGATTTAGATAACATATCAATTGCATTACTCCTCGTGGGAACGATCCTTACTACCACTATATTATTATTTAATTAGTGGGAAATATCTTATTATTTTGTTGAGTAAACGACGCTCATCAAATTGGCGACGTTGCCGGGGAGTAATTGCTAATTGATTGTTATTTGTTTTAGCTTAAAGGTTTTGTGGGTATATCTCTCGTAATCCCTCACGAGATTATAACTCGTCCACTAGGGACACCTAGGGGTTTAAAGGCTTGTTACATTACGCTAAAAGTAACCGTATCCTTGACGACATGGAGTTGTATTTTATTTTTGTTTTGTTTTGTTAGATCGAGGACTAGCAAAGTCTAAGTGTGGGGAAATTTGATAGGTGTTTAAAAACACCTCTCTAAGTATCGATTGGTTATGCTTTCTTAGCTAGTTTTCTTGCGAAATTGTATTATTAGCTTTCTTTTATATTTTATGGGAATTTTGGAGCTTATTCCCCAAAAGAACAAGAAATCGTCCAATTGGCCACAAAAGAGGTAGAATTATCATTGCATGAGAAATTACTATTGGCAGTTGTGTGGGTGTCAAGAAGAAACCAGCTGAAACCCATTATGAATTACTGGAGGCGGTCAAGGAAGGCAGCCATTTGATTCTAAAAGGGTTAACTATAGGCACCCGCTCAAGTTACTAAGGGCCACCAGCTCTCATTGACTAATTGTATAGAAAAAACAAGGTCATTACGTCTCAGCTCATTCACTTTCAACTTACGCTTCACCAAGGGTCCACACCGGCAAGCCATGAGTCTAGGCTCGTGCTCGAAGGGTTTAAACCAGTTAAACTAATATTGGAAGGTTTATTCAAGCCGTGACATGAACGAGAAAGAAGTTTGGTTCACCGCCATTAAGGGAGGAGGTTTCTGTCACTAAGTTTTATGGTTGAGTGGTTTGATTTTGCATAAATTGGAGCCTGTGTATGTTTGAGAACATTGGGTTTGTGCTAGAATGTTGCTGGGAGGGAGATAGAATGATCTCAAAATCAACAGCAAGTTCATCTCTGCATCACCAGCAAGCTGCACGAGAAGTATTTGTAAAAAGGCCCAAACAACCTAGTCTGCTGTGACCAAGAATTAAAGGGTTTGGGAAGATTTATTTGGCAGCAGTTTGGTATCATGAGCTATTGGTTTGCTGCGTTTTCGTGCTTGATATAACATGCTTTGTATGCTTGAAAGTTGCTGATAACATGATAGTATCCTGATTAGGGTTCTTGTTGTTTTTTGGGTTAAAAACCGTTAATGGATGTATAAATATTTCGGATCTTGATAAGGGTATTTTATTGTGAAATATTTAATTGGGTATGTTCATTATTGATTCAAATGATCTCCTGGAAAGTTTTGTATCGTTTGAACGTGTGGTTTGAAAGATATTGCAAAAACCCTAGTTTTATATCATGTTTGTGAGCAGTGGTTTGATGATTGTTTTGATGTATATATGTCGATCCATGTTAATTAAAATTAATGTAGATAGATAGTGCTCTCTGAGAGCTTTCTTTTGACATATTATTTGCTTGAATTGGAGCTCGTATGAGTGAGATATGGTCTCCCAAAGTTGGTCATGCGCGTCTGTACGCTGCTGGAATTTTAGAGAAGACGATGAAAAGTAACCGAGTCAACACTGTTCACAATCGGCGAGTTACACTGTTTAAAAATCGGCGAGTTAACTCGGTCCAGATCGGCGGTTCACCGCGCGGTTCGGACCGTGGGTCACCATGGTCCACCGGCCATCGGGGTCAGCTCGCGGTCCTAGCTCGGTGGGGTCGATCGCGGTCCAGCCAGACCGGCGGGTCACTCGCGGTTCAGGTCGATGGTTCGGTTCACGGTTCGGTTCGCTGTTCAGACCGGGTTATTTGTTTTTCATTTTTCTCTATGTTGTGGTTGTCGGATCAACTCCAATTTTGGTACCCTAAGGTTTTTCGACGCTCCGAATTCAATAAAACTATTTTCAGAACCTAATAAGATTCACATGATAGAGTTTCTTTGAAATTATATGGTTAATCGTTTTATCCATGATAACATGTGAATGGTTCTATGTTGTGATTGTCTAATTTCTTTGATACAACATGTATGGTGCTGGATTGAATTCATATCTTGCTGATTTGTATGTCTAGATAACATGTTGATTTTGATTAGATAATCATCTTGGTTTGATAACATGTTTGGTTGAATTATAATCTTGATTGAATAACATGTTAAAACAATTGAGTGGGAGGTTGTTTGGTTGAGTTTGTTTAATTCCAAAAAACCATTAACTTGCGCATATATTAAATAGATGTAGAAAATATTACTTGTGGCGCGAGAGATGATTAGGAGTTTAACGATTTTTCGATCTTGCGACTTGTAATGTTGTTTTACTATTTATTTAGATTAATGCAAAGAAAGTTATTTTTGAATGTGTATAGTGCCATAAGTTTAATATCCTTTTCTTATTTTTCGCATGCTATGTTAGACTAAATGGCTTCCAAGAACATCATTGCTGATTTGAACAAGGGTGAAAAACTTGATGGCGACAACTATAACATTTGGCGCCGAAAGATCGTTTTTCTCTTGAATGATGATGGGCTGCAGGAAATAACTGAGTATGTGATGCCTCGGCCTGAGGAGGGTACGACGATTCAACACCGTCGCAACCTCGAGGCTTACCAGGAATGGATTAAGAAGGATCGCAGTGCTCGTCATATGATCCTGAGCTCAATGCACAATGATCTCATTGGGGAGTTTGAGAACCACCAGTTTGCTCATGACATGCTAGAGGCAGTCAGGCAGAAATTTGGAGTTACCTCTGTGGATAAGTTGCACGCTTTAACTATGAAGTTTAACACTTGTCAAAAGAAGCCGAATGTTACAATGAAGCAACATTTGAGGACAATGTCGTCAATGATACGCGAACTTGAGGTCGCAGTCATCACTTGACGATGAAAAACAGTACAAGCTGTTATTCGTTCGTTACCTAACTCTTGGGAACAGATGAAGCAAAACATGACACATAATGATAATGTCCGCACTTTTGAGGATATTTCTCGTCGTGCGGAACTAGAAGTCGAGCGCTTGGAAGCAAACTAAGACCGATGTGCCTGCTTTTATTCTTGAATCTGTTTCGCATAAGACCAATGGGTCTAAGCGCAAGAGGGGTAAGGGTTCTTCTGCTAAGAATCCTCGTGATGGATCTGGGTCGTCCACTACCAACGCTCCAAAGCGCAAAAGAGGCAAGCGTGATGGTAAGAAAGACAAAGCAGAGATGAAATGTTTTAACTGTGATAAGAAAGGACACTTTGCTCGTGAATGCACTGAGCCAAAGAAGGTAATTTCTGAACCTCTTCCTCGCTATGAATGTTTTGTTTCTAGTCAAGCATTAGTTGCTCATTCTCCTCATTTGTGGGTTGTAGATTCGGGAGCAACCGACCATGTAGCGAGGGACCGAGAAGGGTTCCTAGATTATCGTCGAGTTCCTGCTGGGAGCATGAGAGTTTATATGGGGAACACAACTAGCATAGAAGTACTTGGCATCGGTACCTATATGCTAAATCTGCGACAAGGGCGCACGATAATCCTCCATGATGTACTTTATGCTCCAGATATTCGACGAAATTTAGTTTCTGTTAATAGTATGTTGCGTCTAGGCTTTAGTTTTCTTTTTGAGGGTAATTATGTTAAGATTTGCTTGGCAACTGAGTTTTATGGTTTTGGTTTTATGTCAGATGGTTTTATGGTTTTGGATATTGACAATTCTAGTTCTTATGATGCTAATAAATCTATTTTATTAGTTGCGTCTTCCTCGGATGTTAATAATGATTCTGTGATTTGGCATGCTAGATTAGGTCATATAGGGCAAGAAAGGATGACTAGGTTAGCTAGAGAAGGTCTTTTAGGCCCCATCGCTAAAGTCTCCTTGCCTACCTGTGAACATTGTCTTGCAGGTAAAGCCATTAGAAAACCATTCGGGACAGCCAAAAGGGCCTCTGAGCCTTTGCAATTAATTCATTATGATACATGTGGCCCAATGAACGTTAAGGCAAGACATGAAGCCTATTATTTCATCACTTTCATAGATGACTTTACGCGATATGGTCATATTTACTTGATATCCCACAAGTCAGAAGCATTAGAATGCTTTAGACGTTATGTATGCGAAGTGGAAAATCAACTAAATAAGAGCATTAAGGCTCTCAGAACTGACCGTGGCCGCGAGTATCTATCTGACATATTCAAGGGGTATTGTGAGGAAAAAGGGATCCCGAGACAATTGACTATTCTTGGTACTCCGCAACAAAATGGTGTAGCAGAGAGAAGGAATCGTACTTTGTTAGACATGGTTAGGTCAATGATGGCGCAAGCTCATCTTCCTATTTCTTTTTGGGGAGATACGTTACTGACTGCTGCCTATGTCCTTAATCGTGTGCCTTCCACCCCATATGAATTACGGACCGGCAGAAAACCCGAATTGGGTAATTTGCGACCATGGGGTTCAGCTGCTTATGTACACAACAGTTCTCATCGGTATGGGAAGCTGGGCCCTCGAGCGAAAAAGTGTATCTTTATCAGATATTCTGATCACTCAAAAGGCTCGTATCATAAGGTTATAGAGGTATTTGAGAAATCAGGGCTTGAGGGTCGTTTGCCAGGTGATAAGAGCATCACGGAGCAGTAAAGAGTGTCGGATATGTTCGAGTTTGGGATGGAGTTATGGAGCTGCAGATGATAACGAGATGAATACAGAGATAGTGGATTTGTGCTGGTTGTTGGCAGTAATGGGTTTAACGTTGAATACATGGGATATAGTGGTTCACAATGATGGTCGAGATTGGCCGAAATCAGTGGAAGGAAATGGGAGTCTCGTGATGATTGCTGAGTTCGAATAGAAGCAAATGGAGCTGCAGTTTGGTCTTAGTATAACAGGTTTGCAGGGACAGTGTACGATGAGTGGAGCTGGAGTTCGGTTTGATTGGCTGCCAGCGATTGATGAAGCTCGAGGAATGGTGCTGACGGATGATATGATGGTGATTATCAGCAATGAAGATGGGGAGAAGACATGGGTATCGATGGAGCTGTCTATGGTCATTGTTGTGATACACTGATGGTTTATGAAGATGTTTTCTGCCATTGGCAGTGGCAATATATGATGGGTTGAACGATGATTGGAAGAGGTTATATAAACTAAACAGAGAATTGATTTGTATGGGGTTGGAATATTTCTGCCAATGCCGAGAGAGGAGTTACTGGGTTATATTACAGGCTCGAGTAGACAAGAGTCAGTGGTGACGAGAATGATGAGAAGTGAGTTCGGGTAGGTGGAGTTGCTGTGCTTATATGGAATAAATCTGTGACGATGGAGTTTGGGCAGAGTTTGTAGTGCTGCTGGTGATTGTTGTTCTCATAATGGTTTGACGATTGCGAGAGTGGAGTTCTATGATCGGTCACTGATGGCAGTGAGGAATTGCTATGGAACATATATGTATTGATGCTCGGTAATTGTGGTGACTGCTGCTGCTACCATGATGGCGAAGACGAGAAAGGGATTAGGTAGAGGTCGAGAGGTGGAACGATCAGGTCAGTACCATGTATTGAAAATGGGATGTATTTGACATGAGCCCATATTCAAGCCAAGACCGACAACTGAAGGAGTTTGAATGGGATGGACTTCAACATGAGCCCAATTGTTGGTTAGCATTCTCACGACTTCAGGCTTGGCCGTGACTTTGGTGACCTACTTCCTCCGGGGTTTGATGCACGGGAGATAATTAAGGAGATGCAGTTTCCTATCTTAGCTAGGTTTCCTTGTTTTCTTCAAGAAGAGGTTACAAATCCTTATATATAGGGAAGCTTAGATACAATTTTAGATATCTTCTTTTCACCGTTTTTCTCCCCCTAAGGGGGGAAAACTATCTTTTTTCTATATTCTTTTATTGTTAAGGATGAATTCAAAGTTCTAATTGTGAAGCTCAATTATTTACAAGTTTGTTTCAAGTTTTAAAGTTAATCATTGTGGATTGTTTATACTATATCGAAGGTTTATGATTGATTCTTAGATTGGTTTGGGTGGCCAACTAGATTAGTCTATTAATCATTCTAATGCTAGTAGAGAGTTGAGTCGATCCGTAATTGTCGCTTACCTCCTACATAAGTAGAAATCGCAAGACCTTGCGGAGGGATTCTGTGGAGTAATTGCGAGTAAAGACAACACCAGTAAGTGGACCGAGCATACCGAGTTTAACTGCTGGGATCAAACCTAAATTCATAAATCTTAATGCGTTCGGGGAATTACATCTTGTAAGCGAACCTCAAGGTGGTTCTTTCGAATAGAATCCGGTAGTCGAGCGCTTCCATATCCGGTGATACAAGGAGTTTTGGGGATAGCTAAGCGTACCTGCTTTCCTACGGTTGGTGACAATTGATTCTAACAAGAGATAAACGGGTACAATGTTGCGTTAACGGTTAGTAACGGCGAAGGATTTCGTCAACATCTTTATCTTATTATTTTTTTTATCCTTCTTTTATATTCTCGCTGATTTAGATAACATATCAATTGCATTACTCCTCGTGGGAACGATCCTTACTACCACTGTATTATTATTTAATTAGTGGGAAATATCTTATTATTTTGTTGAGTAAACGACGCTCATCAATGGATGAGCAACATGGCCGGGGGACATGGCCTGGGGAGACTCCAGGGGGAGATGGCCGGGGGACATGGTCGGGGGACATGGCCGGGGGAGACGCCCGGGGGAGATGGTCAGGGGACATGCCCGGGGGAGATGGACGGGGGACATGCCCGGGGGAGATGGCCGGGGGACATGCCCAGGGGACACGGTCGGGAACTGTTTGGCAGCATCGCTGGCAACATGGACGAAAACTGGCTAGAAGCGCGACTGGAAGTTTGGCTTCGATAGTTGACCGACGTTTGACTTTTACCATTGACCGGATGTTGACTTTATCAACTGACCGGTCGTTGACTTTACGAAACGCTTGGACTAGCTGGTAGCTACGTCGGTTGGCTGGATGGCAGGCTTGGATGAGGGCCAAAAGGTGATTCAAATAGCAATTTGGCCCATTATGTGGCATTTTTACTCATGGTACAAACAATGACCCTGCTGAGACGGTTTGAACGCCATCATTCATGCCATTACCCCAGATCTTCAGCACCATGTGACTGCATGCACTCGATCTAAAAATGCTTGGGATATCTTAGAAACTGTATTTGAAGGGACTACCATTGAAAAGGAAGCCAGGCTTCAAAACCTAAATTCCGATTGGTAAAACCTTTGTATGGCAGATGAAGATTCATTTGATGAGTTTAATCACAAAGTGTCTGAAATTGTTAATGCATCTTTTGCATTGAGTAAGACTATTCCTGAAAAGGACATTGTGATGAAAATTCTCAGATCGCTGCCATCTATATACGATTCTAAGAAGCATGCCATCGTTGAGGGAAATAACCTTGATACTCTTTCCATAAATACACTTGTTGGAAAGATTAAAATACTTGATCATGATCAGAATACAGTCAGAACCTCTGCGTTCAATGCTGTGACCCTTGCAAGTAAAGATTCTAACTTGTCATGGGCTGATGAATGTTGTTCTAATCACCTTGATCCTAAGAGATCACTGATTACACAAAAGATCAAGGATATTTTGAAGAAAAGCAAAAGATCCGAGAGATAGTCGTCTCTCTCTATTGCTTCTGATGATTCAGTTCAAGAGAAAGCATCTCAGTGTCCTAACGCCTTACATACTACCGATGTATGTATCGAACTTTCAGCCTTATCGACATAAGCTTCCATTAACTCAAATTCATGTTCTGAATGCGAGTCTGACACTGAGATCCTAGATTTCCTGAACAATTTTGAAGATATTCACCAGGAAAATATTCAACTGAAAAATATGTTGAAAAAAATTGAATCATCACTTCAGGTGAAAACTCTTGAGATTGACTGTTTTAATGATGAATTCACCAGAACCATATTTCTAAAATAAAAAGAGATTGACTCTCTCAAGTGTGACCTGCAAAGGTTGTCCGGAAGCTCAGACAAAATTTCAGCAATGTTGTTTGGTCAGAAGGCTTTTGGTAACACAAAAGGTTTAGGGTTCAAAAGTAAGACTGTGAGCACAACTAACTCATTTGTTCTAGCCGGAACTGGATCAATTGATCTTGCTTGTTGTGATAATCAAGAGCCATCTCTACAAAGCAAAATCTCTTCTCTGTTTTGCTCTTTTTGTGGAAGTATTAGTCATGTTCAGAGCAAGTGCTGGAAATTCAAGAGAAACAACAAAAGAATTTCCAAACTTCAAAATGACATGCAAAGGATGAAACTGACTCTGGAGAAACAATCAGTAACGGCTGGGCATGGGAAGAAGTCTAAAAGAATCAGAGTCAGACGAGGTAAGTCTATTCATCCAACAAACATTGAGATGTCACCTTTTGACACAAGAAGTGAACAACCTGTTCACTCCATTACTATCTGATTTATAGTAATGAACTGTATTCTTATTTTTGACTTGAGAAATAAGGATTACGTCAAGGTTGTTCAAGTCTTGTAATTTTTAATTTCTATTCTGAGCAAGTAAATATTTTGTTGCTAAGATAGATAATGGATCATGAACCATGGAGACTTTTTCAAGTTTCTTTAGGGCTTTCTATCCTAGAGTCTATTTATGTTTATTTGTGAACAATACTATCCTTTACCTTTTCTCTCTCTAAAAAGATACAGTCTCATGGCTCCTATAACAAGAGGTACCACAAAAAGAGATTTTTTTTGTGATTCTTTTCTTAGCTTTACTGTGTTTTGCAAGTTTTGGAATTTTTCCATATCTAATTGATATTGAAAAGGACTTCCCTGGTCAATCAATAAAGGAGGGTCATTATCGACAATTTTATTCTTCTTAGGGTTGTGAGTTGTGCGTGCACGAACCTGTGTTTAAAGGTTTCGTAACCCTACATTCCTTTTTCCTTCTCTGAAACTCTTTTTATCTTAAGATTGCTTGTTGAGTTTAAATTGTGAATTCCTCTCACAAACCCGTACGCATATGGATACTCCAAGCATCGGGTTTTCTGATGGAAAAGATGTTAATATGATTGTTAAGCCACCAATCATGAAGCAAAAAGAAAGATCTCCGTTACCTCCAACTTTGAAAAGAAAAAGAAGGAATGTGAAGAAGCCAAGAGCTGTTCCTTCTAACTCTCAGAAGTTTTCTGGTGTTCTTGAAGGAAACAAGGAAGGAGATTCAACAGATAAAGGCTTTTGTTATGAGAACTCTTGAAATTCAGAAGGCCTTGGTTCAACATCATCAGCCTAGAAGGTTTGTTGGAATTGACTTCTTTCTTCATGAACCATTTGTTCCCATGGATGTTGACGACAAGGAGTTCGGGGACGATAAAGAATTTTTCAGAGGTCTCAATGTCTAGGAAAACTTCTTATGAGAATTTTATTCTTGTGTTTTTAAGAAGGATAACTAGGGTTTGGAATAGCCATTATCGTGAGTACACATAGTTATGTCCGACGTTTTCATCTTCAATGTTCTTAGATTTATTTATTTAAATTCTAAGTTATTTGGAAGATGATTTTTGCAGTATTAATCTTTATGGTTTTATATATTGCAAATTGTTATGGGATATGTTGTTTACGTCCGTGAACCTTGACTGTCCCATACTTTGTTCAAAAGTTATCTCTATTATGTCGGTATGAAAGTATTGATAAAAGATAAAATGAACTTTTGAATACAAAGGTTAAAGCCTTTTATGTCATTTTCGAAGAAAGGATAAACTTTTGTCTACAAAAATTAAATCTATTACATGTCATTGTGCAAATAGTGATGAAAAATAGAATGAATCTTTGTTTATTCCGCAGTATTGGTATTTCCCTGATCCACATTTTTGTGCATATATTGTGTTGCTCCGTAAGTTCTCTTATGTTGAGAATGGCCAATTATATTGATCATTTTTGTGGCTAATTCAATTGTGATTTTTGGATACAAATTCATGTTCTCATGTGATTTGATTATGTCCAAAGAAATCCTTCTTTTCTCGTAAAAGTAAGGTCGCTTTTGTTGTTCTCTCAGGAATGACATTTTATGAGGGAGAGTTCTTTTTGAACTTGTGTTTAATTGCCAAATCTTTGTGGGGAGTGCGGCCGTGGAATATTGTAGGGGTTATCTTGTATCTTTATAAACTCCTTGATGAATGCATTTAGCTTCGGCTATATGATTGCATCTAAATAAGTTGGTATGCTATTCTCTTTTGGTCATGAAGTATCTCTATGAAAATTTCATGAGGATCCCACTAGTTTTCGTACCTTTGCCAATTTATATTGACAAAAAGGGGGAGAATTAATGTGTAGTTTCATACTACAAATACATATGGTTTACGGATCATTATGTAAGGGGGAATGGTTTTCATGTCAAGATGAAGTATTGACTAAGGGGGAGTGATACATCTTACCATAGTATTGTTTCCAAAGTTGTGATACAATTGAACTTTGATGCTGTGTAACGATACTATGACACTATATAACAATGATTGAGAGCATTTGTTTTCTCATTGTTATCGCTACTGATATTCAACAACTATGATGCCGAGTTGAACACGTTTAGGATCATGGAGTACTTGGAAGTGACGAAGATTTCGAGTCGTGTTGAAGATGCCAAGGAGATCAAGCATTTGGATGAGAAGCTACAAAGTTTTATTTAGGGCAAAGAGTTGAAATGCCCCAATTTTGGGGTGTCGTTTGTGAAAATGCCCCAGGTTTTCAAAAAAATTTAAAATGCCCCAATCTGTTAGTTTTTCCATCCAAGCTAGTTATATGGTCAATTTTGCACACATGTGAGCTCCTACATGTGAAAAAATGTCATTTTTAACCCCAATTTTTATTAAATTGACATTTTCTTCTTATAAATTAACAAAACCTTAATATTGTTATACGTGTCATATTTTTGCCGCCACCACCAGCTTAACCATCGCCACACCACCGACGCCTCCACCTCCACCTCCACTGCCACCGCCTCCATCATCGCTACCTCCGCCACCGCCTGCATCACTGCTACCACCACCACCACCAATAGCGTCGCCATCGCTAGAACTACCACCACCACCACCACCAACTCCAACTCCAACTCCACCACCACCGCCACGGCCACCACCACCACCACCAGCAGTTCCATACCACTATTAGAGCCACCATCGTCGATGTCGCTGCCACCACCATTGTCACCACCATAACCACCACCATCGCCGCCACCACCACAACCACCGTCACCACCACCACAACCACCACCCCTAAACCCTAAACCTTGAACCCTGAAACCCTTAACCCTAACCCTGAACTCTGAAGGGTGTGCCAAATTCACTACTTAACTAGCTTGGATGGAAAAGTTAACGGATTGGGGCATTTTAACTTTGTTTTAAAATTCGGGGAATTTTCGCAACCATGCCTCCCAAATTGGGGTATTTTGGTTATTTTTCCATTTTGTAATCCATATGTATTGATAGTTTTGTCACTAAAATTGACAAAGGGGGAGATTGTTAGAGCACTGCTCGATCAAACTCGCATGCGTTGCTATCTCAAACATGTTTGTCAATGTTAGTGATCAAAACTATAAGTCTTGATTTCTAGTCTACTTATAGATGTCTTGGACTAGGACATAGATTGTGTAGTTGAGCCTTAGACTTCACGGCATTCATCATTTGAAGACGAATAACTACTAAGGAGAGCTTGTGGAACTTCATCAACAAAAGGTATGTGCAGACTGAAACTCATCTATCACTTGGAAAGTCTATTTCTACTTTATCTCCTAAACTGAGACATAAGTCGTGTTACGATATAGTTTTCTATTATACACATTTGAGATTTCGAGCTGAGTTTAACTCGCTTACATATTTCTCGGAATATGTGTTGGGAAACTTTCGTTTCGACCAAGTTCATCTTATATTCTTGACGCAAGTCAAAAGATGATCATGTGAAAATTGCCGAGCAACATCTTACATGGTTTGTGTGATACAATCATTTGATGTAAACTTGGAATGTTTCGTTATGATTATTTCAATAACTTGAAAATTGCTTTGATGCTAATAATGTGTGAAAACGGCTATTGTCATCCTCTAAGAAAGTTTCAATGATTTAAATAAGAGTTTAGAACACTTAACCATTATTGGATATGTCATGTTGTGTACTCTTGCACATATGTAATCCATGTCCGGGAACCATAGTATGCTTACCCGTACGCGTACATGTTGGCTTGAGAAATCCGGGAACCTAAGTATGCGCACCCGTTCGCGTACTGTCGTAATGTTCATGTCCGAATATTTCTGCTGGAATTGGAAGTTCGCGTACGCGTTTGAATACTGGCGAAACCCAATTTTGGTCCGGGTATTTCAAGTATGTGTACCCGTTTGCATACTTGAAGGTTAAAGTTCTAAAATCCGTTGTGTACATGAACATAAACATTTATATAATAAGGAATGCAATCTTTGCAAACCGTGGCTATAATGTTCATGAATTGATTCGAGTGAATCAAAGCGATTTTGCTTCAATTGTGTTCTTGTATAATTCTATGTGAATATAGCAATTGAACAACTCTTTAACTAGTTTCATTTGAGTCATTTGAACTAGTTATGGTTAAGATGAACAAGGTTGATATGGGAGTATTCATATGGCTAACTTCGGTTAACTATTATTGAACCAACATGGTGTACACGTTTAGGTACGGTTACATAAACCTAAATGAGGGCACATTTCATTTGTGTGTAACAAGCTAAGTTCGATCTAACGGTTGAAAAATATTAGCTTGGTTGAATCAGGTTTTTCATCTAACGGTGAATATTGAATGCTTTGTTACCAAGGTAACTTAGATTGCAAACCCTGATTTGAGAACTATATAAAGGAGAACTCTAGCAACTGGGAAACCTAATCCCCATACTTTTGTGTGTTACTAGTTGCATAACTAGAGTCGATTCTCCTTTAACCTTAGGTTTCTCTCGAGACCCCGTAGGTTAAGGACTTGAAGACTTCATTGGGATTGTGAAGCCAGACCCAATTATTTTCTCTGTAGTTGCGTGATCTGATCTTGCTGTTTCTATCGTGTCGAGTGCAATCAAAATAATTGGCTCGAGATTAATATCTCCGATAGGCAAGATAAAAGTAATCACAAAATCTTCGTCTCATCGTTTGTGATTCCACAATATCTTGTTTCGCTAGTCGATTAAGATTATTGTGAGGTGATTGATAATACTAGGCTGTTCTTCGGGAACATAAGACCGGTTTATCAATTGGTTCCTATTCACCTTGATTTATCGAAAGACGGAACAAAACTCATAGGTATTTATGTGAGAGACATATTTATCTATTCCAATAGACTTTTCTGTATGAGACAGATTTGTTATCAAGTCTTCGACTTTGGGTCGTAGCAACTCTTGGTTGTGGGTGAGATCAGCTAAGGGAATCAAGTGCGTAGTATCCTGCTGGGTTCAGAGACATAAGGAACGAAATGTACCTTGAATCAGTGTGAGATTGATTAGGGTTTAACTATAGTCCAGTCCGAAGTTCATTGGTAGTAGGTCCCGTGGTTTTTCTGCATTTTCGGTTTTCCTCGTTAACAAAATTCTGGTGTCTGTGTTATTTCTTTTCCGCATTATATTTTGTTATATAATTGAAATATCACAGGTTGTACGTTAAGATCAATCAATTAAATAATACAACCTTTGGTTGTTGATTTAAATTGATTGACACTTGAACATTGGTCTTTGGTATCGTTCAAGTTGTTTCACATAATAATCAGGCTCGCGGATTTTTATCTCTGTTTGATTTGATGATTACATTGTGAAACAGAGATATAAACTCTTGTATATACTTTTCTCTAGATTGAATCTGACTATCTAGTTGATGCTATATAAAGTATATTGGAGTAAGTCCTCTCAGATTGCCAAACGAATTGTTGGGTGTGGTTGTTGTACCCCCGCATTTTCATGAAGGGATGGAGAAGTGAAGATCGTGGAGGTAATGGTGTAGTCATGTTCGCTATGTTAGGGAAGATTGTAGACCATCACCCAACCACTCTTTTACCACTCTTAACCATTACCACTACTTGTTACTTCTCATCATGGGGTGTTGCCACGTCTCATACTGTAAATCACTAGACCAATACCGCATAAAAATTCCCCCATGTGATATGTTTTGACATCTTGTAGGAATCAGTGGATCATGGACTACCTCTTGTCTCATCTGATCAATAACCATGATATATTTTTACCAGTGTTCAACTTTTAATAGACTGACCAACTCTTGATGTAGTCATACTAAGTCTTTGGTCGAATCGTATTTTAGTAAGTATGAGAACAACCTATATCACCATGGCTTGGGCATCCCATGAGTGTCTGAACAAGCCAGTACTCGGGAATGTCATGGATGACCAATGATGGTATTTTGTGTAATCTCAGTTGGGAGACTCTTTCATAAAATATTTAAGACTCGTGCTTGAGGAGATAGCTCAGACTCAAAGCACACATGAGTAATAGAGAGTTCTTCATAGGATATCATCACCAATAGGCTTGCACTGACGTGACATGGTTGTGACATGCCTTTGCGTTGCAGCATGTATGCATCATATCCATGGCCGAGATGCTTCCGCTGGCAAGTGACATGGGCATTGCCCGTGGTGCTGCTGACGTTGGCACATGCTAGTGTCGTGGCCATGGCAAAACAATATTGGCTCTGACACCATTCTAGTGCCACAACAGTATCAAGGCATTGCTAATGCTGGCACTTGTCAGTGTCGTGAACATGGCCAAGTCTTGTTGGCGTTGGCACTTTCCAGTGTCGTGAACATGGTCAAGGCATTGACGGCGCTGGCACTTGTCAGTGACGTGAACGTGGCCAAGGCATTGCTCGCGCTGGCACTTGATAGTGCCACGACCGTGGCCAAGGCATTGCTAGCAGTGACACTTTTCAGTGTCGTGGACGTGGCTGAGGCAGCTAATGTTGGCGCTAGCGCCCCCGCATTATCTGTCATAGATGGTTGTGCACAAGAACATCGCCATGGCGTATTTTGAATTCATGGTATACCTAGAGCTTTTCAATGTTACATTGGTATTGGGTTGGCACCATGTTTGGCTAAGATGGTGCATGGATATTGTTTTCATTGTGAAGACACCAAAATACTGATGTTGTTCAGATAAGAATCTGAGTGTAAAGTGTACACAAAATATTTTCAAAAAATTTAGTCCTTGAAGTCCCGCGACTCGAGATAAGTTCAATATTACTCAATAAAAAACCAAATATTAACATATGAAACGAGTTCAAGGAATTAAGATGTGGAATTATTGCAACTTAGGTTGAATATTGGTATCCGTAGGAACAAGAGTATGTTTTAAACGTATATTCTATATAGTCAAAGAACATCTGGAAAGAAATTGCAAATAGCACCAGTAACATTATGAGGACAACATTGCTCTATACTAGTGGACAGTTTATCTAGGAGATGTCCAATCAGTGTAGATTCAATACATAAGTGAGTACAATATATGTAGGAGCACTGCTCGGTCGAACTCACAAGTTTCGTTATCTCAAGCTTGTTGTAAATATTAGTTGCACAAAAAAATATCTTGATTTCTATTCTGCTTAAGTCAAGACTCAGACTAGGATTAGATTATGGTAGTTCGGTATCACACATCACTAAATAAGCCTCGAAGATTGAAGACTGAAGATCAAACGAAGATATTTAGAGAAATTCATCAACAAAGAGGTATGTGAAGACTAAAACATTTTGTATGCTCACAAGTATTACCATTCTATCTATTTGGGACTATGCTGTATGAATTCTAGTAGATATTCTAAAAAAAAAGTTTCGAGTCAAGCTTGTCTTGTTAAACATCTCGAAATATGATTTAAGCAATGGACATTCATAGGTCCTTAGCAATCTTAGTTCAAAATAATTTATTGTTTAAGAACTATGTTTGCGGATCATTTGGAATTTGCCCAAGCAATGGGAATGTTTCAAACATCAAAAAGAGATTTTTCAGAACTACTGAAATCTAGACTCAGGGTAGGTATACATACCCCATTCGTGTACCATGAATATCAGAGTTTTTGGAGTATAGGTAGGTACTCGTACCCAGGAGGTCACAGGTTCGAATCACCATGGTGCAACTTTACTACAGAATTTGACATGGAAGGTAGAGTTAGATTGACCCCCTTGCGACATAATCATGATCCCTATCCGCTACGGCTCCATTAGCTAGTTCCTCATGAGGCTCGCTGATAGGATATCACGACAACATGTTCAACTACTGCGGTACATGTCCGCAATCAGGTGAAAATAAAATAAAAAATCGTTATTCCAAATCACCGTGCAAATCCTAATATTCGCATGCCTTTTTTACTCCGTATTGGGATGGATCTGTATGTACAAACCGATACGGTATTGATAAACCTTGAGTGCCCGTTTCACAACTGATACTTAGAAATCCAGAAAAACTAAGAATCTTGGGACAATGAATAGATAGAGGTGTATATCGACCTATATATATGTATATATATATATATATATAATGGTGTAATCTAAATATAGCATACTGTTGATACATGAAAAATAATACCCCTTAATGGTGCGAGGGTGCCCTTAAGAGGAGAGGTAAGCCCGGTATGAGAGATGGGGACTTGGGGACTAAGCCCAAGTCCAATAAGAAAAGACCCATGAGGAAGGAAGGATAAGAAAGGGATTAATGAATAAGGAGGAGGTTATGCTAAGAAATGGCATTAGAGGTAATTAAAAGGGTTTAGGACATGTGTCATGATGACATAAAAAGAGGGACTTTTAGGAAAGTCTATATAATTATATAAGGAAGGACAAGGTACAACGGAAAGGCAACTCTCTCTCTTACTATTCCTAGAAAAGTGAGGTCACTTGGTGTAGCTAGGACGGGTAGGACTAGAACTAAAATCACCCATCAACATTTAGCGACTACACCCAGAGGCTCGTGCCTAGATTACCATGGCACATTTAGAAAGCGCTAGCTCAGGCACGATGGGAAACCAAGCGACCAATCAACCTATCAACCTCGATGAGGTGACAATGGAGGACGATGACAGCGAAGAAGAAATGCTGACCCAGGACGCTAACAAACAAGCGGCGGGACATGGATCTCAAAACAAAGAGATAGTAACGACACAAGAGAATAACACGCGAGTGATCCAGCTACCAAAACCCATGTCACCAGCTCTGCAGGACATGCAAAAGGAACTAGACGAGCGCTCACGAAGAAGACAGGAGCTCGAAGATTGGATAGCACAAGCAGTAATAGCAGGACAAAACACACCCAAAGAAATGAAAAAAAGCGAAGAGCACCAAAGCGACAAGACATCGGCTATGTCACATGAAGAAATAACGAAATACTTGGAGCAAAATTATCATGTGGTAAAACAAGAGAATCACTGTCGCGGAAGCAGTCTATACCCGGCGAACATCCGAGAATACCAATACCCCGAGGATTACATTTCTCTGAAATTCAAGACATATGACGAACAGGGGAACGCGCGAGAGCATATCAGTTGATTCCTATCAGCGATGAATGATAGAGCTTCCAATGGAAAATTGTGCCTAAAGAAATTTCCCAAATCGCTCACAGGCACGGCATGCACCTGGTATGATAACTTAAAAACAAAAAGTGTGGATTCCTGGTTGGCTATGTCCACACTTTTTCTCGGGAAATTCTATTCAACCAAAAGGAAAATCACGGCAATAGACTTGAGCAAGAGCGGACAAAGAATGGGAGAAGAAATAGGAAAGTACATCTTACGGTTCCGGCGTTTGGCGCTAGATTGTCACGAAGACATCAATGAGGGAACGCTTGTTGAAATTTGTGTGCGAGGAATGATCCCAGCTTTCAAGGGAAGCTTGATCAATTTCAGGTTCCAGACCTTCGTTGAGCTAGAAGCAGCAGCTGAGAGGATCGCTGACTGTGTAGAAGAAAGATCCATAGACCTTGCTTGGCGCTACACAGTTAATACCGTATCTGAGGCACCACGCAAAATAAGACCCAATACTAATAGGGAGAAGAGGGACCAATTCCAAAGTGTCATAGGGATCCAGGGAAGATATGGATGGGCTAGGCGAGACTCAAACCCACCACCACCACTGCCTTACAGCAGGGAACGCGCAATCGAATTACTGAATCAGTGGGTTACGGGAAAAGAAATCCAACTTCCCACGACAGTGGTAGACGTCAACAAGATGGACAAGAACGCGACCAAGTACTGTCACTATCATCGGAGGTTGGGACACCCGACGGAAGAATGTTTCGCTATAAGGAGCATATTCGAACGAAAGCGTGCATCTGGAGAGCTTGTGGCAAATAGGCAAGCGATTGAGCGTGACCCCTTTCCTCGTCTCTAAAGCAAAGGGAGGAGGAGTAGAGTATGAAAAATGAACTGCAAATTGTAAACAGTCTTCCCCTCTTTCTCTACGGTAAGAATAAATTCTTTTTGGAATTTGTATGCAATGTGATGAAAAAGGTCACAGGAACGCCAAAGGCGCCCGATCGACTGACAAATTTACAAAAGGCTACGGGTATGCCAAAGGCGCCCGGTCGGCTGACAAATCTACAAAAGGTCACAGGAACGCCAAAGGCGCCTGGTCGACTGAAAAATCTACAAAAGGCTATGGGTATGCCAAAGGCGCCCGGTCGGCTGACAAATCTACAAAAGGTCACAGGAATGCCAAAGGCGCCTGATCGAATGACAAATCTACAAAAGGCTACGGGAATTCCAAAGGCGCCTGATCGACTGACAAATCTACAAAAGGCTACGGGAATTACAAAGGCGCCCGGTTGGCTGACAAATTTACAAAAGGTCACAGGAATGCCAAAGCCGCCTGATCGACTGACAAATCTATAAAAGGCTATGGGAATGCCAAAGGCGCCCAGTTGGCTGATGATGTGATTCAATAATGTTGTAGAAAGTGGTAGTAAGGTTGTCGTTCACTCAGACTTGTAAAGATTCGATTTAAGAAAATACTAAAAACAAAGAAATATATACACAAGTTTGTCACGAAATATCGAGAGAACTGGGACTTCGGATTCCACCATAAAATTCATTCATGCGATTCATATATTTATTCTAGACAATTATAGCTCAAATAATAATAAAATATTGACTCTGTTTCTTTGCCAAGGTAGATTATTGAAAGATTAATTGTAAATCACTAGCATGACGCATCAAAAGCACTTAGACCAAGCATACATCATCATACGACATCACAACCAATTAATAAAAATCATAAAACGATTGATAATAGTGCAAGTAGTCATAAAAGAATTAAATATAATTACCACACGCATGAAATATGGCTTCCTCCGTCATCCCAGTGTTGGGGTTTAGCTCCTCATGCTCAAAACGCACCCGAAAGATAGAAACATGGCTCAAAAGGATGTTTTATTGAGAAATATATGAAAACAGAGTTTTGTAACGCCGTATATGTGTTACAGACGTCATCTGTTACAAGAACGAGAAATAAGACTGCTTAACAACGATACTTGTTTGTCACTGTCGTTGTTTACGAGACCCCGCGACCGACTCGTTGGTCTGTTCTTCGTCCTCTTCTTCTCCTCCACTGTGCTGCTGCAGCTCTCGCACCCGACTCTGCAGCCTTCCTAATCCTCCGTCTCGACCCCCAAATACTCGACACCCTTGCTGTGACTTCTATCACCTCTTATATACACCACAACACCTTTAAATCCCGAGAAATCTTCCCTTTTCAGATCTTTTCTTCGGTGCAAAGTCTCGGCGTGTTTCCAGTTATTTCTCCTCTTTCCTATCACGGGTCTTCTCTGGTTTGTTCTCGCTTTGTCTCCAAGTAAAATCAACATCCCAGATATCTCAAAGATAGCGAGAAATCTTTCTTTCCTTATCTGTGCGTAACTTAACACAAAATAAACCCCAAAAATATCTCGGAATATACTTGTTCCCCTGTGTAGTGAAATATACGTGCAAGTCTCCTCTATATTCGGTTTCAAGACAAATATCAATCCTGTTTCGACGTAACAGGGCCAAACATATCCAAATCCACACAAGAATTCCGAGAAAATATCGCCTAAAACCAACAACCAAGTATCCCGTAACTTCCTTCCTCTGTTTGATCCAAGTCGATATTCGCCAAAGCTTTATGAATTAATCGAACATACCATCCCTGTTTATCTATAATAAGTCCATCCCAACAAGTTCCTAGGGTTAAATCTCTCTAAAACTCGACTAAAATTAAATCCAAAACTGCCAGGTGAGAAGTGAACTTTTCCCGCCAAAATAAAAGTTCAAACCGTGAAGAAGAATTGCCCCATATCCAATTCGAGGTCTGCCTTTAGCCACTTTGGCGTAAATAACACATCTGGGGTGCAAATAATGTGGAGTACCCCTTAACATCTGGGTGCCCCTTATCCATTTGAGGGGTCCGAATAGCACGCGTCCTCCGGGTGCGCAAATTCCACTTTTTGAGCTAATTTATCCGCATAAGTGTATTTCTCCAAAAACACCTACAATGACACAAAAAGCCATAATAAATACAAAATCGAGCACTAACAAAATATACAATTGAGATTAAATCAGACACAAAAATGTGTCTATCAAATACCCCCAAACTTATTATTTGCTAGTCCCGAGCAAATCAAAGCTACAAAATAAAATCCTAACTCACTGTCAGCAGGCATCGTCGATTGCATTTAGCGTATGCAATAAGCCTTTAAACCCCTAGGTGGCCCTAGTGGCCGAGTTATAGTCTCGGGAGGGTTTACTAGAGATATACCCACAAAACCTTTACTCCAGACCCTAACTATCTACGCAGAACCTTGGAAGGCACTAAAGAATCTCCTTGGTTGGCATACTTATTGACTACAGGAGGAAGTACCCTGATGCGAAATTCCAATTGTTGTACACGAGCTTGCACTCAAGCATACTAAAATTCATATATAAGTCACGAGCTCTACTCGGATAGTCGCACTATGGACATCAATACCCGGAGTCAAAACTAATCACATGGATAGATCAAGAAGATGGATATAGAGAAAAACATAGATGGTTTTGATGTTTACTAAGTGATCGATGTTTCCCATATCTGTCTGAAGGCCACTGCCAAAATGAACCTATCCTAATGGACTGAGATACTAGTCTGACTAATATCAACACAACCTGGCATATACAAGGGAACCGGTGGTCGACAATCCTAATTCTAGATCAACACGTCGGCATATACAAGGGAACCAGCGGTCGATTTATTCACCGAACATTAATTTTTTTTTTTTTTTTTTTTTTTTTTTTTTTTTTAACTGCATGATTAGATCTTTTGGATCCAAGCGCATGCTTCTTGTCAGCAGATTACATGATAGTTCCCGTGGATCCTGCATTCCACGCTTGTTTAGAAAGCGACGGAGACAGGGGAAAACACACACATATTGCTATTACCAAGTGTTAATTTTATTCCGTTTGGTCTAATTGGTCTAGTCTTTTTTTTTTTTTTTTTTTTTTTTTTTTTTAGTAACTCAATCACTCTATTTCACCCTAGCAGTGGTAACAACTTGAATCGTGAGCCCCACCTAATCACTTAGAGAAACATAGTTTAAAAACAAAATAAAATAAAAACAGAAGTGAAAAGGACTCAACGAGATTGGTGAAACTATCATGTTATTTCTAACACCTGAGCTCTGTGCTTTTATGAATAGACTCTTTAGATGTTTCCATCTAATCAGATTGGTTCCTCAACTCCTACAACCAAAATGCTTCCATCCACTTAGATTGGTTAGTGTCATCCTTAATAAGCATAAATTTCTAGGTTCTGGAGTTTAACAATGCAACTAAAATGTTTCTCCTATACCCCCAAACTTAAATCTAACATTGTCCTCAATGTTCTAAAGATAAAATTAAAAGCATGAACAAGGAGAAACTGTTACCATTTGAAGTAAAAGAGTTAAGGAAAGATATTACCGTGTCGCATGAATGTTGGGTTACCTCCCAAGAAGTGCTAAGTTTATCGTCTTCAGCCAGACCATCAAGGGATTAGTCACCTCATAAAATCATAAAGTAATAGCCGAAAAATCTGTGGGTCATCAAAACCAAATAGAGCTATCACAAATAAAAGGAATCTCCAACTTGCCAAGAAAAGTAACAAATAAAGCACTCCCTTGTCTAGTTTCCTGTTTAAGACAACTACATCTAGCTGTGGTTCAGGTTCAGGTTCTATAACTGGGTCCAAATAAAATATTTTCATGGGTTGGATTTCCTCAAAGCTAAGATCCGGTTCAGGTTGTAAAGTCTGTAAAAACCCAAATAAGAACTTAGAAGCACATAATATTAACCTGAATAATTGCGGATCCTTAAAGTCAATCAGTTTTGACTCACACAATTGACCACGATGAAAGTGGCGGTCAATCTTAAGCAAATGTGTCGTTTCTATTCTCCTAAAATAATTAGGTTTAGTCTCAAAACTAAATAATTGACACATCTGAAACTCATACGTTCCCACTGGTTGAAAAATATTTGGTGGGAAAACAAAGTCAATCTGGGTATTATAGCCTGAATAAACCACATCAACCAGAGGATGGGTTTCTAACAACTGAACTTCCCTATGGACATCACTAGGTTCCGGAAAACGTGTATGAAGATAATCTCTTAAAATGGTTGAGGCACATATGTCAAGTCCCAAGTGAGGGACCTTTCTAAGAGTTAAGGCACATGGAGAATGATAATCACCCCCAAACTTAAAGATTTCAATGTTTCTAGAAAGACTAGTCACAACTTCCCTAATTTCAAGGTCATCTGATTCCTGAAAATGGTCAATTGATTCTTCTAAGTCGGGTTCATCCTCATTCATCTCTGCGAGTTCATTTTCTTTTTCTAAGTCTGTTGTTTCTAAATCACTAGACTCAAAATATACCCGTTCCTCTAAACCATAATCAGCTTCGTAATCATAAGGAAATACTACCTCGTCTAAAACGGGGGTATCTCTAGTCAAATCCTCGTCCTTTTGAATAGGTGAATAATTGTTAAAATTATTTGGATTTGAACTAGAAACAATATTATCATTGTAAAGATCAATTGGATTAGCAAATTCCTGATCACTATGCCTATTTATTTCAAATTCTTCATCAACACTATCCTCATCATAATCATCATTATAATAACATGAAAATGGTTGAACCTCATTCAAACAAGTAGTGTTACCAATTTTTTCCTCGTCATCTTGATTATGCAAATAACTATCCTCATTTTCAAGGGTATTTTTGGAAACACTATATTGGAAATCTAGATTTCGAGCAATTCTTTCATTCGTCTCAGTTATCATCTTGAGGGATTCTTCTATAGAAAGTTCTCTTTCGTCATAAACTAAGTTATTCATCTTAGCTAACCTACGTGTCGTCTCCTCTAATTTCCTGAGAGACTCTTCTAAAGGAGAAACATAAGAATTTTGCTCGTATGACTCGTGCGTGTGTGGATAGTAATTGGGCTCATCATGGTATGAGCCATAACCTTGAGAAGGCTGATGTTCCCAACCACTATTCACACTATGGTCAAAGTAGTAACGTCCATTTTGAAACTCAGTCGGATATCCGTTGTATTGGCTATTGTAATACCGATTCGACATTCTATTCGCGGGGTGTGAGTTGTCACACAAAATAAAACCCACCGACAGGGATTCGTGGGTGGACAGAGTCTTACCTCCCGTACCAGACGGGCGATGAACCGTTGAAGTCGACTCAGGCCACCGACTCCTATGTCAGTGTACGAACCCGAGGGGCCGAGACAGTATCGTAACTGTCGTCCTTCCCTGCAAACAGTTTATATTTAATTTTTAACCCTTCCTTAGGGTTTTAAAAATAATATCCAAGTCCAAAAATAAAGTCCAAAAATAAAAAGAAAAATTACAAAAATACAACCCTATTTACAGTTTATAAAAATAAAACAAAATAGCTATATACAAAAATCTTCTTCTTCACTCCTTTTGGATTCCTCTTTTCTTTCCTTCTTTGGCGATGCTTTCCTTTTATAGCACTTTTTCAATCCTTGTAGCTTCGCTCCAAATCTGAAAAAAAGTCAAAAAAATACCAAAGGCATAAAAAAGAACAAAAAATAAAATAAACCTAAAACAAATCTAAATACAAGTCCGCGTCGGCGGCGCCAAAAATTGATGTGATTCAATACTGTTGTAGAAAGTGGTAGTAAGGTTGTCGTTCACTCAGACTTGTAAAGATTCGATTTAAGAAAATACTAAAAACAAAGAAAATATATACACAAGTTTGTCACGAAATATCGAGAGAACTGGGACTTCGGATTCCACCATAAAATTCATTCATGCGATTCATATATTTATTCTAGACAATTATAGCTCAAATAATAATAAAATATTGACTCTGTTTCTTTGCCAAGGTAGATTATTGAAAGATTAATTGTAAATCACTAGCATGACGCATCAAAAGCACTTAGACCAAGCATACATCATCATACGACATCACAACCAATTAATAAAAATCATAAAACGATTGATAATAGTGCAAGTAGTCATAAAAGAATTAAATATAATTACCACACGCATGAAATATGGCTTCCTCCGTCATCCCAGTGTTGGGGTTTAGCTCCTCATGCTCAAAACGCACCCGAAAGATAGAAACATGGCTCAAAAGGATGTTTTATTGAGAAATATATGAAAACAGAGTTTTGTAACGCCGTATATGTGTTACAGACGTCATCATTACAAGAACGAGAAATAAGACTGCTTAACAACGATACTTGTTTGTCACTTGTCGTTGTTTCGAGAGGCTATACGATCGACTCTCTGTTGGTCTTTCTTCGTCCTCTTCTTCTCCTCCACCTCTTTCTGCTGCAGCTCTCGCACCCGACTCTGCAGCCTTCCTAATCCTCCGTCTCGACCCCCAAATACTCGACACCCTTGTTGTGACTTCTATCACCTCTTATATACACCACAACACCTTTAAATCCCGAGAAATCTTCCCTTTTCAGATCTTTTCTTCGGTGCAAAGTCTCGGCGTGTTTCCAGTTATTTCTCCTCTTTCCTATCACGGGTCTTCTCTGGTTTGTTCTGCTTTGTCTCCAAGTAAAATCAACGTCCCAGGATATCTCAAAGATAGCAGAAATCTTTCTTTCCTTATCTGTGCGTAACTTAACACAAAATAAACCCCAAAAATATCTCGGAATATACTTGTTCCCCTGTGTAGTGAAATATACGTGCAAGTCTCCTCTATATTCGGTTTCAAGACAAATATCAATCTGTTTCGACGTAACAACAGGCCAAACATATCCAAATCCACACAAGAATTCCGAGAAAATATCGCCTAAAACCAACAACCAAGTATCCCGTAACTTCCTTCCTCTGTTTCGATCCAAGTCGATATTCTGGCCAAAGCTTTATGAATTAATCGAACATACCATCCCCGTTTATCTATTCCATCCCAACAAGTTCCTGGTTAAATCTCTCTAAAACTCGACTAAAATTAAATCCAAAACTGCCGGTGAGAAGTGAACTTTTCCCGCCAAAATAAAAGTTCAAACCGTGAAGAAGAATTGCCCCATATCCAATTCAGTCCGCCTTTAGCCACCGGGCGTAAATAACACATCTGGGGTGCAAATAACGGTGGAGTACCCCTTAACATCCGGGTGCCCCTTATCCATTTGAGGGGTCCGAATAGCACGCGTCCTCCGGTGCGCAAATTCCACTTTTTGAGCTAATTTATCCGCATAAGTGTATTTCTCCAAAAACACCTACAATGACACAAAAAGCCATAATAAATACAAAATCGAGCACTAACAAAATATACAATTGAGATTAAATCAGACACAAAAATGTGTCTATCAGCTGACAAATTTATAAAAAGTCACAGGAATGCCAAAGGCTCCTGATCGACTGACAAATCTACGAGAACGCCAAAGGCGCCCAGTCAACTGGCAAATCTACAAAAGGCCAAGGGAAGGCCAAAGGCGTCCAATTAGCTGACAAGTTTATAAAAGGTTACGAGACCGCTGAAGGCACTCAATCGGCTAACTCTACAGAAGGCCATGGGAATAATAGGAATGACAAAAGCGGGAGTAGGCGCGTTCTATCAACGCCCAACATCCCAATGCTTCCTTCTGATGCAAGAAAAGGGCAGTAGGCACGTTCATTCAACGCCCGCCCACCCCACCGCTTCCTTTTGATAAAAAGAAAGGGGGAGTAGGCGCGTTCATCAACGCCCAACATCCCACCGTTTCCTTCTGATAAAAATAAAGGAGGAGTAGGCGCGTTCATTCAACGACCGCCCACCCCACCGCTTCATTCTGATAAAAAGAAAGGGGGAGTAGGCGCGTTCATCAACGACCGCCCACCCCACCGCTTCCTTCTGATAAAAAGAAAGGGGGAGTAGGCGCGTTCATCAACGCCCAACATCCCACCGCTTCCTTCTGATAAAAATAAAGGAGGAGTAGGCGCGTTCATTCAACGCCCGCACACCCCACCGCTTCCTTCTGATAAAAAGAAAGGGGGAGTAGGCGCGTTCATCAACGTCCAACATCCCACCACTTCCTTTTGATAAAAAGAAAGGAGGAGTAGGCGCGTTCATTCAACGACCGCCAACCCCACCACTTCCTTTTATTAAAAAGAAAGGGGGAGTAGGCGCGTTCATCAACGCCAACATCCCACCGCTTCCTTCTGATAAAAAGAAAGGAAGCGTTCATTCAACGCCCGCCCATCCCATTGCATACTTATAAAAAAAAAAGGAAAAAAGGGGATAATAAGCGCGTCACAAAGACGCTAACCCAATCTCATATATCTCTCCAACAACAAGAGAAGAGAATTATGAATAGTTGATACTGCATGGAACCAAGAATAAAGAAAAACACTAATAACATACTAATAATTAATCAAGCACCATATTAATATCCCACGACTAGTAAAAACAAAACATAACAACATGACAAACACATCATCCGAAAAGACAAGTCCAGCATAACCAAAGAAAGACGAAGGGAAAGACAACACAAAGAGGAAGTGCCTGAAGCAGGCTAAAGCTTAGCCAACTCCTGCCGCTTCTCCTCAAGATCTGCGCGAACCGTTGCCTCCGCGGTCTCGGCTCGTAGCACCTCATTGTTGGCTACTCCAACATCAGCAAGCAACAGATTCATCACCTCCTTCTTACTAGCAGTCGCCTCAGAGCACTTCTCCATCTCCCCCTCTAGCTTAGAAATCTGACTCGTAAAACGGCCACGAGGGTCGTTACGACTCTTCACCTTCGCCAACAACTCTTCCAACCACATTATTGGAAGCTGAACATTGATTGCAGACCGCACGGTAGTCTCCCAACCGCGCATTGTCGCCGCGTCAACAAGATCATCCCATACACGCGTGAGTTGGTCGGCGATTTCCAAGAGATTCTTAGTCATATAGCACAAAATGCGAACGTCCAGAAGACCCGCCTTCGCCATGTGACCACCACCACGCTCCACGATATCTCTATAAGCAGCGGCAAAAACGGTTGGAACCCAAAAGCCGTGAACGAGGGTGTGAGTGGCAGGATCTACTCCATCTTCGGCAACACTCACTACCAAAGGGAAACGAAGTTGCACGTCTTCGGAGTCTTCTGACACAACAAGGATGGCTGATATGTCAGAAACATGAACATCAGTCTGCTTATCCGAAGGGGCAGAAAAACCGCTACCATCCATCCGAGCACGTTTAAAAGACCCATCGCCGCTGGGGAATATGCGCCGCACGCCGTCTGTATCAGGCTTAACACTCTCCTTACGCTTCTTACCCATATCCTCGCGCCAATGACGAAATTTTAGCAAAGAAAAAACAAACAAACGAGCGAAAGTAAAAAAAAAAAGAGAAGGGACTAACCTCAAGAATCGATGAATCTGGCAAGATATCAGCGAGCTTAGGACGAGACGCAGAAGAACTAGAAGACGAATTAGAGTCACTAGTGGAGCCTGAAAAATGAGAGATGAGCACCATTGCGAAAAACAACTTATATTTATAAAAAAAAAAAGGGGATAAGAGAGAGAGAGAGGAAAAGAGGAATGATAAAAACGAAGACACGTATTAAATAGGAGGTTACCCGCAGGATTATTAACGGTTAACGCCACGTGGGATGAGGAACTACCAAAAACTGACCGGCTGGACCCGGATGGGCTCATTGATTGCAGAACGGCACCGGGAGACACTGGAGGTTCGCCCCTAACACGGACGGTCTCATCCCGAAGAGGATGAACCGGCGATATATGAAGGCGCGGAGATACCCAACCAGTCCCCCTGGGAAGGCTGACTCCTAGATCCCTCAACTGGTCTACAAACGAAGGAGTTGGACTGCTACTCGCACTCCCAGGAGGCTATGACGCGCTCCTCTGATGACCATGCTGAGGCTGTAAGGACGAGATATTAGCGAACGAACAAGGGCTCGGGGCAGACAACTTGGTTGCCTCTCGTTTAGCCTTCTTTGAAAGGCTCTTCTCAGTCCAATCACTCTCAGGCATATTTAGGTACTCTTCCATTACATAAGAAGGCGCCTTCTACCCCACGCGATTGGAATGGGGAACTTCCTGAGAAAGTAATTCCCACCACCTATTTTATCAAAAAGAAATGGCACGACGATAAGTAACAGACGAATGTAAAGCAAAAGAAACAACAAGTACCTGTGGTGCCAAAGGATTAGCAGATGGTCTTACATCTATCCGCGGAGGCTTGCGATCGGAAAACGACCCCTTCTTCGGCTTTGCGGGATCATGACCCTCAGGAGGAGCCCAAGAAGTCACTAAGGGCTCCAAGGGGCGACCTTTATTGGCTGGAACGAGATGGTGTTCAGCATCTACGGCATCATCAAGTTTAATCCGGTCGGATGCATGAAGCACCCGAAGGTCTTGAACAGATAGGTCACGGGGAGGAGACGATTCGCGCAAAAGAAAATTCAAAGCCCGACAACGTAAGAAATCATGGTACTCGTGGGCTCTTTCAGTAACTGCCAAAAGGCGCGCGGGGACATGATGCTTGAATGAAAATTTGATCCCTCGATCAGACAGACGTGTCGCCCCCTTAAAGACAAAACGATCGAAACTGGCGATGATATCCCGATGTCAGAGCTTTGCCAAGGAGGGAACCTACAAGGAACCCCTTGATCAAACCCTACTTGCCGGCATGGAAACCAGGGAGATAGCCAGGCAACACGGCCATTGCCGAATCAAAATCCGCCTCCGTCAAAAGCTTTGTCTAGTCTAGCTCTGTGTCAAAAGGCGCAGTGAAATCATAATGTGTTGGACCCGATCGACCGTCTTGGTAAGGAAATGGTGTAAAGTCTTTAGCCACGTCCAGATGCTTGGCAATATCGCCCTTGGGAATTTTCCCCTTAAGATTCCAAAGAGCCATCCGCGGGTAGCCGTAAACAACGGGAACCCTCTTAACCGAGCCATCATCTTGTCTAACATCTTCCTCGCGGTGAATCGCTAGTTCATTAGGATCAGGCGCGTATGGAGGAACATGCTCCCAAGACCACGCTTGCATGAAAGAAGTCGAGATGTAAGTCTCAATCTTTTCAGACGAACCCAGTGTCTGAAGGTCCTGACAGAACAAATCTAGATGGCGATACAAGCCGCCTAAGAACATCGGCGCAAGCGGGAAAGAGACGTCGCGAGACAGCAACACCGCCATCGGCACGAGTTCACTCGTAATGGTGTCCTGGGACTGTATTCAAACACATTATGACAAAGCCAAAACAGGATGAAAGCGGCCAACTCCGCGCGAGGGTTTTTCTCTTTTCGCTTGGGGGGAAGAACTTTTCCATCTACTAACCGTGGAGCCCAATACTTGAGCCAAAGAGGGAAAGAAGCGTGGCGGTTGGTCTTGGTAACCCATTCAAGATCGGCCTCTGTTGGAGGAGCTGACGAGCCATGAATCGCCTCATATGCACGGATAGAGCTAGTCAGTAGTCGCTCTCCCGTTGGACGCGTCGAAGGAGTCTTCTGCTCTTCAACCCATTTGGCCTTCCCTTTCGCGACGGATGATGACGCCCCTTTCTTTCCCGCGCCAGTAATCTTCTTGTCCTCGCCCTGTTTCGATGGCACCTGGTCCTTGCGCACCAATTCACGACGGGAAGCATCTTTACAAATTCAACAGATAAGTGCACTACGCTTTATCCTCGTCGTTCAGCGCACCATAAACAGCTGCCTCATCATACGAATGACTACCGTGGATAGGTAACCCTGTAAGGGCGACTACATCCTCCAGAACGATGGTTGCTTCTCCCCATGCTGTAAGAAGAGTGTGAACAGGAGGAGCCCAGCGACAAAAGAGCCGTGTTATGTCGCGCTTACACCTCTTCACTTCCCGTTTAAGAGACGAATTTATAACTTCGTCAATACCTGTTCTACGGAGGGTAGCC
This sequence comes from Papaver armeniacum, assembly GCA_023531295.1. NCBI lineage: Eukaryota > Viridiplantae > Streptophyta > Magnoliopsida > Ranunculales > Papaveraceae > Papaver > Papaver armeniacum. The sequence goes on along the minus strand of JAJJWW010001295.1, from coordinate 19,606 downwards.
ACGTAACCAGGATTGGAACGTATGTGGGACTCCCAGTACGGCCATACCAGATGGGTTTTTGACTTGGAACGAATGTCGATAATGTGAAGATCGTAGTCACCATGATGAATGGCCATCCGCGCACCGTTTTAAACGCAAAAGTACCCATAGTCTCCGAATCGGGTTGCATAAGCCACCTAGGGGAAGAAGGATAAGGTAGTACATGAGGGTTTAGAAGGCGAGGGACCAAGATATCATCAAGAGGAAAAACACGCTTACCTACGCGGAGCTCCCTCAGCCTTAGCGCGCGTTTCAGATTGGGTCCACTAGTAAACTCCGCGATTGTATATGACCTGCCATCCGCTGGAGGAGGTAGAAGAATTTCATCTTGATCCGAGTATTCAGTTTCCTCGGAGCCCATGTTCATGGTTCCTTCGGACTCATCAGATTCTTCAGACGAACTACTGGTGGAACTGCTAGACATGGCGAGTATATGTGTATATTCAAGAGGAAGGAAGAAGGAGAAAGATAAGGGGAAAACAAACCAACAACTATATATATAGAGAGCCTCCGGGCGTGAACGTGGCGGTTATGCAGAGGGAATGGTAACCGTCAGAAACTGAAAAGAAGAGGGAAAGTTTGCACGATGGAGGAAGGTCAAACGTCGCCCATGATCATAAAGTCAATAAAGAGGAAGGGGATCCTCACTTTAACTGCCTACAAAAAAGGGGCGCTCAAAATATTCTATGATTATCGGGTCATTTAACAATTGACCCAATAGTCAGGGGACTAATGTTGATACATGAAAAATAATACCCTTGAAAATGCGGGGGTCTAACTAGAGCTGTCAACGGGGCAAGCTAGGGTCAACCCGGCCCTATCTTGCCAAGCCATGTGCGGGTTAGGGTCAGCCCTAGCCCTAGTACTATTCATGAACAAGCCCAAAACCCCAACCTTAGCCCTAGGCGGGTTGACGGGTTGGCTGGTCAATGTTATCAATTTAAATAATTTTAAAAAAAATCAGCTGTGAATGAGAAGAATCGAACCTAGGATAATTAGGTGGTCAGTTAACATATAGACCACTGGACTATGTTGATCCTTGATGTTTTTTCGGTCAATCACGTATATAATGTATTTACACAATACTTTTTTCACCTAAAATAAAACCCTACGACAAACTACCTTTCTCATTTCTTCTTTCTACATCACTGTCTCCTTCCTTCCTCGGCTCCTCCACTCCTTAATCCTTCCTATTTTTTTCATTTTTGCTTACTTTGCTTCTCTACCTTTTAATATATCAAGATTCTTTCTGCGATACAACCTCTGCGCCTTTCACTTTGCTTAGACCTAGATTTTTCTAGGAATTTGATAATCCGTTGATTTAATCAGTTGATAAAAATCGTATACAAACCAACATATTTATCCTCTCCTCGTATGTCTGTTTCTCTCTTTCTTTGGTTAATATTATGGTTACTTTATTTGTATGGATTAAAATAATGGGTATTCACTGGAACTTCAAATTCTAGACTTGTTCATCCCATTTGATAGTTCTATGTTTGTTACCACTTGTTTGTGTATACTTAATAATGTTAATAAAGATAAGATTCATCTGTATATGATTAACATCTTAATATAAGAAATGAACGGGAATAAGGTTTAATCCAATGCAAACCTAAAGAGTTAGATTGACATTAACCCGATCCTAAGAAAAATCAGGTCTGGGCTTCTATATTTCGTCAAAATAACATAATTTAACGGGTTGGCGGGCAACCCGCGGGTCGACCCTAGTCCGGCTTATTTTCTAGTAGGGTTATATATGGCAACCCTAACCCGGCCCGTTTAGGCAACAAGCCAAGCCGGGCCGGGTTAAAACAAGCCGGGTTAGGGTCAACCCGCGGGCCGGGTTATAAATTGACAGCTCTAGTCTAACAACCACACCCAACAATTCATTTGGCAATCTGAGAGGACTTACTCCAATACACTTTCTAGAGATCAACTAGACAGTCAGACTCAATCTAGAATAAAGTATATCAAAGAGTTTAATATCTCTAACTCTTAATTCAATCCGCAATCAGCAAATAGAAATCTGCGAGCCTGATTGAATATAAGAGGAGTAACTTGAATGGTACCAAAGACCAATGTTCAAGTGTCAATCAATGTAAATCAACAACTAAAGGTTGGATATTCTAATTGATTGATCTTAACGCACAACCTGTGATATTTCAATTATATAACAAAATATAATGCAGAAAAGAAATAACACGGACACAAGAATTTTGTTAACGAGGAAACCGCAAATGCAGAAAAACCCCGGGACCTAGTCCAGATTGAACACCTGTTTATGGGTGAAAACTACTCCCGCAGAATTTGGTAATTTGGGGTGTGGATGAGGAATGAATTTAAACCTTAAACAAATGCACTGTGCGGTGAGTGCTTATAGATTCGAGAGATCAACTGTGCAAGTCCTACCTAAACCAAGAAATGGCCGTTCCAGACTTGTTTCGGTCACAAAGTGAAGGAGATGGGGTTGATCTTAGGGAGGGAAGCGAAGAAGGTGTTGATATTGTGAAGGTGTTGGCTTGCTTATGACTTGTAACAGAAAGGTGAGCAGGCTTGTGATTGATGCAAGCAAGCTCTGGGTGTTGGAATACGTTTTTTGTATTAACACTTGGTTTTCTGTCTCGTCTGGACTTGTGTTGTTGTTTGAAATAGGGTGGAGAACCTATTTATACAATTCATTGAGACTTATTCACGTCTCTCGTGGGAAGTGGAGGAAGTGGAGTGATGGAGTAGTGGAGTTGTGCGTTGGTGATACACGACCAGCCTTGCCCACTTCTCCTGTTCATCTCTAACCGTCCATGACTTCCTAACACGTTCTTGTGATGGCGCGTTGCACGCCGCACGCCGTAAACCGCCAGACCAATACCCCATATGTATCCCCCAGTTTGTGACATGATTGATGTCTGAATGTGTGGATCGTGGATCCACGAAAGATAGCATGTAATGTCAATTGAATAACTGCGTTATTCAGAAGTCGATACTTGTGAAGTATCGTGTGTATTTTATGCGAGTACTGCATTATGGTGTGGTAAAGTGATGGGTAATGACGCCTCACTAACCAAATAACTCCCGACTGTGGTTGTATAACCAAGTCGGTGAAGTTGGACGGATGAGATGATCTTTGAGACACTCATCTGCGATCGTTAATGAATATTAGGGTTTTTTGAAGAGGTGCGCAAGCATCACTCTTCAGCTTGGTCGAAACCAAGCATGGAAAGGGATTTGGAGAGGACCGACCGGGCATGTGTGTAGACAAAAATGCCAAGTGTGCACGTCCATACCTCACTGTCCCATGAAGGCGCGATCTAGGCCACTCCATTTGACCGGTAAAGTTGAGTGGTTGAGATCGGTTTGCGCAAAATCCATTGCCGCAAAGGAGTTGGAAACCGCGTGACATCCCTAGTTTGGGCACGCGTTTCAAGACGACCCATCTTGGTCGGTCTTGGTCGATCATACCAGCGTGTAGGTGGTAGGCTGGTGTTCACGTCTATACCTGAATATCCCATTAAAACGTGATCCGAGCCATCTAAATCGTCCGGCGAAGTTGAGTGGTCGAGATCAGTTTGTGGTTTGGGAGGCGTGACCATGCTAGTTTGGGCGCACGTTTTGGATTAACCAGGCATGGTATGCCTTGGCCGAACACATGAGGAGGTAGGTGGGCCCACGGTGGTCATGCTGGTATGACCGGACTGCTAATCTAATCAGAACCCACCATTCGTGCCGGAGAAGATGGACGCGCGTGATGGCTTGAAACCCTAATTTTGGATTTCAAAGCCGTGCGCCATGCTCTCTTTGGGCGTACGAATTTGTTGCAACCAAGTATGGTTGGTCTTGACCGATTGGTCAAGTGTATAGGCGGGCCACGGTGATCGTGTTGACATGCTCGGGCCCTTTGAATCTACATCTACACCCTCCATCTATACCTGCGAAGATGGATGGTTGAGACTGCTTTGCAAGACATGTAATATGCCGCAAACCCTAATTTAGGGTTTTCCGTCCATAATGCTTGGTATGAACGGTTTCTTGGCAAGCTAGGCCGATGACCGACCATGCGGGGTCGGCCATGGGTATTCCATACCTGCTTGGGGGTGATGGAATTGATCTGGGGCCATCCAATCATGCTTATGGAGTTGGATGATCATGCGATCGAGATCATATCCGGACCGATATGGTCACCGGATGCTCAATCGGGCTAGTATAACACACCGAGAGGGGCTCAATCGGGCTAGTATAACACACCGAGAGTCATCCCATACGGGTATTTCGTACATGGTTTCATTATAGTGCTTGGAGGTTCGTGTTACTCTGTAAGAGTAACACTCGCCGTCATGCCACACCGATAATGAGTACCGGAAATACAAGGCGATATGAAATTCACAGGATGGGATTGTTGCTACATGCTCCAACCTGGAGGAATTTCATGTATTCACGAGCATGGGATTGTTGCTACATGCTCCATTCTTGGTGAATTAAGTGAGGGAGTATCCAACACTTATAAATGGCTTTATCTTTTACAAGATGTCGCGCATGATTTTTTGGTTTTTACAAATTTAACCTTAAACGAAAATCCACCATCAACATTAAGTCCCCGCCTAGCACATAATGGTTACACTATTGTGTGGTAGGCATGAGATGGTGACATACATATATACTGAAATGACCTGGCTAAAGTAGATACATATTTACCGGATAGTCAGGTGTTGCCCTGGAACTGGTTGACTCTGATTAAGGATGCGAAGGAAACAGACTTGATCTCGGTGAGTCGCTTTGGTTCCTATTGTACATATCTGAGCTCGGCCGCTTCTTCAGGTGTACTTCTTTCATCATACACGGCTTTCCTCAGGTATATCTGATAAGCCTCATCGATTGTTATCCCGAATAAGCAGCCTTCATAGGTGGCAAGTAAAGACTTCTTTTCCTTCGGGATTACGTCGACTTGTGAGATTATAAAGAATCATCTCACGTGGTCGTTTATTATATATCTCAGGTATTGCTCTGATCTTCTGATTGACTGATCGATTGATTTGGTTTTTTGATTTTTTTTTTTTTTTTTGCGCTCATAACCTCCTCTCCTTTGCAGTTTATCATGGAAGCGGCTGACGATCATTCTGTTGCTTCCCCAGAAAGAAGTTTCGAAGTTGACAAGCCCGAAAACCGTGCACACGAAGATGTAATGGCTAAGATCGATCTTCGCTTCTCGCGAAGTCGGCCGTGCTATACAGGGGATGTCTATTTCACACCTTCGTATTGCAAGAGGACGTATCTGTGCACTTTCAGCTGCGATTGACATGGAGGAGCGGTGTAGGCGCGAGGAAACGCTGCAGACACTAGTAAGCGCAAGGGAAGAGAGATTTGCAGCGAGGTTGAAGAGGCGGAGAGTTGAACATGAACGACCTCCGAATGAAGGCAAGTGTGATTACCCGGTTCAGGACGGCGTGATAATTCTTGACTCCGACACAGAGGAACCTGAACATCTGAAAGCAATTGGTACGACTCCTAATGTTGATGCGCTCTTTAATGCTCCCGCTGATGATGTTGGGATGGAGTGCGCTGCTGCGGAGATGCCTGATGCAGAAGCTGAGGAAGATCCGGAGAGGGGAGCATCAACAGGTGATGGAGAAGAACCCAACGGCGGTGCAGGCGAGGTCGACCCTCTTGGCGACTAAAACCTCTTTTCTTTTTCTTCTTTCCAAGTATATTTTGTACGATCGAACATCTTCCTTGTACTCGGTGGCGGCCGGGTTCAAGGTTTTTCTTCCATTTGATTGTTTGAATAAAGTTTTTTTTTTATAACCCTTTGCCAAGACTGCAACTGAATCTTCTCGGGCGTAAGGGTGTGCCTTCACTCGTAATTCTTTGTGATAAAAGAAGTAATGCCACAATGGAATACTTACGGACCTGTGTTCCTGATGCAAGATCTTCCTGACTTTGCTGGGGGAGATGTCTCAAATCATTTTCCTTTTGTGCACATGTTCTATTTCCTTCTTCTCGTGAGATGTTTGCTTAGGTTTCCTTTCTTGTTCCAGTGGATTGATTTAGGCTGACTCAGGACTTTGTGTGAGTAAAGAGGTTCTCAGATGGAAATAGTGTTTCAACTAAATTGGAAATTGAAAATTGAAACCCTAACTATGAATGCAAGTATTGCAATCATTTTCTGGGAGAATTACAAATATGACATGAAATTGTAAAAGGAAACACGCTGGAAAAAATAGCACAACGTTTTCAAAGGGTAGAGGATGCTTGGAAAGTGGCAAAGACGGCGTCTTAAGTTCGGTAGGGTTTGAGCCATTTTGAGTGAATTGTTATGCCTTCTAGTTTATCAGCGTTGATGAGCTTGCGGTGAGCCGCCTAGGATAACATCTCGCTACTGTGTACGGTTCATCTTCTCTTTCGGTGGGTGAGTCGGGTGGAGTGGTCATTTTCACCGTCATGCTCCCAACTTTGAATGTAGCCGTCTTCGTCACCAGATCTCCAATCCCAAACGGGTTTGAACGTGCAAATACTTGGACCTTCGTCTTATCGTCTTTGACCAAGACGGCCTCTACACTTTTGATAAAACGTTTGAAAGGGCCGGCTTCCCATTCACATCTCTTAGTCGGGGTTGGTTCGTTGGTTGGAGTCAGTCCCAGGACTTGTCAGAACGAGGGGCGGTAGGTTGTAAAGAAGGTTGCGTGGCGAGACTTACTTGAGATCGGAACTTTTCAATGTATGCTTGATGTGCTCTCTCCTAAGTTGCGTCACATTGGTAAGTTGTTTGTGCGGCAATAGACAGCCCATCGGGAGGTCCTAAGGCTTGTTGGAGATTCTTTCAGGTATCGAAACCGGCAGAGGACAGACTCCTAGTATTGCTTTGTTGTCATGCATCCAAGAACGTCCTAGGATCATGTCGTAGTTGGGATGATCTTTGACTATGTAGAACTTTGATTGCGTCGAGGCATCACCCAATTTGACTTCAAGATCGATGTATCCATATGCATCTCTCGGGCTCTCCCGAATCTTTAACCACAGTCGGGTGACGAGTAGCTTCCTACTTCGAAATCTTTGCCGCTCTCAAGGTCTTGACGGTAAGGATGTTAAATTCGGAAGCCGTATCAATCAACGCGTTATCGAACTCAACGTCTCTCAAACAAGTGACAGTTAGGAGTCCCCAATTTCCATTGCTCACGTCCTTCATGAAAGACCGGGGTTCCCGGATCACTATCGGATACAAACGCCTACCCGACACAACGTGGTTGAGGGCCGCAAATATGTCTTGACGCTGTCCTTTGGAGAAGTACAAGATTTCACATATGTGTTCCATCATAGATTGTACGGTCTTGCGAACAGTAATCCCCGAGAAATCATGCGTTCTTGATAGGTAGAGGGTCTCTATGAACACCTTCGTTTCCAAGATGGAGTTCCCCGTCTCTACCTTTTCCCCGAATATTTGTTTCAACTTCGTTGCAATCTTTGGTTGGATGATGTACGAACTCGTGGTAGCAACAATATCTCTGGGATCTGCCATTTCTTCCTCGGTTGGAGGACGTCTGATAGGGGGCAGCTTTACGGCGTCGTCTTGGATCCACGCTTCCAAGAGCTCTATTACTTCATTCATGGGAAAAGGAAAACCCGTGTCTTTAGTGTTTTGCGCAGGAGTTTTGTCTGTTCCTTTTCGAGACGAAGTCTTGTGTGCCGGGGATGTCCGCTTGGTTTGTTGTTCCGTAACTGGAGCTTTCCTTTTCTCTCCTCCGCCCACTACACTCACGGAAGGACCAGTGTTGTATTTCTTGTTCGTGAGGCTCCTGCTCCCTCGACTTTCACGTGAATCTTCACTTCGAACGACTCTGGTTCTTTCTAGCAATGCTGGTGCGATTGTTGCCGAACGCTTGGCGGCTTCATGGAGTTCGAGAACGTTTGAAAGCCCGCATTCTCTAACGGAGCGCGGTATATGGGCATCATCCCGTTGATGCACAACTCCACCAATTTTCATTCGGTGACGTTCGAGTCATGACAATCCAGCGCTTGAGTTCTCGAACCTTTTGACGAAGTCGTTAGGATGCTCGTTGTTCCGCTCGAAGAATTCTTCCTAGATCTCGAGAAGGTGATTTGTTCGGACACGAAGAAATACTTTCTGTAGAAAGCACCGACCATCTCGCTCCGATTGAATATGCTTTGTTAGGCGCGATGTTGTTGTACCAGTGTACGCCCTCCCGTAAGTGATTTCGAGAATTCTTTCAGCGCGAACATGATTGTATTCATGTTCCCCCAAGGATTCTAAGAATCGAGAGACATGTTCACGAGCATTACCAGTACCATCGTAGAGGGAGAACTGGGGAGAGGTGTATCCTCTTGGAAGAGGGATTCGTTGCATATCTTGAGGGTATGGAGGTTGGTGTTGGTGTGCATCCGTCAGATTTCCTTTGCCACGGCTTTGAAGGAGTCGTTCTAGATCCTCACGTGTGATGAAGTTGGGTGGCTGGTCCCTTTCTCTTGAACATTCAGGAGCAACACGAGCTTCTTCACTCATATGGGTCCGAGTGGAAACGCCTGCTCCGGGTGAATTGAAGGCATCTCTTGTTGGCTCCAAAGATTGACATGAATCCTGCGGCAATCGTTCAGTCAAGGTCTTGAGGAAAGTGAGTACCTCCTTTTGAGTTGCGGCCATATCTGTTTGAGTCTTAGCAAGAACTTCCTGTTTCTCCATCAAGTCTGCAATGGTAATAGACGGTGGTCCTCCTCTTGTGCCCCCGGCTCCTCGTCCTGATGAGGGAGTGAAAGTTGTTGCTCTGGTGACCACTGGAGGCGTTACACTTGAGGAGATGCCGGGATTTGCGGCTGCTCTGGCTCTGGTGATGGGAGGTGTTACACCTACGGGGATGTCTCCTGCTCCGCTAGTGTTGGTGATAGAGGTAACGGCTCCTCGAGATGTGTTGGCTACGGTAGCTCCACTGACAGGTACATCAACACCGGGAGCGTTATCCACACTAGCTCCATCCGAATTGATTGCTGATCCAGACCTGAGTTCCACCATATTGAAATGAATTGTTGATCGAATTGGTTCTAAGATCTACCCTTTTTGAAATTGATAAAATTGAATCGGATTTTGAAAAAATTGACTTTACAACCGAGAGATTAACCTCCCACTGTGGTCGCCAATTGTTTATGGGTGAAAACTACTCCCGCAGAATTTGGTAATTTGGGGTGTGGATGAGGAATGAATTTAAACCTTAAACAAATGCACTGCGCGGTGAGTGCTTGTAGATTCGAGAGATCAATGCGTGCAAGTCCGGCCTAAACCAAGAAATGGCCGTTCCAGACTTGTTTCGGTCACAAAGTGAAGGAGATGGGGTTGATCTTAGGGAGGGAAGCGAAGAAGGTGTTGAGATTATGAAGGTGTTGGCTTGCTTATGACTTGTAACAGAAAGGTGAGCATGCTTGTGATTGATGCAAGCAAGCTCCGGGTGTTGGAATACGTTTTTGTATTAACACTTGGTTTTCTTTCGTCTCGTCCGGACTTGTGTTGTTGTTTGAAATAGGGCGGAGAACCTATTTATACAAGTCATTGAGCCTTATTCACGTCTCTCGTGGGAAGTGGAGGAAGTGGAGTGATGGAGTAGTGGAGTTGTGCGTTGGTGATACACGACCAGCCTTGCCCACTTCTCCTGTTCATCTCTAACCGTCCATGACTTCCTAACACGTTCTTGTGATGGCGCGTTGCACGCCGCACGCCAGTAAACCGCCGCACCAATACCCCGATATGTATCCCCGGTTTGTGACATGATTGATGTTCGGAATGTGTGGATCGTGGATCCACGAAAGATAGCATGTAATCTTTGAATTGAATAACTCACGTTATTTCGGAAGTCGATACTTGTGAAGTATCGTGTGTATTTTATGCAGTCGCATTATGGTGTGGTAAAGTGATGGGTAATGACGCCTCACTAACCAAATAACTCCCGACCGTGGTTGTATAACCAAGTCGGGTGAAGTTGGACGGATGAGATGATCTTTGAGATACTCATCTGCGACCGTTAATGAATATTAGGGTTTTTGAAGAGGTGCGCAAGCATCACTCTTCTTGACTTGGTCGAAACCAAGCATGGAAAGGGATTTGGAGAGGACCGACCGGGCATGTGTGTAGACAAAGATGCCGGTGTGCACGTCCATACCTCACCTGTCCCATGAAGGCGCGATCTAGGCCACTCCATTTGACCGGTAAAGTTGAGTGGTTGAGATCGGTTTGCATGCGAAATCCATTGCCGCAAAGGAGTTGGAAACCGCGTGACATCCCTAGTTTGGGCACGCGTTTCAAGACGACCCATCTTGGTCGGTCTTGGTCGATCATACCAGCGTGTAGGTGGTAGGCTGGTGTTCACGTCTATACCTGAATATCCCATTAAAACGTGATCCGAGCCATCTAAATCGTCCGACGAAGTTGAGTGGTCGAGATCAGTTTGTGGTTTGGGAGGCGTGGCCATGCTAGTTTGGGCGCACGTTTTGGATTAACCAGGCATGGTATGCCTTGGCCGAACACATGAGGAGGTAGGTGGGCCCACAGTGGTCATGCTGGTATGACCGGACCTGCTTAATCTAATCTGTGACCCTCCATTCGTGCCGGAGAAGATGGACGCGCGTGATGGCTTGAAACCCTAATTTTGGCTTTCAAAGCCGTGCGCCATGCTCTCTTTGGGCGTACGAATTTGTTGCAACCAAGTATGGTTGGTCTTGACCGATTGGTCAAGTGTGTAGGCGCCCACGGTGATCGTGTTGACATGCTCTGGGCCCTTTGAATCTACATCTACACCCTCCATCTATACCTGCGAAGATGGATGGTTGAGACTGCTTTGCAACACATGTAATATGCCGCAAACCCTAATTTAGGGTTTTCCGTCCATAATGCTTGGTATGAACGGTTTCTTGGCAAGCTAGGCCAATGACCGACCATGCGGGGTCGGCCATGGGTATTCCATACCGCTTGGGGGTGATGGAATTGATCCGGGGCCATCCAATCATGCTTATGGAGTTGGATGATCTGCGATCGAGATCATATCCGGACCGATACTGGTCGGTCCGGATGCTCAATCGGGCTAGTATAACACACCGAGAGGGCTCAATCGGGCTAGTATAACACACCGAGAGTCACCAGACGGGTATTTCGTACATGGTTTCATTATAGTGCTTGGAGGTTCGTGTTACTCAGAAGAGTAACACTCGGTCGTCATGCCACACCGATAATGAGTACTTTGGAAATACATGGATGATATGAAATTCACAGGATGGGATTGTTGCTACATGCTCCAACCTGGAGGAATTTCATGTATTCACAGAATGGGATTGTTGCTACATGCTCCATTCTTGGTGAATTAAGTGAGGGAGTATCCAACACTTATAAATGGCTTTATCTTTTACAAGATGTCAGCACATGATTTTTCTGGTTTTTACAAATTTAACCTTAAACGAAAATCCGCCATCAACAACACCACACTGTATTAAGCCGCTACAGACACTAGCCTACTACCAATTAACTTCGAACTGGACTGTAGTTGAACCCTAATCAATCTCACACTGATTCAAGGTACAGTTGCGCTCCTTACGTCTCTGATCCTATCAAGATACTACGCACTTGATTCCCTTAGCTGATTTCACCCACAACTAAGAGTTTCTACGACCCAAAGTCAAAGACTTGATAGACAAATCTGTCTCACACAGAAAAGTCTATAGGATTGAATAAATCTGTTTCCCACAGAAATACCCAAGAGTTTTTGTTTCGTCTTTTGATAAATCAAGGTGAACAGGAACCAATTGATAACCCGGACTTATATTCCTGAAGAACGGCCTAGTATTATCAATCACCTCACAATAAACGTAATCGAATAGCGAAACAAGTTATTATGGAATCACAAACGATGAGACGAAGTTTGTTTGTGATTACTTTCTATCTTGCCTATCGGAGATATAAAATCTCGAGCCAATTATTTCAATTGCACTCAACATGATAGAAACAACAAGATCAGATCACGCAACTACAAAGATAATAGTTGGGTCTGGCTTCACAATCCCAATGAAGTCTTCAAGTCGTTAACCTACAGGTTAAAGGAGAATCGACTCTAGTTATGCAACTAGTAACACATGAGGTGTGGGGATTAGGTTTCCCAGTTGCTAGAGTTCTCCTTTATATAGTTTTCAAATCAGGGTTTGCAATCTAAGTTACCTTGGTAACACAACATTCAATATTCACCGTTAGATGAGAAACATGATTCAACCAAGCTAATATCTTTCAACCGTTAGATCGAACTTAGCTTGTTACACACAAATGAAATGTACCCTCATTTAGGTTTATGTAACCGTACCTAAACGTGTACACCAGGTTGGTTCACAAATAGTTAACGAGGTTAGCCATATGATTGCTCTCATATCAACCTTATTCATCTTAACCATAACTAGTTCAAATGACTCAAATGAAACTAGTTAAAAAGTTGTTCAATTGTATAGAAAACACAATCGGAACCAAATTGGTTTGATTCACTTGAATCAATCATGAACATTATAGCCACGGTTTGCAAAGATTGCATTCCTTATGATTTAAATGTTTAAGTCCATGAACTGACGATTTGACAAAGTAACCAGCTTAAGTATGTGTACGGGTATGAGTACTTAAGCAATCAGATTTTGAGTTTGTTAAGTTTCCAAACTCAGTAAAAATTTTCGGTTCAAAAACTTCCGCCAGTATGCGTACATGCTTAAGGTGACTAGTTTAGGAGTTTGTAATTCCCAAACCCATCAGATATTTTCGGTTCGAAAACTTCCGCCAGTATGCGTACATGTACGCATACTTATCTTGTCTCCTTCACCAATTTCGTATACACATATATGCATACTCTTGGCTCCCGGTTTATGGATTTATACACTAATGTGCGAACATACTATATATGCTTATATCCAAAGATGGTTACATCCTCAACTCTTTATTTCAATCATTGAAACATTCTTCTATAATGACAATAGCCGTTTACACACACTATTAGCATCAAAGCAATTTTTCAAGGTATTGAAATAATCATTATCAAAACATTCCAATCCTACATCAAATGATTATATCACACAAACCATGTAAGATGTTACTCGGAAATTTTCTCATGATATAAGATGAACTTGGTCGAAGCGAAAGCTTACCAACACATATTTCGAGAAATATGTAAGCGAGATATACTCAGCTCGAAATCTCAAATGTGTATAGAGAAAACTATATCGTAACACGACTTATGTCTCAATATAGGAGATACTAGAAATAGACTTTCCATGTGATAGATGAGTTCAAGTCTACACATACCTTTTGTCGAGAAGTTCCACAAGCTCCCCTTAGTAGTTCTTCGTCTTCAAGAGATGAACGCCGAGAGATCTAAGCTCAACTACACTATCTATATCCTAGTCCGAGACATCTATAAATAGGCTAGAAATCAAGACTTATAGTTTTGATCACTAACGTTGACAAACATGCTTGAGATAGCAACGCATGCGAGTTCGACCGAGCAATGCTCTAACAACCCTTAATGGTGCGAGGGTTCCCTTAGAGGAGAGGTAAGCTCGGTATGAGACATGGGAACTTGGGGACTAAGTCCAAGTACAACAAGAAAAGACCCATGAGGAAGGAAGGACAAGAAAGGGATTAATGAATAAGGAGGAGGTTATGCTAAGAAATGGCATTAGAGTTAATTAAGAGGGTTTAGGACATGTGTCATGATGACATAAAAAGAGGGACTTTTAGGAAAGTCTATATAAGGAAGGACAAGGTACAATGGAAATGCAACTCTCTCTTTTATTATTCCTAGAAAAGTGAGGTCACTTGGTGTAGCTAGGACGGGTAGGACCAGAACTAAAATCACCCCTCAACAAATACCATTATAGCGTACATGAGAAAAATTACAATGTTAGACAATGTCGTATATAAGTTGCAGAGTTTATACCTCATCTTCATGAGTTCGGTCGGTGTTTAAAACTTTTCCTTTAGTCAGGAGACGTTACACTGTTTATCCATAAGATGAGTTTCATGTCCGTATATAAAATTAGTTTGGTTATCTTGCAATTCCAAACACCATGCGGGTTTTAAACTTCTGTTGATGGTGGATTTTTGACGGAGGTTATATTCGTAAAATCATATCTGAAATTATGCATCTCTGATCAGTATCGGAATCATAAGAATTTCGTGTCTTCACCTTCCGCAAGAGAAGTGAATTGCAGTCATGTAATCTCATTAAAGTAATAATATATGTCAGCGACGTTAGGGTTTCTGAAGCAGAAGCTTTCAATGTTCCATATATTTCATGATTAAGCTGAAAGACTCAACGTCTCTTTTGAATTCATAATTCATTTATGGTGTCTGGCCCAGATTAATATTCAGAATAAATTTGATATTGATCACATCATATCTGAAATAATTAAATGATCCTCTACATATTGCATGCTAGTATAGAGCGACTAATTAAATTTTAGTTGCAGTATTCATCAGTTGAATTCCTAGAAAAAATACACTAATGTTCACTTACTCGGAATCCATGGCTTTTCTTAGCTGAATTCCATGGAGGGCGCAGTGATGAATATTTACCTTTCAAGCATATGGGGCACCCCCGAGTAAGCCCCGAGTAAAAGGCATGGGTGTCTTTAGTAATAATGTTCACAAGGAGCATCCAAAAACATGAAAGAACAAGGATATAGAAGTTTGATCAAAGAAGGAAAAGGAAGGGAGAGAAAATATTAAAAAAATGATAAAAAATAGAAACTGTGGAGTGGACCATACGGCCGACAGGCTAGCCAAGCGCCGGTTTTGGCCGATCCCCCACTCATTTTTCTTTATTTTTTATATTACTATAATATTTTTTTCTAATATTTTGTATATATTGAATAAAGAGTATTATTATATTAACTAGTTGAAAGCCTAACAAGCTAAGATCCAACAACGTACTACTACATTAGTTGAAAAGGTTGCCGTGTTATCCTACCAGCGAGCCTCATGAGGAACCAAGCCAAGGGATCCGAAGCGTATAGGGGGATGTTATTATGTCGCAAAATGGGAAAGCTAACTCTACCTTCCATGTCAAATTATGTAATATTGCGCCATCGGGGACTCGAACCTGGGATCTCCTGGAGCGCATGAAACCTCTGTGGAACGGGGATGACCAGCTGAGCTAGGTGGCCCGTGTTCTATTATATTACTTTATTATTATTAGGTTTCCTCTTTAAAGGACGTCCTTTTTTTTTTAAATCAAAACTCTCTACTTCCATATCTTTTCAAATATTGCTCCATGGACTATATGGTTAGCAAAACAAGTGGTTCCGTAACCATCATAACTTTCTACCATGGAAAATATTAAAACAATATTTTTTAAAAATATTTTTTATGGTTGGTGTTTCTACCAAAGTTGAGTTTTAGTTAAACTCATATTCTTCATAAAAGGACCAAATAAAGCACGATGGACCATCAGAAAATAGGTTTTAACTTGATTGAAAAACCTTTGTAATATTTTACGAAATTCAGAATTTGGGCAGGATAATGAATAAAAGTTCTTCTTTCTTTCTGGAATAGATACAAAAGATTTTTCACCAGTGAATGGAATCGGATCCAAAACATGTTCCATTAGTTTTGGATACATTCTTTTCTGATCATGACCTTGATTCTCAATCAAGTTATCAGTTCTAGACTTTGTCCTTGATTTCCAAAAACACTTACAAGACCAATTTCCATTGACCTTCTCTGAGAGATTATTCTCACCATCTTGATGTTCGTTAACTGAGTTCTCAAGAAGTTTAGCTTTTTTTTTTCTTATTTTGACTCATTTCTTATAGGTTAGATCGCACCAAACACAGATTGTTAGATCTTTTCGTGTTTGCCTACTCTGATACCAATTGAAAAGACGAGGGTACCCAAATACACCACAATCTTTAATTTATCCACCTATAAGTCCTCTTATCGAAAGTGATTGTCTATGGAAAAAGTCGAGACAATACTACAAATCGGTATTCACACTTTGTCTGATTGTCTATGGATACGAGATCGAGACAATACGACTACCAAAGTGTGATTACTTGATAATAGGTTCGGACTTAACCAAACTCTATAGGATCACTAGCAAGTAAAGGGGAGTTAACGTTTGTGCGGAAATATAAAAGTAAAAGACACAACAAGATTTTGTTAACGAGGAAACCGCAAATGCAGAAAAACCCCGGGACCAAGTAAAAGACACAACAAGATTTTGACGTAACTGATCCTGGTAACTGATGTAACCGGTCCCAGTAACCATATTAAGGTAGAACCGATCCTTGTGTTTGGTTGAACCGTAAACCCATGATAATGTATTGATATTTGATCAATCACATAGTTCTTGGAAATCTGATGAACCAATTCTAAACTTGTTTGGAAGTGTGGTATAATCGGTTCCAAGATTGTAAATATGAAAAAGGATTTACAAAGAAATAAGATGTCGACATAGTTTGAACATGTTCATTAACTCTTATCTTTTATTGTTCAAAGATATTCCTTAATAACTAAAGGAGATCCCAGACCGAAATAAATTGAGAATCTTTTATTTAAGGTTATTAATTTTATATGCTTTTAATAACATGATGTAACCGATCCTGGTAACTGATGTAACCGGTCCCAGTAACCGATCCTGGTTACACGAATTCACTTCCCTCATCATGGAAGCATAACGTCTGACGGTTACACGTTACTCTATTCTTCCACCACTCAATCGTTTCCACTTCCTACGAGACCAGGGTACGTTTCAATATGACTTGTATAAATAGGCTTCACCTATTTTCACCAAAGAACAAGTTTTTGGTCTAAACAACAACATAGTATCCAAATCACCAAGAACCGATCGCTTTTCACTCGCAAGCCGCCCACTTTCTGATACAAGTCATAAAACAAGCCACATGTTCAGAATTAACCATTCCGGTCTCAACACTCTCTTCGCTTCCCTCCCTAAGACCAACCCTTCTCATTCACTTTGTGACCGAAGCAAGCCTGGAATTCCAAGGTTGGCTCAATTGGCATGAGTTCAGGAAATCCACACAAAGAACATGGACCTGATGAAGGAGACGATAAACAACATACTTAACTTTCTTATCAGATTTACATCAGATTTGACCGGTTCACCCGCCCCGGGAATTCCAACACTGGGGACTGACGTCCCTGATAGGTGTCTAAAACACCGTATTATTTATTTATTGTTTATGCTTTCTCTGCTAGTTTTCTTGTAAATTGTGTATCTTATGTTTTGTTTTTGAGTATTTAGGTACTTTGGAGTCATTTGGATCAAAAGGAGAGGAAACATGGAAAAAGCGTTGGAGGCAGATTATTTCTCATTATTTGCTTTTATTTCTTCATCGTTGTCTGAAAAGTTTGTCGGCTTTAGTGATGCAACTTCTGTCTGAAAAGCACGACAACTTTAGTGATGATTCTCATTGAAGAGAAGAAGTAGATTTGAGAAGTAAGAGGCGGCAGTCGCTGGTGGAATTCGAAAGGAGGACACATTGTCCATTTGGAGCAGAAAGACCATTTCACAGGCGAGTGAAACTAGCTACGGTTGCGCAAGGAGGAGATGAAGAATGAGGTCGAATAGAGAATCGGGGTTGTCACACGGAACTAACAAGCCAAATAATCTGTTTGTGGCCTATATAAAAACAAAGGGTGTAGATATCCCAATGCACGGACAGACCTGATTTAGGTCGAGTTGCTTCTCAGACAACTTCAATTTTCCCTTTACTCATTAACTCATGCTCCCTGAAAACAAGAATGGAGGCGCTGCTATGAGAGCTTAAATGAGACAGGGATCGAGATGGGTACGCCAGGAATCAAGAGCCTCAGTGGTGGCTATGGACTGAAACCAACAAGAGATGGTTCGAATGTAAAGTGTGGGTGAACATTGGAGCATGGAAAAGTACTTGAACAAAGAAGGTTAAAGCTCAGATTGCAGGTTGATAGATTCGATTTGGAGATGGAGACTGCAAGCTGAAGTGGGTTTGAATTGATTGAGGTTTTGGTATAATTTTCAAAGCGATAGAACAAAAACCACCGAAGTCGTTATTTGGGGCTTTGATAATGGTTTTTGCTGTTGATAATGAAGGGTGAATGATTAGGTGCTAACCTGTGTTTGTGTTGAATGACTATGGGTCACGAATGAATGTGAAATTTGCAGGTTAAAGAGAGCTCATCCAATGGCAAAATTGTTGTCCATGGATTACCAACAGAATGCACAAAGGGTGTTTGCAAAAATGCCTGAACCACCAAGTTTTTGAGCTGGAGTGTTCTTTCAACCAGATCAGAGGAATGGAATGGAGAAGAAGTTTCTATACTGAGGGTATTACTGTGACTGAATTGCAGAAGAATATTAAAGGGGTGGTGATTGTCTACAAGGGTTCAGAAGTTCAGGAAATGAGATTGAAGCCGAGAAAGGAGACGGGTTATACTCAGATTTGTGGTTGGAGTGAGTTAGATGTATGATTAGGAGTTGCAGTGGCTTGAGAACTGCAGTTGGAGCAAGGAAAAAGGGAAGTTGTGGCTTGAGACTGGTGGTTTGTGTAAACTGCTGTTGCAGTTGAGCATACTCAGGGGCTAATACAGTTGCTGCCATGGAGATATGTTGCAACAAGCTACAGCTTGTTAGTGAGCTGCAAATGGGTTCGAGTTGTTGTTAATTCTGGGAGTTATTGAGCAACTAAGAAGATAGTGGTTATAAGTGGATTTCTGTGGAAATGTGCGCTGAGTTGCAGCCAAGGCTAAATTGGCTGTGGCAAGGTTGAGTCCTGTGTTGGCAATTACTAATGTGAGCTGGTCGGGAAGAGAAGCTGGTGTTGTTGGTTTGTTGCAGTTGGAGCCACAGGTGGTGACATGGAGATGTAGCTGGTGCAGCTGAGGTTTGCAGTTGTTGATGGTGGTTTTTAGACAAGGGGTAAAATCGTAAAACCCCATGACCTAGTGTTACCCGCAACACATTAACTAAGAGCATTTAACTCAGGAGTAAATAATTAATAGGGGTATTTTTTTCAAAATACCAGATTAGGGTTTTCAACACGTAACCCTAATTCCAAAACCAAGCCGCATACTGCGCACCATGGCAATGCCAAACCAAGCCGCACTCTGCGCACCATGGCAACAATGCCAAACCAAGCCGCACTCTGCGCACCATGGCAACAATGCCAAACCAAGCCGCACTCGCGCACCATGGCAACCATGCCAAACCAAGCCGCACTCTGCGCACCATGGCAGCAATGCCAAACCAAGCCGCACTCTGCGCACCATGGCAACCATGCCAAACCAAGCCGCACTCTGCGCACCATGGCAGCAATGCCAAACCAAGCCGCACTCTGCGCACCATGGCATCAATGCCAAACCAAGCCGCACTCTGCGCACCATGGCAGCAATGCCAAACCAAGCCGCATACTGCGCATCATGGCAACCATGCCAAACCAAGCCGCACTCTGCGCACCATGGCGAAGAATGCCAAACCAAGCCGCATTCTCGCGCACCATGGCAGCAATGCCAAACCAAGCCGCATATCGCGCATCATTGGCAACAATGCCAAACCAAGCC